>OLMO02000257.1:17601624-17624354 GCA_900291935.2 Cassiopea xamachana | reverse complement strand
AAGGAAAGAATCAGCTCGCAGATTGCCTCACCAAGAGAGGATCTTCCAGTCATCAGTTGCTGGAGGTCTTGGAGAGGAGTGAGTTGCTTTAAAGGAAGAAGTCCTTCATGTATATAGCTGTACATAGATTTGTTTCTTTTTGAGTTTTCTGAAGTTTTCAAGTATGCAAGTGTGAGAGGATGCAAGTATGGATTCATTATTTGGGAGACAGCATCAACATCAGAACAAGACAAGAGACCCCCAATGTTGATGATAAGATGTTGTCTCATGTCTTCCACAGACTGGAGGCGTTACTGCCATGATCAAGGTAAGGACCTCAACAACACTATGTGTAAACAAGAAACAAAGTATTGAGGGGGTCAATTTACCATAAACAAGGACACTGTTTCATTCTTCTTGCTCTTAAGGATTAACTTGAAGTGGGTTTCTCAACAATACTTAATGTTAAGATTATCACATAAGTGGCAGCACAGCATCAATTTGGCTAAGTACTTGGTGCAAAACCTAAAGGTTTGTTTTGCTTTTACCAATCTTGTTTGTTTGGCATGTTTTGCTTTTTGCCAATCTATTTGTATACCAATTGAAATATTTCTGATACACAAACCACAATACTTCCACATAACTATGCCTAAATGAGAGAGAAATATCTCTTTCAATGCCATTTTCATTGACAGCACAGTATTTAGAACTAAACACCCAAAGGACACATTTCTAGGTTTTGGAGGTAGCGGAAGAAAATGGTATGGAAAAGTAGCTTTCTAAATCTTGGTGAAAGAATACAAACCAATTTTCTTGATCTTTTGCACATCAATGTATACACATTTCTCCTTCTAACAAATGAAATAACAGCTGACCTAAAAATGCAAGGAAAACATTACAAATAGTGAATCTGAGGTAAATTATGACCAAACAGCTTTAATTGCTTTCCTATTTCTTTTCAGAGCACCAAACTATTAGTTCTATGATGCAATTCATCTACCTGAGCAGTAACATAACCATTCTTAGTTTTAGCATGAAAAAGTACAGACACAAATCCAGGGAAAATTTCATCAAAATTGCATGCCAACTTCTTCACTAGTTTCACCCATAAATGCTGAAAAAAGCTTAGTGCATGCCAAAGATTTTTAGGCCTTACTCAAGAAGCAAAAGTGCTGTTACTGTTCCTGCAGAACAATTCCCTCACTTTACACTAACATTTCTAGTACTCAACACTCTTCATTAAAACTATCCTTTAGTTTGAAAGAGGATAAATTTACTGAAAATAAAAGAGTGCAAAAAGAACTATTACTAAGTGAGGGAAGTTTTCTGCTAAAGCTGGTAAAGCCTAACATGGAAGGCTTTTCAAGTACAGACTCCCATTGTGTATACTGAATGGGGAAATATCTGCTCCATTTTGACTGCTTATAACTGAATATGCACCATAGCCTGGGAAAACACCTATATGAATTACTTGAAAAAACCCGTGCTGGCTCAAGCATGTTGAGTTTCACAACCTTTACATTTGCCAGAATATACCTAATAATCAGCTTCCTCACACTGAAATAAAAAGTGCACTCTAGTTCTAGCATCTATTATGGGCAAACACTACCACAAAAAACATAACCTTAAATCCTATATTTACAAAAGTGAGTTGGAAGAAACTACAACAAATGCAAGAGCTACTTCTTATCTGAGCAGCTCTAGATACCTGGTATAGCTGCTCCAAGGTAAACCCAAGACCTAGTCTACAGAATATGGCAGAACTTGACAAGATCTCACCTGTGCAAGTTAAATTTCCCAAAAACACAGTTTGCACTACTACCTTTGAGGATACTACTGGATTCAATATTCTACTGCTGCATCACATTTATCGTTAATAATAAAAGAATATCAAAAGGCCTCTTCCTTAACACGTGCTAGTTTAGCTGATTAAATTATAGCTTAATGATATTTATCAGACTATTAAATTATTTGCTGGAAGTTTGTACTCAAAAAGGATTGAAAGCAACTATCAACACCATATTATACAGTCATCCAGCTCTATAGGACATCTCTGATGCATAATACAGGGGCGTCGAAACCTGGGGGCCGGGGGGAACTGGCCCCCCCACTTTTTTGCAGTGCAGTATCAAAGCGTATGGTAATAGCATCTAATAATAAAATACTAGAATCCTGTGTTATAAAACATGCTACTTTTCAGAAGTTATATGGTGAAAGGTGTATTGAAATAGGATTTTGAACTTTTATTATTCAACAATTTTTTTTTAGAACAAGGCACCACAAAAACCCAGTTTCTACGTGCTAATATTTAAAAAGCTTTAAAATGTGATACTCTAGACAACACAAATAAGCAGAATTCCAAGCTTATCCGTGACCCCTGTGAATTCGATTAATTAGGCCCCCCCACTTTAAGAATCGTTTCGACGCCCCTGTAATAACTTACTGAAAAGCCTTCATTATTCGAGCTTTGCCTTGTAGAAAATTCCTTATTGCTGCAAAATCTGCACGTGAGCAAAGCTGTGGTGGAGAGAAGCAAGGGCCAGAATGCAAAATGCTGACTCGTAATCAAAACGAGGTACATATGAATACAGATGTAAGTAGTGTAGAAAATAGCTCCTGAAATGTTAATATCAAGAAAATGAATCATTTTAAAACTAATCCATCGGAATGGCTGCATTACCCAATAAGGATGAGGTAGCTGCAACTATGAACACAACATAGCTGCCTGTGGCGGTTTAGGGGGTCCGGGAGACCATGGCCCCGGCCTCGCGCTTTTGGTAGCCCAAAAGGGGCCCCGCACCTCAGAAAAAACTTGAAAAGAAATCACAAGAAAAGGTTCGAACTCACCTTTTGCTTTTTATTTATGCGTTGCCTAAATAGGTACCATTGCCTATTTTGAAAATTTTTAGTTCGAGCCCAACCACGGTGTGCCCTATAGTAGACCCTGGATAAGAAAGAATGCCTAATATACAGTGGTGATTTCTAAAAATTTTAACAAGGGGGGCTCTACGCACAACCACGCCCATAGTTTGGGTGTGGCCCGGCTACAACCACGTCCATATTTCCAAAGATGGAAACATGATAATTTAGTTTAACACTGATATAGTATAGTCAACAATAAGAAATGCCTCGATAACCATATAGCAGTGCACAGTTGATCATAGCACTTTGGAAGCAAGGCCAATAAACTCTGAAAAGCCAAGCCAATGCAAGAGTTTTAGGGGGGCTGAGCCCCCCAACATGAGCAGAAATTTTAACAAGGGGGCTGAGCCCCCCTAGAAATCACCCCTGCTACTATACTTTCTGTAAACTCCGCTGCAAAGACTAGTAAAATGGACCTCTGAGGGCTTTAATGTTGAAGGTGTTTCCAAGGGTCTAACCATGGTTGGCCTGATAGGAAACACACAATACGAGAGAACGTCTAATACATTGAAAGTTTTCGATAGACATGCCCCCATAGTGATAGGTGACAATAGAGCAGCTTTCAGACCAGGTAAATGTCAGGTAAATTTAATTTCAATAGGGAAATGCAAGATACAACCCTGAGGCATAATGGTTTCAACGAAGAAAGAACTCGAAGAATTCTCTTGGTTAACAAAAATTTTCAAACAGATGATAGCTCATTCACTTTTATTTGGCGGGAAAGCGTTCGATACTCCTTCTTGTTTAGCCTCTTATTCGAATTCGAGCTTGTGATTTTTGTTATCCAATCAAATGACGAGAAGTGTTCCTAGTTCTATTGTAATTTAGGAGACATATAAAAAGCCACTACAGGGCCAAATTGCCGTTTTTCACATCTAATTTTGATGGGTCATGTTATAAAAATTGAAGAAGCTCAGCCAGGAGAGAATACAAGAGAGTCAATTATGCCTAGAAAATTATTACTGTGCTGTGTTGGCATTTTCGTGTGCTATTTTTATTATGGAATTTTACAGGAGAAAATGTAAGTGAATATGCGGGGGACTTTCATTCATCGAATTTACGAGTTTGTGCTTTTCAAGCTACTTCATCTAAAGCTTGTATGACATCTCAGATACAATTATTCGTACTCTTTCGTGCTTAATTGTAGGGGGTAATATTCCTTTGTTTGAAATTTTTCATCACATTTTTAAAATGGGCCCTTTTTACCATAATGTAAAAGTGCGACCAACCCCCCCCCATTTTGTTGCCAACCCCGCAATTTTAGGCTTTTTAATATTTCTCAGAAAATAAAAATCGTTTAGTGCTAGACAGAACCTTTTCTGGGAAAGAAGTTAAATGTCTGCAACAGGGGTCCCCCACCTTTTCACAATATTTCACATTGGAGGGGGGTGTCTTCAAAATGAGTGGAGCAACTGGAAAGCTTTTTTATGTTACATCCCTAATGTTTTTTACGAATTATGTCCAGAATGATAGCTCCAATTCTATAGGTTTGCCCTTATGAGTGCTAGTAAATATCAGAAAGGAAAGTATATATCTCATTCACATGTTATGTCTTGCAAAAGGCTGCCACGAACTATCAAAATTCCTTGTTGCCCATAACAAGCTTAACATTTTGAGGTCTTCCAATGTTACACTTGTTATGGGCAACAAGGAATTTTGATAGTTCATGACAGCTTTTTGCAAGACATAGCATATGAATGACAGCATCTTGGTCAGACATCCTTGAACTGACTTTGACTCCAAATTGATTTTCTTTCATACCATTTAATCCACAGATAAGTATGCCACCTGCAATTTAAAGCTATCTCCCTTTAAATGCAAGACGCACATCCCAATTACGTAGTAGTAACAAATATACTTCTGTTGAAAAACACCAACAGAGTTTGAAAGCATAAGTTTGGTGAGTTGTGGAAGTTTGCAGGACCTAACAGTCTATGTATGTAGCTTTACAACTTGGATGCTTTGGCAGCTTCTTGTGGTTCTCCAAACACCCTTTTCAGTCCCCCAGGGGACTGCAAACCCCATTTTGTGAATCACTGGTCTACAATGTCTAAATCAAAGTATTACTCCTTGTTTAGTGTATTATTGTTATCATCCATGGGATCTTCTGTAGTAAATTTAGGTGTGAAATCAAACATCCACTACTGGCCCTCCATTTTATTTTCACCCCCCCATTTAAAGATTTGGTCATGACTCCCCACTTTATGAAAATCTAGAAAAATTTCTACCCTCCTGCTGATTCAACCACCCTACAGTTAAGCACAAAAGAGTAGCACCAGGCCATTTGTGTGCAGTTGTAATTGTAGCTTCAACAAAAGATGATGCTTGTGAAATCTTATTCATACCAGAACTAGCCTGGTACCAGTGTAAGCTATTTTTTACTGACTTGTTTAAGTATCCCCAAAGCTTCGAGTATTTGCAGCTTTTGGCTCTTCTAAATAGTTCAAAGATTTTACATTGCCAAAAAAATTTTCTTTTCCTACTGCTTCCATGATATCATAGCATCTTTGCACAGCCTCAGAAATGAGCACATGACTAAAATAGTAATTAGCATTGCTTTTATTTAGGTAAATATTGAGTCGAAATGGCAATAGTTGATCTTGACAATAGTTGCAGTGGTGGCTATCATCATCATTTTTTAGCGTTCCTATTTCCCATTTACATTTACAGGGGGCTAGATGGGTGATCACTGCCTTCCACAACTGGTGATCTTGTGCTATGTGTTCCTCTATTCCCAAGGTGTCAATATCCTCTATCAAACATGCTCTCCACTTTTTCTTGGGCCTTGCTACTGGCCATCTGCCACCAATCATTACTTCCTCTACTCCCTTCAACAAAATACCTTCTGTCCTTTTTACATGTCCAAACCATCTTAGTCTTCTTTGCTTCAGTTTAACAGAGAGATCCTCCACTCTCACATATCCCTTGTCTCCATACAAGACTTCCCATCCTGCCACCTCACTCCTGCCATGCACCTCAGCATTGTCCCAAATTCATTATTTTATTTTTGGGAGGGTGGGAGGTTCAGGATCACAATTTCCAACAAGAACAGACACAATGATGGAGCATGCCCATTTGACCATTCCATTTGGTGGCCACACCTATTCTGCTCCAAGGAAATAAATATGTTGCTCTTCCTTTACAAAGGTGTGCAATAAAAGACTTGCTAGAAGCATGCAATGGCAAAGAATAGAAAAAAAAATTTGCTAGAGGTCTCTTTTCCCACCCCCAATAGATTTGCCTCAAATTGTGATGAATTAGGAAACTAGCCCTAGAGAAAAATAGGGATATGTCTCTCTCGTCAGTTATGTGTTACTGCCACTGTGTAGAATACAATTAGCAAACTAGAGAACTAATTTACATTTGAAAACATAGCTGATGTTGAAAAGATGTTTAAAATAGCAAATTAATTCAGCTCATGACTGCAATGGAAAAGCAAGAAATTAGTAGATCAAAGGGCTTAAGGTGTTTAGCTAACTGCAATTCTCAATTATGTATCAAGTCTAGGAGAAAAACTAGAAATGATATTTGGAGTCAAAAAGGTATTTTCAAAGATGAGCCAAGGTAGATGTGGCAGAGAAAAGTAGATATTACTGATTCCCTGAGAGATTTTGTAAAATCTTCTACCCCCAAACATACCTACATGAAACACCTACTGTCAAAAGCCTTGAAAGGATTTCAGTTGGCTCCAGAAATTTTAAATCATGGTTTTTTATTGTCTTGGCAAAGTGGATGGTTGTGCTCGGTGAGCCTGCCCTTATGTTTTCTGTCAAATGCAATACTGTGTATGTTAATAAGCTTAAATGTTCTGACAGCTATGTTATTGGAGAGAAGGCTGTAGCTCCCTGAAGGCAGTGTACTATCCAGGAGTGGATCCAATGGGTAGGAGGGGTCATGGCCCCTCCCAAGTGGTAATATTGGTTAATAGCAAACAATTGCATTAATGAACTTGTTACATGAAAAAGACAATAAAGGGAATCAGATGCCCCCCAATGCCAAGCTCTAGATTCCGCCCCTGGTACTACTATTATTCTAACATCAGTCAACCACAGTTGATCATACAAACTGTAGATGAAAACAGGCACATTTATTGTTTATAAGAAACCCAGCTCTCAGCATAAGTAGCCAGTGCTTGTTGATTTTATGCCTGACTTCAGTTGCAAGCTTTTCTCTGAAATCTCTTTTTGATGAGAAAACTTAGTTGTATTCAGCAGCAGATCCAGAGCTGGACTTTGGGAAGGGGGCTTTATTGTCTTTTTCATATGAGAAGTTCTTAACACTATTGTATGCCATAGAAAATATTGCAGTTTGTGAGGCAAAGGGGGGCATTTGTGGATCCCCTCTGGTTGTATTTTATTACTTGGCAACTTCCAGTTAGTACTAAATGGTAACACTGTCATTGTTAATACCAAATGAGTATTGTTCTTATTCAATATATGTATTTTTAGCAACAATACAAACCCCCCTCCTTATTGTAACCCCTCCACTTAGTGCTAAAGAATAGTGCTTGTTTCTCTGAAGTCTCTTTTTGATGAGAAAAACTTAGTTGTATTTCATTACTTAACAACTTCCAATTAGTATTTAGTGGCAACACTGCCATTTTTAATACCAAATGAGTATTGTTCATGGTCATGTTCAATATAGCATATAATACTTGGTTTTATGCATACTTTTAGAACAAGAGTGCCTTATGGTGAAGATGGTGAAAGGTTTACTTACCCAATAACACTTGTCTGTTTCCAGTGTGTTGTAAACTCAATCTTTGCTTTTTCAAGTAAGTTATTACTTCATCTCTAATAATTGACCATTTAGATTTAGACCTGGTATATCTCAAAATTGCAAAAAAATAAACTAATTGTATTCCACTCTGTTGAAAGAAACTGTTTGTTATTGTTTCCTCATATCCAAGGTATTTTACATCAAGGTGTGTAAAATCATGCCTAGGAAGCTGTGGGTGTCTGAGAGACCTTGTATACTTTGATGATCTCTACATATTTCTTTTGTTCAGTATAGTTAGGCTTTCCAGCTAAATGTGACATCTATATCCCCTTAGTTCAATGCAGTTAGGTATGGGCTTGAATAAGCCACTTATTGTCCAGAGCTGCTGTTGGATTTGACAATAACATTGATGTAATGTTATTCAACTAGATATTCAAATGACCATTTTGTAGCTTTTCAAATGTGACAAAATTATATTGAGTACTATTGTTTCTTGTTTAAGTTATAAAGCTATATCATGGTGATGTAAGAGATGAGACTTCTAGAGTGATGTATTTTCTGTGTGCACTTTGTTATCTTGGTGCAATGCTTGCCAGCAATAAAGCTCTACAGTATGTCAATTACCCAACACAGGTTTGTAAGCAAATACAACACTTATTGGCTACACATTTTTGTAAAATGTTTGTATCCTTATTATGTAGAAATGTGTGTTATAGTTACTGAATACCAGGGAAAGCTGATAGAACAGAATGTTATACAAAATGGTCTTATATGCAAAGTCTAGGACACCTTTGGGCGTGGAATGAATGGAAAAATTATTATCTGCCCATTTGCAAACCTTGTATATGCTAGAACTCTTAAAAGAAAGTCCATGTTATGAATGATAAAGTCCATATGTATCATAGCTAAGATACAGCTTAGTATTTTAACATAACAGTACTGCATGGTAAGAGTGAGTTGGTCAGAAGACTGGAGCTGACAAAAATAATAAAAGGTTCAGACAGCATACAACAAAAGGAAAGCATGAAACCTCAGAATTAACATAAATTTTCTCAAATTGACATATTATTGTGACTTAGTAATGAATTGCAGAATAAAGATGAGGAGAAGAAGAGTCATGGTTCCACTAGACATGTCCAAATTATTATTAAGACATTTCCATACTATATGACAAGTCCAGACATTTCAGACCCTAATTCCAGGGGTCCATCATCAGTGTAATTAGCTACCACAATATCAAAACTTATACAAGAGTAGATGATAGACAAAATGAAATTGGGGAATCTAGGAAAAGCCAGCTAAAGGCTAAATCAATGAACCACAATGATGGTAAGGGTAGACCATGAAACTTGTGGTTGCATTAGCATAACTTAATGACTTAGTGTGAATTAGCATACAGTTTCTTTAATGTTTGAATCAAAGAAATATTTTTCTCTTTGCTTTATCCTTGATGGGATTGTGACAGAATAGCAATAGCCAAACCATACTTTTATGATATTGATTTTGATTTAAATGAAAAATTATGCAGATTTTCCCACCCCTGAAAAATCTGAAGCAGATTTTCTACACATAAGTTTTTGGCCTTGCAGTGCTGTTGCATTTTTTATTCCTGTAACGCTGGGGTGGAGGATCTATGAGGTTATTGGGGGTAAAAACAGTGTATCATTTGTCATGTGGTAATCAACCTAATTTTCCAACAATGGACACACAATTTCAAGTAAAATGCAGAATTAAAGTGAATGGGTACAGGCGTAAGATCTATATGTGATAATTATATTTTTTGAAAGTGTAGTCAAAAGTATCCTGGAAAACTCCTGAAATTTGGCAGAAAATCCCCTGGAAAACCCTGGGAAAGAATTTCATTTCACTGTTGGCCAACCTGCATAAGCTATGATGTGAAAGCAGCTTAAATTCATAGAAGAGAATCTTGGCTATGGGGCTTGCAATAGAAATGCGATAAACATAGCATTCTAAACAATATACAGTGTTAGTACCATACAGCTAGTCTTAAAATATATTCCTTTAATTATGTAGACTGCTGCTTTGAGTATTGAAAAATATTTACATTTAGATATTTTTAGACTCAACTCATTTCCATTGTAGGTACTGGGAAAGTCCTGCAAACCTATTCCAGGTACAGTTCTTTTTGACTTGTTTATTTCTTTGTGCTATTTTGTTATTTACTCAATAATTATTAAATCTACTTAGAAAAGGCATTTGGAGACAGGAACTTCAGCTTAGTGAAATTTAACAGATTTTCCATATGACATTGGTCTCTTGTTTGCTTTTTGAATGCTTGTAATGCACCTCTCTTTTACTGTGAACTGTTGAAGTTATAAAAAAGCCTTGTACTTTTTTATAAGAAATGTCAATGGAAGTAACAATGTTTCCCAAAGGTATTTTGTTCAATAGCAGACAGATGATTCAACAGATACAAAAGGCAGTAAAGTTTAGACACAGGCAGGCTGGCTTGGAGTAGACTGAATGTGTTATGTTGAACTTTTTCCACTGTTTTACATAGTGCTTGTGCTGCTGTTGTATCTTAATTGTATTCATTTTGTAGTTATGATTCTTGGTGCGCTGCTGGCAAACAAGAAATACCCTCTTATAAAGTACCTTTGTGTTCTGCTGATTGTGATAGGAGTTGCTTTGTTCTTATACAAAGATGTAAGTACTATGTTCAGCTCTTATCATTATAAGTTCAGTTTTATTCAGTTCTTGTCACTGTTCAATTTATACAACACTCAATGCAATTCTGAAAACATATTGCTTTTGCAAGGATGTAAATGCTTCTAATACATGGAAGGTGTACAAGGGCATGTGGTGGAGTATATAAGGAAGCAAGAAATGGGACTATACTTACAAGGATGGTTCTTCTCTGATGCTCTCATTTCAGACTTAAAAAGGTAGTGCATTTGCTATAAGCCATATTTATTCTTGGAGCTGTAGAGCTCAATTCTACAGGACCATAGCTCCAAATGGCCTTAATGACTATGGTTGAATGGCACAAATAGTTGGAAGATATCACATCAAATATCTGCGACTGTTGAAAATGAGCTTGCTGAAAATTATCTTTATTGAAATTAGAGTGGTAGTGTGAGGTAGAAATTGAATATTTGCTAGCCAAAACATTCCACTTTCTTTTTTATTAAGCACTTTATCCTAACAGAGTGTTTCTCTCTGTATTGATTTGAAATTAGTGTTCTACTCACAAACAGATGCCTGATCTGACAGTTTTTGTGGGAATGATTACTCATATTTTGTTGCATCATGGAATTGACAGTGTATATAGTCAAGGCTCAGGCATGCCAGAGGCAAATTAGGGCAAAGGGTAGCTTCCTCTGTGTTACACCAAGAATAGCTGGTTTCAGTAAATGCCAAGTTTGAGCTACAAAAGTGCTTTTGAAAAGTTCGCAGAACTAACATTAATTAAAAGTGATTGTGTTGTAGGAAATTTAGCAAACTATTGTCAGATAAAAACTTGAATTTCGAGGCACCTGAAGTGAAACAAAATAGAATTCGCCAACTTCAAAAGCATCATGATACTTTACCATCAGGAATGAACTGTAGAATGTTCTCTTGTTTAATTTTCTGGAAAGCAACATTTTGACAAGGGAGTACATGCCCCCCTTGTCCCCCGTTCACTAGAACAATGGAATCCAACCCCTTACTCTTATTAGGTCCCTTGCACAATTAGTTCTTCGTGAACAATTTTCAAAACATGTTCGAGACAGAAATTGTGAACAAATCTTACTGTCTGTCAACAGTGTTTTTATGCTCCTCACATCTTCATGGCCATAGACGCCTGATTTGTCAATGTTAGAGAGCGTCATAGCAATATTATCTTAGGCTTCAATGCATTTATTGCACCCACACCCACTCCACCCCCTTCTCGTTTAGTAACCTCTTCTAATTTTTCAATTCCCCGCTTATGCCGTCCCCGTAAGAGTAGGTTGTTCACTCATTCATCCTAATCTTTTTTGGTTATTTTATGAAGAATCTGCATGCGGTAACAGTCCTCGATTGTTATGTTTTAGAAAAAGACAAATGAAGCTCACCAACCAAAGTTTGGGTTTGGAGAACTTCTTTTGGTTTGTAACTCTCTTATTTTGCTTTCTGTAAAAGTATTCCATGAGCGAGGTGGGTTCGAGCCCGACTCGATGCCCTGACTGAATGCTCGCCCACTGTTCACCCAGCAGCGAATGGGTACCTGGTGATAACACTGGGGAGATAAAGGCGGTGAGGAAAGGAACTGGCCGTCCTACCTCATATGCCGATGACTCAGGATAAGTGTTCTCTCTAACAGGCACTCCCCTACATACGACGGTATACGGGGCTACCTTTAAAAGTATTCCCCACTTTTGACTAGAAAACATGAACTATGTTGTATTTCAGTTGTAATTGAATGTACAAGTATTTTATTGTACCTTATGATGATTATTCAGATAATTGTTTCAACTTTCTATCGTTAGGTGATATAAGTTTTATAAGTTGTATTACTATAGTGGTGTATATTTCTAGTCCCATTTTTGCAACGTAATTACAACAGACATTTTTCTTGGCTAAGAAAACTTTTGTTGTAATATTACATTGAAGTGATGTGAGTGGCTTTTCATGAAGTGTTGTTGCTTTTGAAGGTATTATCGCTGACACTGGATGGCCTAACTGGTGCATGTCAAGATAGGATGAGAGCAAAAGGCTCAACTAATTCTCATCATATGATGTTATCAGTGAATATGTGGTCAATTCTCGTACTTGGTTCTTGTAAGTGAAGTACTTCCAATTGCTTGAAAGACAAGCTGTGCTCAGCATTGATGAAAAGTGTGTAGAATATATAAGAGGGGAAGTAGGAGGTTTGGATAATGTATAATGAGAGAGAGAAACTGTCGCATTAGCTTTAAATTGCTCCGCTTTTTTAGAGTACATGACACTAGAATTTTTGCATACAGAGCTTATTTACTAGACTTTCACAATTTGAAACATTTCTTGGAAATTGCAGCTGAATTATATATTATTTCACAGTTACTATCAGTGGGAGGTGGTGCTAAAACGTTACTGGCTATTTCCTCATTCTTGTCCCTTGTAGATTGCCTACATCTTCCCTTGTAGCACTCAGTATTAGGTCTGTTCCTTATCAACTATTTGCATTGTCTCACAATTTCCTGCCTTTCTTTGTGAGAGGAACTTTGTATTTAAAAGCTCATATTTATAGGTTTCTGCTGAATTTCCAGATTTCAATAGCAGTGCAACACGTTATGAGAACGTTCCAGATGTCAAAGAACTGCGCGTTTATTGTTGAATTCGCTCTATTACATGGAGAATTTTGGATAGATACTAAGTTACTGTTACCCTTCTTTCACTATTTCTACAAAGCAACGAACTGGCGTACGGGTTCTTTCTGAAACGCATTCATCTGTGTAAAAGCTCTTATCATATCAGCCTGGATGTTTATTTATTGTCGTCAAATCGAGCCTAAAATTTTTTAACTGGTTCTTAAATTCTTAAGACTTCCCACAGCAATAAAAACCCAGATTAGTTAACTGTGGTGCAAGAAAAAGGATTTTCAGGATTTGTAAGGCATATAATGGATATATATATATATATATATATATATATATATATATATATATATATATCTTTTAAATTTCTTTCAGCGATTTTGCTTACTGGTGAAGTTTGGAGATTCATTGATTTCTGCAACCGATATCCGCATGTACTCTGGAACATTTTTGGCTTCTGTATCATGAGTGCTCTTGGCCAGGTAGACACCCCTTGTATATTGTTCTATTTCAACTTTTCACTATTGTTATGCTAGGATCACACTACAGATTTTTATCTTTAGATTCAGAAAGTCATCGACAAAAGGAAGAAATCAAATAGAAACTAGTGTTTATAGAAACTATTTGTGCGCTGTACTTGATGAATTATATATGGAAAAAAGATACGTGAAATATTTACCTGTGCTTGAATATTGAAATATAAGGAAACAGACCAACGAAAATGAAATTCGATCGATCTGTCGACAAAAGTCTACGAGTAGTAGAACATGTTCTACTTCATCGACAAGTGAGTCATTGACTCTACCCCTGTTAACACTACACTAACTAACCCGGGGCGAACCCAGGTTAGTTAAATGTGGGCTGGATTTTTGTAGTGTAAACGCAACTAACCCTGGTTCGCGTCGCGCGGCGTCTTTGTTTACACTTGTCGACATTCTTCGTTTTGTCGATGACTTTCCGAATCTATAGGCGAAAATCTACAGTGTGAACCTAGCATTATGCTGGGTCCACATTGTAGATTTTCAGCTATAGATTAGTAAGTAAGAAAGTAAAAAGCTAGAATAGCTTTTCTAGTTATTTTCCGCAAGCATGGCCATCAGTTTTTTCTGGATTGACCAAAAGGACCTAGAAGATTTTATTTTACTAGGTGGAGAGTTCCAGACCGATGATCCTCTGTAAGCAAAACAGCTTTAGCCATGCCTAGATTTTAATCTTGATTTAGTATAAGGATTTCATTACACGTTGTTCTTTTTTCAGAATTTCATCTTCATGACAGTCGCAAATTTTGGACCGCTGCCGTGTTCAATTGCAACAACCACTCGGAAATTCTTCACAATTTTATTCTCCGTCTTATTCTTTGGGAATTCTCTGATAACGAGGCAATGGTTTGCAGTTTGCCTGGTATTCCTTGGACTTGGGCTAGATGCTTATTTTGGAAAGAGTAGGAAATAAATTATTGTAGTAATTGCGTTTCAAATTAGTTGTATGATTTTACAGAAAGGGGCTAATGTAAGTTTGAATTTTTCTTGCTTTATGTCTTTGTACCAGAGATACATTGAATGGTCATATTTTCTCGGGGACGTATGTAATGGTGTAGAAGTAAATGGATAGCCAGGGGGCTCTAAAGATAGCTGGGAGGGGGCCTCTTTTCTTGCTTCTATCTTTATAAGAAACCTTGAAGTCAATCCTCGCAGTTCCATAGGAAAACGATAATGTCGTCCTGTAAGCAGCTTGTTTTGAATATCCTATATCTTGTGAAATAGCAATTTCTCGACAACTTTTAAAATCTAAAATAGCCTTCTACAATATAGTATCAATTCTTGTATGCTCATTTTGAAAACAAATTGCAGAGTTGGTGGGCTACTTTCCCCTAAAGTCGCAGCTAGTGAGGCTGCCCCCACCTCCCTTTTCTACACCACTGGGCTTGTTTAATGGCGTGCCGAAGGACTTTTGGTAGGGGGATGTGTAGAAGCCGAAACTTACCGACAGACTACTAAATCTCAAAAGTTACCGACAAGGTATGATCAAAATTCCAGCTTTACCGACAAGTCAAATAATTACTGAAAGCTTCAGCGAAAATGGGGGTATGACATACCCGCATATCCTACTTCAGCACGCTCTAGGTATGTGGGTGGGATACCTCTTCTGTTTTGTTACTTACTAGGTAAATACGTATATTATCGGTAAAATGGGGGAAATGCCGAATTAAATATCAATCATGGTTCGGTAAAATGACGACAAAGGTTGGTAGAAGTATAATAGTGGTCAGCAAAATGGTATTACTCATTTTTATCGTAAATTCGATTTGGTAGATTTTCACTAGAAGTTTTACGGTTTGCTCCTAGTCGCATGCCCCCAGTTTTGAAAGTCAAATCAATGGGGTTTTAGTCTTTCGTTTGATCATTAAATTTGCTTGTACGTACCTATTAACAATTTCTCAATTTAAGTCGTGTGGATGATTATGATAGGTAATTTGATAGAACACCGACGGGATTTTGATTATCGCCATGAGTCGGGGAACTCCCTAACTCTTGATGCCTCGTTATTAATCGTCAGGAATAGCAGAGGAGACAGTTATACCCTTATCAAGATAATTACATATATTGAATGCAAACGTGTCATGTTTATAGATGAAAACAGGGGTGGCACCAGGACTTCCGAAGGGGGCTGGATCTTTCGATGAGTGGACTAAAACACGATTGGTAGAGTACTATTACTGTGAAAATACTCAGAAAAAGTTTTCCACCTTCCCTTTGCTCTGTTTGCCAAGGGCAATGGAGCTTTGATCGTTAACTTCTGCTCTCCAAATCCTTTTATTGTAGTCATCTCCACCCCAACACTGCCCCGGATCTGCCTCCCTTTCAGTACGAAATAGAGACAATGCAATGCTCTGCCGCCATCTTTGTAGCACATCGCGGGAAAGGAGCATGAACATTTGAGATGGTTGGCATTAAAATGCTGTTACAATGAAATCATTACAGAATAAGGAAACACCATTGAAGGTAAGAAGTATACATGCTTTTATGTAGCCCTACATTGCTTATGTTGTTTTGTTGATGTAATGCTGCTCATATCGATGAAGAGTCTCGCAGAAGTAGATTTTGCACTGCAAAAAGCGCCTAATAGAACCCCCAGATGTTTTCAGGGATGGCGCTACCGGGTGGGGGGAGGGCTGCAGCCCTCTCAAAATCTCACTGAGCCCTCCCGCGTCGGCATCTAAATTTCTATGCACTGTTTGCACTTTCATTATATCCATGACCTTTGTTTTTACTTTTAGTTTTTTCTTCGATACCGCTCACTGTCGGCACTTTGGCAGCTTTAGTCCCCCTGCCCCAGCATTTTTTCTCTACCACCACCAGTGGATGTTTTTTATCTCGTATTCACTTATCTTATATATGATAGCACATAATGACAAAGGAGACATGACTGGTGAGTTGATTGTATTCACAGAATAGTTTGTAAAGCTTTACAGATTGCTAACAGAAGTCAAAACCAGATGCTTCCATTATTTCTTCTGCAATTGCTCATACATTTGATTATCTGAGATTGGTATGGCCACATAGCACCAAATTACATTGCAGAAAGCACAAAATTTTGCTAGTTTTTGAAAATTTAATTAAGCTGTACGATGGCTAAATTTACTATGGCTATTTGGTTTTTAAGGGTTTCCATGGAGATGTTGTTGTTGCTAATTAGTGCTGTGGCTGTTGCTAGTTAGTGTTATCCTGTCGTGAGCAGCACAGTTTAGTGTAATATCATAGTTGTTACACAGATTTTGAGTTATAGAAAGGCAATATATTTCTAAAAGTTTAAGCTAGGTTTCCCAAGTTTAGGGAACCTAGCTTAAAATTGTAGAAGCACATCGTCTTTTTCTCTTTGGAAAGTCAGTTAGTGCTTTTTAGGAAGTGAATATTGTATATATAAGTTCTTCATAATAACAATAAACATTTGACTTCAATATTATATATATATATATATATATATATATATATATATATATATATATATATATATATATATATATATATATATATATATATATATATATATATATATATATATATATATATATATATATATATATATATATATATAATATTGAAGTCAAATGTTTATTGTTATTATGAAGAATTTATATGAAATTCTTTTATAACTGACTTGATAGTTAGTTTTTTCCCTTAATTTGCCAGTGTGCTAAGAATTCCCTTTAGAGAATACAAGGAAGTCAAATTATGGTAGTCATTTTCTCTTGAAGAGGTTGTTCTCTTTACATTTAATTCTGAAGTAGAATTTACAGTTCTTCTGAAATTCAACTCATGTTACAGATGGCTTTATTTTCCAACTGTGGTTTTTCCTTTTCTTTCTGACAGTCCCGCATTTTCATATTTTGTAATGACCAACTACTTTGTCATTTTTATGAGTGATAACAGATACTTTCTGATACAGGCAAATGTTTCCATCTCAGCTGCAGCCATACAACAGCACCTATCAAAAAATTTGTCTCTTGGAGACTCACTCAAGGCAAAAAGTACACTGAACCATAAGACTCCTCTAAAGAAAAGACAGAAACCAAAGCATGTGGAATCAAGTAAAAAGTGCAGTACAGGAATGCTCTTGGCCAGCCATTCTATTGGAGAAGAAAAAATCTTAGATCCTCTTCCAAAGCCTACTACTTTAGGTAAAATTTCATCCAGGATTTATATTAGAAGTATTTTGTTTTGAGTTGTTTTATATATATTAGAAGTATAATGCTATTGTTTAATATGATATCCAGTATTTTTACTTGTAGGAGTGTTTAAGTTCACTAGTGGGTTGAAGTTTCTTTGATGCTCATGTTATTTTTGTATGAAATTTCTCTGTAGTTTTTTGTTTTTCACAATCTTGTTTTATCTTATATGGAAGTTGCTGAATTGGCTGGGCTGATAACCACAAATTGTAGTACATTCAATAGCTAGGAGTATCAAGGAGTCTTGTGGATTATTATAGGATTATGTCCATGATCATGTGATATGTTATAATAGATGGCCCTAAAGTGCAGTTTGGTTTGATGAAATTTGAATTTTAGTCATAAATTTCTTTTTAAATTGTGCTAGTATTGATAATTTTTTTCAGCTGAAAGGCTTGGAATCTATTCAAAACCTGATGCACCTCTATCTGAAGATGAATGGCAAAAGGTTAAATCTTCTTCCAATTCTAGAAATGATTCATCCAGTCCTTGTGCCATATGCCAAGAACAGTTTGCTCTTCAACCACAGGTACCTTATTTCTAATCATTAAATCTTTATGTGGGTGTGGCTATGCATGTTTCTTATAACTATTATTGTATTCCAAGTAGAGGTTAATGGCAGCTTTCCAAAAGAATTTATGTGATTATATCTTAACACGTAGAAAGCCAGCCATTATGTCTCACAATTTATATATAGATGCCCTGACCTGCCATGTCACCAGTTTCATAATTGATGCATATTTCAAACAGTTGTGGTTCCAATGGATCACCATTCTGCCAAGAATTCCTTCTGATATTGACCTTGAAGTCCATAAAATCATGTCACTGTTGCACTGTGGGCTTATTTTGCCTCTTCTAACTTGCTATCCTTTGATACCAAAGCTTCTTACGCTTGATGCCAAAACTCTAAATGTTGTAGAATTTTTCTCATATTTTATATCCTGTCTTATCCTATTTTTTCAATAATTTGTTATCTCTATGTGATTTAAGGTGCTACTCTCTTGCAGTCATGTATTCCATCATGTAAGTACTTTTTAAATGTAGAATCTGTCAAGGTCTTATAATTTGTGTTTAATTCCCATAATGTTGTCTCTGTATATTATATATAGATTGATAGAAAGAGAGATAAACAACTGCACATTACCATCACTATAAATATATAAATATGAATGCAGGAATAACTTGCTTTGTTGAACATGTCAAGGACTTAATTGCATGCAATGAAGTCAAGGGGAGAGACTTTTAGAGGATAATATGTCTTTGTTGCAAATTTTATGATTCTTTATTTGCGATGTAGAGAGCTTTGTGATGTTGTGAGCCTCTTCCTAAGTGGCTCTGTAACAACACTTTGGAGTCTGACATGAAAGAATCTGAGACACTCTATAGTAGGCATAACAGAGGGTTAAAGGAAGTGAATGAAAAGAACAACTGCATATTTTGTAGGCAACAGCTGTATGAAAACAACAGCTGCATGCCAACATAATTATTGTGTTTTGTTATCAGAACTGCTTACAGTCATTTGAGAGGCTATCTGGAAAGAAATCATGTCCAATGTGCAGAAAGGAGAAATATCAATCAAGGCTGATATTTGAGGGAGCCAAAATTCATCTGCACAATGCAGCAACAAAGTATGTGATCGATTGATTGGTTGATTGTTGACTGATTGATTAACTCATTGCTTGATTGACTGATTGATTGATTGATTGATCAATCTTCTATCAGTTTTGTTTTGATCATTATTTGAATGCTTTTACAACAGAAAAGTTTTTATGACAGATCCTGTGTATGGCAGTAGAAGTCTTTGCTATTTGAAGCTCACAGTGGCAAATTGGAAATTATATCCATTCCAGTTATTAACCAAATTAGACTTTAGTATCATGTCATAGATTTTCGAATTAGCCCTCCTCAAATATGCCAAACCCTCAAGCAAAAAGTTTGAATAAGCCCCCTCGAATGTGATTTTAACTGTTTGAGACTCTTCTAGTGTGTTAGAGAGTTGCCAACGAAAAGCTAATATGAAAAATCCCATATCTAGTAAAATGTGCAATTGTTCATGTTCATAGGAGTAAACATCTCTTCTCAAATAAGGCTCATGCAAAATACATGAAAACAAATAAGCCCTAGGGAGGGGGGCTCATTGACCGTTTGTAAGTTGGAGGAAAAATTTTTTTATAGTGTTTCGTGTATATTACTACTTAATGTATGGGATGTTAGACGGTAGGATCGGTGCTTTTCCAGATAGAGTTTGCTATGCAAACTAAACCAGGAGACATTCACCCTTTCAGAGCATTCCTTCTGTGGTATGCTCTTTCCAAGAAGCAAGTAACCACAAAGCAACTACATAGTAACTACATCGTTGATTCGGTGTTGGAATGAAGATACCATGGAAGAATTTGCTCTTAAAAGTGAACCTTTTTTGCTATTCCAATCTAAGCTTGGAAGGGTATTATCTCATTTTAGGTTGCAGGCTTGTTGGCGTGGATATTTAGTACATCGTTGGTATACACAATACAGAGCTGCGAATCCTCCGAATGATACGAATCTGCGTAGGAAGTTCTACGAATCCAAGGTAAAGGGCTTCTTATTCCGAGTTGTACTTTGAACTGCTTAGTGTCTTTTGTCACGTAGGGGGATGGGGTAAGGTTAGCTAAAATGTCCGCACGGATCTATAAACTGATCTATAAAGGATGTCCACACCTTAGAAGAGGGAGGGATTAGCAACGATGTTGATACAAGTGGACGGGGGGGGGGTAGTTGGCTTTAAGTGGGTGTCCTTTTTAGAAAATTTGTTTGTATAAGAGGAGAGTGCATTTGTGAATCATTTTGTTATCATCTTCTTTTTGAAAATAAGGAGACAAAGAGAAATGAATACATAATACGGTTCTTTTGCAAATAGTTCCCATTTTCCATATTTTATGCAGTTCTTTAAATGTCTTCTAGCTCAAGTAAAGTATTTATGATAAGATTAAAATTTATTTCAGCACGGGTAGAAAAATGGGGCTTTTACGCTAAAAGCGGACAGACTTGGATAAGGGGAGAAAGGGTATTAGAGACGGGCAGAAATGTGCAGGCAGCCTTTATGGATGACGCCGAAAGAAAGTCGGTTTTCCCTTCATGTGGCTCTTGAGGTGGCTCTTCGAGTCATCATTGAGGGTTCATTGACTGTCCATTGTGTTTCTAGACTCCTCATTGTGGCATACAGTGCCAAACGAAGCCAAGATTTCTATAACTATACATGACTTAAAAAGCTTTATAAAGCACTGGAATGGTCAGGAAACAGGCCCCTGTAGGCTATGCAAACTCGACATTGTGCAAGTTGGTTTTTTTTGAGAATATGTACAATTTTTACGAACATAATTTTGTAATTTTTTATACTTTATATGTTTTCGTAGTAGGAATAAATTAGCTTTTTAGCTATTCGATGTCAACCTACTGTAATTAAATCATTTATTGGAGACACGTGGAGTTGAACATACGCGTGTGTGCGTGCAAAAGCTACAGCAAGATTGCTCGTGCCGACAACACTTTCAACCGTGCAACCGCACTTGTCAAATGCAGACTTCCCGCAAATCGTGTTTCGCTGGTCCTGTATTAAGCTACTATTCTCTAAATTATGATGCTTCTAACATGGAGTTTGCGAAAACAATCATTTTTTTTATGTTTGGTATCTCGGATACTGGGATTTTAAGTTGCACGTGCAACTCCAGATGGGTCAGAGCTTATCGCTCGTGCAGAGAGGAGCTCTCGTGCGATCTGATGCTCGTGCACAGTTTTCTTCAGTGCATGGAATGCATTCAGCACCGGATTGGGAACTTTTTGCAACACTGGGTTTGTTAAGACAGTTTGTACTTACCCTATGAACGAACACAATTTATATTTACCTTAAGTAGACTGGATCGTACCCACATATTGCACTGTATTTTCATTCTGTTTATTTACAGTTTCTTGACAGTAAGAAAATATATCAAATTTTAGAATTTATCGATCGTCTGGCCTAAGTAAGGTAAATCGATCCTCCAGCGGACAAACAAGGCAGATGAATGAATCCAGTGTTGTGTTTAGCAACAATGGTTAATAAGGGTTTTGGGGTGGCTTCAGGAAGCCTTTAAATACAGTATGCCCAAAAAGCACATAATAAAAAGAATTTGTTGGGACACCTTCGGATCCCCTTTTGGTCGGGGGAACTTAGTTTTTATGCCAAGGCCCCATACACTGCGTTAAGTCACTGCTGTTAACTCTAGAAATGGTATACTCAAGACCTGTTAAACACTCGAGGTCCTTAGGAAGTAGGTACGATGAGGCCCTTGTTATGAAACCTTCAAGCACAGTATGGCCAAAAAGTGCATAATAGAAAATTTTTTGGGGGGCCCTTTTGGTCGAGAGCCCTTAGTTTTTGAGCCAAGGTGCTCTAAGCTGCGTTACACGTTCTTTTTACAAGGAAAAACTTTATAAGAAAATGAGGCTTAAATGGTCAAAATCTTCAGAAAACCTTAAGCAAATAACGAGGCTCAATTTCCAAAATTTAGTGTTTTTATTCGCCAAAAATCGATATTTCATCGCTATTGCATTCAAAATGTTAAAGGTGGAATTCAAATTCAAGTATACAATATTAATAACGAAAGTATAAGCCATTTCAGCCAGTCTATTTCAGTAACAGTTAAGAAAATTTTAAGAAAATTTCAGGCTCAATTTAGGAAAGAGTTAAGAAAATTGAGGCTCAGGCAACATGACGGCTTTCTTATATAAAAGAACGTGTACACAACTGGGTATACACTTCTGAATGGAAGGAAAGGAATTTGATTCTTTGATATTGACCTTTCTTTTTTAGCTGGAGAAAATGACGAATGGTTTGTTGAATTCAGTAGAGCAAAGTGCAAGCAATGTGGATGCCTTGATGAGTGAAATTGACAATGGACTACATTATAGTCGTAGGATACTAGGGTAAGGTTCGTTCTCCACTATATTTCTGACAATCCCACTGATATTAGATCCTTTTTGTAATATGAACAATTTTAAGTCATTCAATAATAACAATGGACAATTGACTGCATTGCAGTTGGAGGATACTAGGGTAAGGTTCGTTCTCGACTATTTTTTCTAAAAGC
>OLMO02000257.1:17581787-17592672 GCA_900291935.2 Cassiopea xamachana | reverse complement strand
GTGTCGTATTAAACACCGTATGTGTTATGTTTGTTCATTTTGCTATTTATAATACAAAACATAATCCACCAAAAAATTATAAAATACATCATCGAAAACAGCGTTTTTCTATTTTTATGGGGTTTCAAAATAAAAATGAATTTCATTGTTTTGGATATTTGGTTATTTAGTTTTAGAAAAGTTTTGGAAAAGTTTTGGAAATTTTTTTAAGTACGAACCTTGTACTGTGTTTAAAGACTCCCTAAGGCCATCTCAAAACCCTTATTAACCATTGCCGCTAACAAAACACTGGATTTATTCATTCGTTTTTGTTTATTCGCCACAAAAAGGCCCCATTGCACTTCATTCAGAAGAGCCTAGAGCATCTCCGTTACATCACTGGAGTGGAGGCAGTTGTTTCCCATCTAGGAGTATCTAGTTACTTGATTACATCATGGATGAGATAGGCAAAATGAAAATAGATGATGAAAACCAGAAAGCTATCACATTTTGTAGTTGAATGCCAGCGTCGTTTATATTTTTTGTAACAGAACCAGGTGAAAATGGGACAGTTATTGGCATTTGATCGTTTTGTGGAAAGATGTAAGTTATGTGTTGATGGAAGGAGCTAGTGGCAAACAGTCATAGAGACGGCTATCAGTTACTCATTTGAGCATAACATTACGTGGACACGAGTCACGAGCCAAGGTTGTAATGAGAGTATTGATTACACTGGTATACAAGGTATCGTTTACAAAGAAATTAGTTGCAGAGGAAGAAGTCTGAATCAATAATTTACATCATATTTCGTCTCCGATTTTACTATTTGTTCAGTTGATTGTATTAGTGTGACTGCTTTGCTAAAAATTCGTTATATTTTCGTGTTTGTTCGATTATACAAACCGGCGTTGGAAGTTATTGTAAGTTTATGCAGGCCTGGAATTTCAACACTATAAAGTTATTTTGATGCCAAAAAGTTGTGCTGTGTTTGGTTGTAATGCCACGCTTGCGACTGAGCCATAACGATCATTTCACCAGTTTCCAAAAGATGGAAAATTAAGAGAAGGGTGGATAAAACGCGTTAGAAGAGATANAATTCTGTTCCTAGCTACTCATCATACAGATGCTCTTATTACTTTGATAAAGATGACTTCTCCAAAGCCCGGAGGGAATGACCTTGAGAATTCCAAAAACGAGCTTTAAAAACAGGCTCTTTGCCCAAGTGGAATCTGAAAGAGGATGATGACCAGAGAATGCCTACAAGATTCACAAATGCTTCCCAATGGGCCAGGTCTCCATTTGAACCAGCCACAGCAATCCAAGAGTGCCAGGACATGGAGTGTGGAAACCAAATACTCTTACGCTGATGAAAAATCAGATTTAGCTGTAGAGTTAGCAAGAGCCACTGGAGAGTTCAAAATTATTGTCCAGAAAAACGTATTATTAAAGCAAAAATTCTTCAATTGTTGGGAGGAAAAGTAGGGGAAGGGAATGTGTCTTAAATATATTTATGGTGTGTTGTGCTACCCTGCTCCATCATCTTTCCAATGTAGCTAATGAAAACAATACCCTTTCCACACTAAAACAATGGCCTTCCCAAACCAAAACTATAACTTCTCCAAATAAAAACAATAGTCTTCCCAAACCAATATAATGGCCTTTCCACGCCAAACTAGTAGCCTTTTCAAGCCAAAGCAATATACTCTTCAAGCCAAAACAAGAACTTCTCCAAGCCAAAGTAATAGCTTTTTCAAGCCAAAACGATAGCCTTTTCAAATCAAAACAATTATCTTTTCAAACCAAAACAATAGTCATTCCAAATAAAAACAATAGCCTTTTCAAACTAAAACAATACCAATTCCAAACCAAAACAATAGCTTTTTCAAACCAAAACAATATCCTTTTCAAAATAAAGCAATTGCTATTCCATATCAAAACAATAGCCTCTCTAAACCAAAAATTCAATAGCCTCTCCAAGCCAAAATAACAGCCTCTCCAAACCAAAACAATAGCCTCTCCAAGCGAAAACAGTACTCTATTCAAACTAAAGCAATAGCCATTTCAAATCAAAGCAATAGCCTTTCCATAGAAGTCACCCAATGAACAAAAGCAACTTGCTGCTTATGAATGGCGGGAAAGCTTAATGGTAATAGTGCACGGATGGCGGTCGACTGAGCAGTATATTCAATTGCAATTAAAAGAAAATAGGCTAACACTGATGATGCACTGATGTTAAAGCAGCCGAACCAAGAAAAAGCGCCGAAAAGAACCGCAGGCATTTGAAACAATTAGAGGATAATTTCCCTGATGATATCCAGTATCAACAGTGCTTTCCTAACGTACCGTCTATAATTTGCAAATCCAAAAGTGATATAGTGTTTGGCCTGGAACCAATACGATGAGAAAACCCAATGATTAATATGTGGTTAGAAAG
Organism: Cassiopea xamachana; assembly: GCA_900291935.2. NCBI lineage: Eukaryota > Metazoa > Cnidaria > Scyphozoa > Rhizostomeae > Cassiopeidae > Cassiopea > Cassiopea xamachana. The sequence goes on along the minus strand of OLMO02000257.1, from coordinate 17,590,259 downwards.
TAAGAACTGAAGCTTCAAGCAGCATATGCTGTTCTGCTTTCAATGTTCCCCTCACAAGGTGTGCCCACATTCTCTTAGGATGCTTCCTGTCTACCGACATCTAGTCTCTGAAGAACATTTTCGGTTGCAATAGTGAAGTCTGTGTAGAAATTCCATTCTGATTCACTTGTGATATTGAATTCAGCCACCTCTGACCAGAGAATGTCGACTTGAATCGTGCATTCCTTTATTTTTTGGCTTACTTGCTTGATTGTAGTCAGTTTTTCTTACTGTGCGAATTCTAATTGACTCCATCGATATTTCTAGCCCCATTAGATACGATTTTCTATAGAAAAAAATTGCAGATGCGCAACATAGAAATGGATGGAAAAGATTTGGTCAATGATAACCATCACGGATGCCATCAAGAACTGGGGGGGGGGGCCTTATGGGACCATGCTCTATAAGTACCACACNCCCTTTGATTGCCACACCTATTTCACTGCTTAAATAGGACTATCTTACTATTTCAGTACAACGGTGAGCAATGAAAGACACAGCAAAGCATAATTAAAAAATACGGCCTGTAGAAGAGTTAGATGGTGCTAGTGCTACCCGACCCCTAGCATTTTCTCCTTGGGTATGGACGAATTAGAAGCTCGATCCTGAAGAGAATTAGGTGAGGCATATTCCCCCAGTCTTCCCTCTGGCGCCACCACTGAAAGAATGTGAAAACCTTCAATAGACCTTTCCTCCTTCTCATTTCAAAGGAGAAGAGGAACTAGGCTCCCTGACTCGTATCCTTTACTATCCAAACCAATGGTTTTCAACCGTGCTATGATCGAAAGCAGCTTTTTATACGCCTGTGCGGTTACGTGAACAGAGGCTCCTTGAGCCACTGGAATATTGTCTTAGTGTTCTAACAACAACATTGGAAAACCACTGGCCTAATGTGTACCAATGCGTAGGTATAGGTAAATGACGGCTAATAATGTCCGCAGGCACATGGGCCCTACTGGTGCAAATTATTCTTTCTTCCCTTTCTAAGAGCAAATAACAATCTTATGTATCCGTAATCACATGTTACTGACAAGAGAATACTCTCTCTAAAGTGTCTTTGATATGTAATTTTTTTTATTCTCCTGAACAGATATGTGAACAGGGGTTCCTCGAGCTACTGGAACGTTGGCTTAGGATTCCGCTCCAGTCAAAAGGTTGAAAACCACTGAACCAAACTATCCAGTTTACACCTATCCCAATTGCAGTGATTACAAGTAAGGGCAAGAAAGCTAATAGAAAATACCAAGTACAAAGATAGGTGAAACTGTAACGGGCAGGGTGTAAAGTCCTTCGATCGAGGAGTCATGACATACAAATTCTACATGCTCTGTGTTCTGACAATCTAAGCCAAAAATATGGTGGAAGATTAATGATTTCTGAGTATAGGACGAGAAATCATAGAGGTTTGCAAATTCTCAAAATTAGGGTAGAGTATGCAAAGAGAAGTTTCTACTTCTCAAGTGTCGAAAATTGGAATGATATATCTGGCAACATCCCAGAACAAGAGTCACTTGCTCGTTTCAAAAAGAGATTTCGAGCGTACCTTCAGAACTTGCCAGGCCCTAACATGGACCCTTTCCTAGGGCAGCAATTCTATTTTACTTACCTTTCTTTTTTCAGTAACTGTAACTACATATTGTTTGTAATCTTGCTGAAAGGAGTGTAACTACATATGTGTTTTTAATCTTCCCTTACATTTGTATTCTGTAGTAATTTTTTCTGTAACGTTTTAATTTTTGTAAGTAGTTTAGTTAATTGTTTGTGTTGCTAGACTCATTATACATATTATAAATTATATGTAGAGAATTTAAAGAAACACGAACTGAACTGAACTGATAGGATGTACGTGTTAGAAGTATTAATTGATAAATGAAATTGACTACCCAGGACGCCCTCTTCTTTAACCCTGTTAATACCCCATGACAAATTATTTGGAGAATATGCTAATCACAGCTGTTGACAAGCACAAATATTGGTTAATTATAACTGACTCTCCTCAAGCGCTAAACAGGAGCTAAATCTATTTCGATCTTCTGCTAATTCAAAAGCAATCTGGCTTACCGATACTCGTAGCTTCAGGTACTATCACGTAATTAGAGAGATATACTAAAACGACCAGCACCTATTATGGGGATTCTATTTTCGTTAGGTGGGATTTACTTAGTTTCCTTAAGATTATCTAGCTAGAGACAGAATTAGTGGGCATTTAAAGGCTGTCTTCCTTCTTCATACATTCATCAATGCTAGATAGGTTTTTTTCTGTTTATAATCCACTTTTTCGATGTACACCTTATTAAGACTTTTGCAATTCTGTAATTAACTTCTCTGTTTAAGAGGCTAAAATCAGAATCTTTCCATATATTTTTGCTTTTGTTCAGGGGGAATATTATTCCTGATCCGGTGAGGCGTGTTCGATCAACCGGAAGTGCTACTCAGTCACACCCTTTCCATGTTAAACTATCTAATCCACAAGCGTTATCTCAAAAATCATCATTCATTCGAGAACTTCTCTACTATGGAACACATTACCGTCCACTGCTTTCCCTGAATCCTACAACTTATCATCTTTTAAATCTAACATTAACAAACTTGATCGTATCTCTCTTTCTTCTTAACCTTTCTCCCTTTTTGTTTTTTCTTTGTCAGGACACTGTTACAGCCCTGAAGCCGTTTCCCGTCATTACCTGCTGAAAAAGGTCTCGGGTCGTATGCGGTCTTTTGTATGGTTTCATTGAAATTTGTGTATTTCATATATGTTTACATGGTTTGGGGGCAGTAAGGGCGATAACACAGTAATTGTAGCCCTATATATCTCATTGGCTGGCCAATCCTGTTTCTGTCGTATTTACAGTAGGGGGTATATATTGATTTAGTTCTTTTGAATCTACGCCCAATTACAAATATACATTAATTTTTTGAAATTGTTCTTCTTACCAAGTTAGTTTGTCGTATAGGGATGTACGCCATTTGGAACAGGGGTGCCAAACTCTATTTGCTCAGGGGCCACATAAGGTATATTATGACGTCACAGAGACCGCGCATGTTGATAGGGTCTGAGAGGGCTAGGCACTAGGGACACTAAAATTCGCATGTGACCTTTCTAGTATGCTAGATAACGGCGAATAATTGGGCAACCAACCTAATAAATGCCAGCTAGTATATCCCTAGGTTTCAATTTATTCAAAATTTCTGCGAGGGCCACATTGAAGGGCTAGGGGGTCCGGATCTGGTCCATGAGCCATGTAATTAATGCCGCTGATTTAGAATGCTGTTGCATTCGCAATGATTTTATACAGATTTTAACTTGGGGACAGTGAAGAACTATTCGGCTTTCTGTATAGCCAAAACCATCTAATATAAGTCATAATTCGTGATCTTTTTTGAAAGTTGCTTAACTTTCCCTCTTGTGTAATTTCTATCTCAGTACTCTACGAGGATACGGGCTATTTACCGCGCTTTGCATGTGCCGCATTGAGACCACTTTGTTAGAATTATAAATTATGGATTATAACAAGCATTTGTTAGTTTATTTAGCTGCAAATCTAAAGCTTTCGTGGTGCAATTTGGTGATTGTTTCATCCAATGTGAGCCAATTGTTTAGCGCTTCACATGATGAATTGACTGATTGATTGATCATGCAGTCAACTGATTGATAGATTGATTCATTGATAGATTGGCTGATCACGTAGTTGATTGATTGATTGATCGATTGAATGATTGATTGAATGATTGATTGATCATACAATTAACTGATTGATAGGCTGATTCATTGATAGATTGGCTGATCATGTAGTTGATTGATTGATTGATTGATTGATTGATTGTTTGATTGATTAACTGACTCATTTCAATCAGCGTTCTGACGTGGTGCTCCAGTTACACTCGACCCCTATAGCTTCTGCCAAACGATTCCGCAATTTGCCAACATTATCTTTGACACCCCAGCATTCCCTACCTCGGCACTCTCCTGAGATAATTCTGGGAAAGTTTGCAGCCTGTTAGTAAAATTCTTTTGCAACACCCCTACCCAGAATTCCTTTGACCTGTCACTGGTCTTAAGGAGTTTAGCGTACAGACAAATAGTGTGTAAGAGCATTCAGAAAAGAAGCACATCTTCATTCCAGTTTTAGATAACTACACTGCTTGTTTACAAACCTTTTTAAACATAAACAGTGGAGTGAGTGAGTCATGTATCGTAGTTACAGCTAAATACTATTTTGCTCATACTTACACTTGTAAATAAGCTTTGCGGTGGTCAACTAAACAATAAATTGCAACTACACAACTACTATTGGGACTGAATATCTCTATTTGGTGGCGGAGGTTGCGTCAAAACGGAGGAAGAGATAGTATACGGAAAGAGGAATTATTTTGAATTTTGCATTAAAGAGCATTTGCGTGTTTATTGATGACTAATGGGATAGTGTGTGCTTTACATCAAGCTCACCAAATCAATGGCCTAGATTTTAGATGGTATATAAATTTAGATCGAATTTTATCTAAGGACGAGATGTAATAACACTACTAGATTCACTGTATAGTTCTTCTATTTATCGGTGTTCGTCTCATTCCAGGATTTATGGCATACTCTCCGGGCTTCACTTATTATTTCACAGAGCTTTTGGCGCTTGGGATGCTGTTGTCAGCTTTCTGATTTCTATCATATGTTGGAATTTCTCTAATCAAGTGCCACTTGCAAGGGTTGCAAAATGTTTCTAATGCTCTTCCACTCGCCAAACCACAGCCTTTTGGCTAATCAAAAAGAATGTCAGTATAAGATATAATCTACGTTTGCTATGGAGATGAGTTCGTTCAACGATAAAAAATATTATCTAATTTAGCAAACCAGTCCTTTTCTTTGTGCACAACAAACTGTTACCTACTGTCACATTCTACCTTCGATGCGCGCTATTCTTGAGCTACGTACACTGGTTCAAAGCTAAATCTAGAGTATTTCCAGCCTCGTCTGTTCAGTTGTTGCTGGGTCATATCTCCCTTTCCATCAACAAGAGCGCTTCAGTCCTTCTTTTTGATGGCATTTGAGCTACCACCGCACGGCAAGCAGGAACATCGAGTTGCTTCATAGACTCGAACTCTTCGCACTGTGTTTGTGAATAGAGGGCAGATCAGCTTGATGTTCCTTGACCTCCATGTCTTGGGCTGGCAGCAACTGCACACCTTGAAGAATTCGTTGATCGTCTTTGACTTCTCACTGACACCAGGCTTTGCGCTCGAGAGGCAGAACCCTCTACAGCCAACACTTCTTATAATGCGTGGATTGCAGCCCGGGATGTAAATCTTCATCACGCCAGTCTTTAGTCCGCATTCATTTTGCTTCACGATCTCGTTCTCCAAATTTGGACGTCTTGGAAGACGATGAGCTTCGATAAGAACGGCCAATAGAAGACACACGAAAGAAAAACGTATCATCTTGTCCGATTAGCAACCTGTTGCAAATAACGAAAAGCGATCGTTAAGACAATTGATAGATTTAAGGTTGTTTTCGACATCAAAAATTTACGCGAGATGCAAATCAGGATAACTTGAATGAGAATGGTGGTGCCCCTTACTGGGCTGCGGTCTAGCGGAGTCATTAATAATTTGTCATAATTTAATTAAGCAAAAATGAAATCGAAAAACAACTCTCAATGCATCAGCAAAATCCGAAAAACTGTGATAACCTTTCTTCAGCCAAGACCTGTAGCTTCATTTTTGCATGAAGCGATTTTTCGTGATTGGTAGATCAAACTGGAGAAGCGAATTTTCACAAAATATTCGTGAATACCATTTTTGTTACTACTCTTTAAACATCCTGCTGAAAGCCGATCATGAAATATTAATAAGCTGACTTCCCAGAAAAAGATTCCAAGGTTTCATTACGAACTCAAATGTCAGAGCTTTTCCATGTTCAATAAACATAAATGTGGTGCTTTCGTGATGAAATTAATGTACTAAGCTTTCCAGCTATGAGCTGAGCGAAGTTCTCCAACCAATTGCATTTCAACGTGAGTCGAATTGCTAAGCCACAGATACTCTGCTACACTGACCTCCTGTGTATTTCTAAGCAGGGGGTGGTGCTACGGGGATGCATGGTGAGCTGAAATCCCTCCAAAATTTTACTGAGCTCTCCCGTCGGCACCTAGATTCTGGAGGGTGCTTTTTGTTCTCTTTCGATATTTTCATTACCTACTAATTTGTATTTTAACGGACTATGCTGAAAGGCGTGGTCCGCTAAAATATTCTAGCTTTCCTCAATGTTAGCACTTTGGGAGTATTTGACCCCCAGAATTTCCTCCCTGGCACCCTCTATGTTCTTAGGAAAGCAAAAATCAGCTGAAAGACAGTTGAAGTTTAGACAAAGAAAGAGCAAGATGCAAGGAGCAATAGTGGTTTAAACAGTACTCAAACATGACTGTACCATAGCACTGAATATGTTAAAATACGATAAATGAATGGAGATCTGGATTTCCATAAAATTAATGTTATTTCATTATTGAATTGAATTTTGTTGTTGTAGTTTTACTTGAAGCTAAGTTGACCGTCCAATCATACAAAGTGAAATGAAGATAAAGATTTATTACTCAGCTTCAAAAAGCAACTTACAATTCTTTGCTGATTGATTGGTTAAATGATTCAACCCAAAAATCATCTCACATGATCGATATATGATCGACCTATGAACAATATTTATCTTTAAAACATTATGATACAGCGGAGCTATTTGTGATTATCCAATAGTCGGGAATTATTGTGGCTAATAGAGCCATGCAATGGATGAAGACGACACAAGCGGTACTTTTGAAAAGCCGTTCTAGAGGCATACGCTGTTGTGCAAAGCTTTCAAGAAATGTTTGCTAAGATCTGTCTGCGAGCCAGAGGACAAGATGCAACCTTGAAAACAACCACGTGCGGCTCGTGAACCATATGTTCTCGACCGCTGTGATAATCACTCTCATCCAAACTTTCAACAAAATTTGCTTCTGCTCTCCCTTTTGCTAACAAAACCATGGGAGTACCCATGAGATATATGCAAAAATATTATGACAAGAACATGAATTGAATCTACAAGGAGCAAAATTACAGTGTCATCTTCTACAAGAAGTATCGATTGATATGGTGTAGGACTGATATGGTTATTAGCAGCAAAGCAACCTCCTCTGCAGCTAATAACCTTACAAATAAATCAACTTTAAAAGAAGCACAGTTCTAAGCTAATTTCTGTTCACCTGGATATCACGAATTCGAGCCAGAATCAAAATTGCTTCAGCGAGGGGAAGATGTTAACAGCGGGTCTCAACTTGTGCGAATTTATTCGTTTTACCCATACAATCGCTCGATATCAGTCGCGAAGTCGAATGGTGGTAGATTTGCTCGTTGGAAAAAGTAGAAGTTAATCCAACTACCAAGCTCAGTCTAGGAAGCCAAGATGACAAGGGAATCATCGTCACTGACATAAGCCACGCATGTCCAGAGTCTCTAGCTACGCAGCTTTGCGCGATCAAAGTCTTACAAATGGAACCTGCTTTTAGTTAATGCCTAGGAGATTTTTGGAGCTCAGTATAGCAATGAAATTATTCAGATTTTTAAGTTAAAACTAATCAAACCCACTAAATTTGATGATGGAGCAATCAAAGTAGTTATCTCACTGAGTAACTACTTCTACTTGGTATGCGTTAAGCTCAGTAAAGAGGTTAATTCTCTGGAAAGGTTTATTCTCTTTTAGACGGAAACTATGGCATAAATCCCAAGTTATCCCGTTTCACGTGCGATCCTATCCAGCTTCGACAGCTAATGGAGGCATATGGGCAAAGTTATGATATAGTAACACGGTAACGATCGATGATACGTCAGCCATCTATGATAAAGTAGGAACGTGTTGTGCCCTGACTAACTAATGTCTTATGAGTTTTCCTTGCCTGTAGTTAAGATTTCATCTTTTCTGTTTCACTCATGATACGCTATTGCTTGTATGCAGAACAGAATATGAGACAATTCACAGTTAGCAACGCTAGATCACAAATAATAACGCTAGTATGTTTTATTCATGGGTGACTGTCACTGCGTGCGTGATGAAAAGCAAAGGCAGCTCTTTCACATAAAGCAAAGCAAGAGTGGTATAACTGATGTATGTGATAAATAGCAATGGATCAAGATGTAATGCTTGTGGTAGCTGCAATGTTCTAATATACTGCGAAGGAACAATTAAAGAAATGGACACTAAGTGGAGTTGCGATATGTATAAGTTGATGTATGTACGCATGAGAGTCACGAAACTCGTCAGGCAGCTGGGGTTAACATTTTTCAATCCATAAGAAACACATTTCTATATGGTCTCAGATCAATAAAATATTGTGGTGCTAAACTCTGGAATAGCATTCCAACTTTTATCAAAATGTCAGTTTCTTTTAATATTTTCAAGTCAAAATTAAAAGA
>OLMO02000257.1:17567616-17581732 GCA_900291935.2 Cassiopea xamachana | reverse complement strand
TCTCTCTCGATTAGTTTATCTATTAGAGAGCTCCTCCTTAAACAAATATATCTAAATACATCTTGTAGTGTTCTCTTATTTTGTTAATTTTAGGTAGTGTGTGTTGAAGTATTTTGTTTACATGTATCATGTGTTTTTGTCTTATTTATTTTAATTAGGTAATGTTAGTAGTTGTATTGATATGTATTTAGGTATTTTTGTTAATAGAATTGAAATTGAATTGAAAATTGAAATTGAAAGCATGAGAGCTTAGCAATGTGTTTCTTTGGAGAATATAACAGTAGCCAACGAGTATTATTTCTCATTCATTCATATGCCTCGGAACCCAGATTTCATTCCGTTGCAAACGAGTAGACTTTTACCATTGGTATACTACTGTTAACGCAAAGATATAGTTCCATCAGTGACGAGTGAAGTCAGAATGCTATCCTGAGATCCGCTATTGTACCTGCAATATATCTGCGGTATATCTGCAGTACATCTGCAGTATATCTACAGTATATCTGAAATTTTCTGCAGTATACTGTAATACATTTGCAGTATACTTGCGATATCTTTTCAGTGTTTCTGCACTCTGTCTTCCACCTTCAAAGTTAAGGTACACGTCATAAGTGCGGTTGCTCAAACATGGCATACCATATAAGGCAGTAAGGATTACTATTAGAGCTAGGTGATACTTGTGTTCAGGGCACATCTCTAGAAGCAAAAAATGACGACTTGGTAAGCTGTAAAGAGGCAATTGATATAAGAAATGCTGCTGGAGTTACCCGGTACAGTTGCTCTTATTGTATGATGTCAAACATGGTAGAGGCAATTAAAGTATCAGAAATAGGGCTATTATTAAAGGAAGCTTCTACGAGACGTCTCTGATTAGAAGGAAATTCGATCGTAGTCATATCATTATTTCATCATGACTTTGTCCATGTGTCTTCATTAGATGTCGAACCTGGATAGGATTGTACGTGAAACGTAATAGCCTGGGATTTATGCCATACTTTCCTCCTACAAGAGAATTAACCTTTCCAGAGAATTAACCTCTTTTTCTTAACTTAACGCCTACTAAGTAAAGAAGTTACTCATTGAATTAGCTCCACACTGATTGTTCCATTATCGAAATTACACTCTTTCTTATATAACAGCCAGTAAAATTGAGGTTCAGGCCAGCTGTTCTTAATTTTCCCCAACTTTTGAAGCTGAATTGCTCTTAATATGTTCTTAAAGTAGTAAAGTGTTGACAATTTAGAAATTAGCCAATATACAAGAGAACTTTGGATGTTTGGATTGGTTGAGAGCCCATTGGCCAAATATTACCTCTGAAATGGTCTCTCTTGTGTATCAATGCATTTGTTGAAAGAGGTTCATAAACAATTAGAAATGGACAATTCTAGCAGAGTATCTAGATTTGGAACGGATAAGTAATTCATGAAATCGAAGAGGAGAAGCGACAAGGCTGCCAATTCACCTCATGCTAGCAAGGAAACGATACGTCATGTCCCTGTGTTAGCGGAGAGCTTATACATCTTGTTCAAACAAAAATTTGGTTGCGCAACTGTGTGACTGGAGACTCTGTACATGCCAGGTTTCCAAAAGTGACGACGGTTCATCTTGAATTGCTCGACTGAGTTTGGTAGTTGGATTAACTTCTACTTTTTGGGCCAGCAAATCCACCACCATTCGACTTCACGACTAATGTCGAGCGATTGTATGGGTAAAACGAATAAATTCGCACAAGTTGAGACCCGGTGTTAACATCTTCCCCTCGCTGAGGCAATTTTGATTCTGCCTCAAATTCGCGACATCATGTTGAACAGAAGTTAGCTTAGAATTGTGCTTCTTTTAAAGTTGATTTATTTGTACGCTTATTGGCTGCAGAAGAGGTTGCTCTGGGCTTTGCTAGCAAAGGGGATAGCAGGAGCGAATTTGGTTGGAAGTTCGGACGAGAGTGATTATTGCAAATAGTTCCGCTGTATCCTCACATTTTTCTTAAGTTTTAAAGACAATTACTGTTCATAGATTGCTTGAAATGTACAAGACTCAGACAACCATTTCCTCTACAATTCTCCGTTTACATAAAATCTTCGTTCGAAACCATGCTGCGAAAGATTAATATTTCAAAACCTGAGGTTCATTCAAGTACTAGTATTTCTACTGTCACCTAGTTTCTTCTACTTCCTGAATACAAACAAAGTGGGGACGGGTTTACCTGCCAAATTGATGGTACTCTGTTGAATATATTGTTGGCTTGGTAATATCAATGCTTCAATGCCAGACCTTTACAATCTCTCCTGGTTGGAGACATTAAATTCCTGCTTCTGAAGATGAAAGCCTCATACACCTTTCATTTCAACTGTCTTTTATACACTCTTTTTTTTTATAAGAATAAAGTCTATAAGAATATTGGGGCTCAAAATTGCTAAAATTTAAGAACAATTTAAGAATATTGCCAGGCTCAACCTTCATCAAAACTGACATATTTTGTTAATCGAATCAAATTTAATTAAGAGTTTCCTCCCAAAACAAAACATTTGTCACTTTGACGCTACATATATCTATATGTTTTAAAATACAATCAGCGCTCTGTAAGTAATTTCCGTTTTCAAACATGAATATTACTACATTAGCATTGATGATATTGATGGAGTTGAAATAATGCTTTTCGACTAAAACCGCATTTTGACTTGCTCTGTTTGTTCTCGTTGAAATTTATGGTGAATCAACACATCAAAAATGATTTAATATGTTTCTTTGATCTTAAGGCGAATTTACACCTTGTGTTGAGCAAGAAAAATGTAAGAATGATTTAAGAATAATCTGAGGCTCAAAACCGAAAATTTTTAAGAATATTGAGGCTCAGAAAAAAGTTAGGTATTCTTATAAAAAAAAGTGTATTAATAGTAAACAAGAAAAATATCCGCCATTATTGGTAATGGAAGCATCTCTCTCATTGGCTCTCCTGCTTTGGAGGCTTTCTCTAAGATTCTACTTTTTAACTATAATTCTGATTGTTATAAAGCTCTTTTGTTATATTAAAGATTTATTTATTTGATATACCGTAGTGTTTATAGTGGTACAGTGGAATTTAAAACTCAAATCGATAAAAATTTCCGTAGACTATATTCCCTAGAGAACAGCGAGTTTCTACATAAGAAACATACCCACGTAGTTAATGAAGCCTTCCAATTTGCTGTAATTTAACCAAGCTATTGCAGTGATTACAGGATGCCCTCAAGTAAGCACAACTACATATGTAACCAGACTATATGCGTACTCTGAGCGTGTCTTCCTTTAAAAAAATATGCTAAAGCATGTTGCCAGGGGGCGGTCAGAGCATATTTTGTTAAAGGGGTGAAGAAGAAAACTAATATGGTATATGCTTTGTTTAGTGCAATTTTTCCAAGCGGCAAGGCCCCTTGACCCCCACTTTTATATCTTCCTCTTCATTACAGCTACTCTTACCACCTGGCCATCTCAGCGCAATCTACCGCCCTTAAATGTATGAATTTCTGTCAAATGGATGTTGAGAAGCGTCATCAATTCTGTTTTGACCTGTTTCTATGTTTCTATTTACTTCGTGGTCTGAAACTAAGCCAAGACTTAAAACAAAACCAGCAGTCTGAAATGGATTCTTATGTCACAAGACCAGTCAAGTGAAATGATATTTCAAGGACATATTTCTTGGCCATAGTTTATGTTTGAAATCCACTTGGCTCAACGCTAAGCCAAAGAGAATTTCGTGGCTATAAATAGATAATCAGGTCATGCTATCATTCAAATATTGAGGGAGAGATAAGCGTTGATGGACGTCTTTTGGGGGTAAGTTTCACCTACATAATCATGTAGTAAAAGTCAAAACAGGAATTTATAGCTTAATTTATAAAGGAGAACATCAATTTAATGGGTATTTAAAAGGGGTCCAGCTCAGTTGTATTTTGTTCTCATTTAGCCCTACCCTTTTAATAGGGCTACGTTAAAAACTAGGGCTATATAGCCTCATATCTTCAAACTAGTATATTTAAATTTCCTTTTTTAAAAGTACAGTTTAGAGTACTTCTATATACAACCTCGGTGAATTATTGGGGAGGGGGTAATTCCTTCCATCTCCTGACTACAGCCCCAAATAGATTTGCTTTCTTGCTAGCTTCAAGAATTGTTGCATCAACTTCAATCGATGTTGTTGCATTACAATTGCCAAACAATAGAAGGTGTGATTTTTTCTCTTCAAGTGTATTGCGTCCCTCTCAAGAATATCTGCTACATTTTTGACATTTTTGCCACTTGAAGAAATTGTGGAATCATAAGCGAAATAAAACAACACTGGTGTCCCCAATAAATTGGAAGAGATCATTGATGTAGATGCTGAATTAGCAGAGATCTAAGAAGGGCCTTTGAGGGACTTCGGTCTTTGTATCTCTCCAAGTGCTGAACTGCAATGTTAAATGACTTTGATATTAAAGCCATTTACTTTAACTTTCTGTTTTCATTCGCTTGAGTACTAACTGAAAGAACAATAAGGATGCTCTGCTGAAGCCATAGGCACCTACAATACCCACCAAAAGTCCTGGGACACTTTGTATATATTTAATCTGGACGGCACATTCGGCCCCCTCCTCCCCCTAAACAATGTTGGTTTTTGAGTGAAGTACATGCGGTAACCGAAAAATTTTTCGTGCACAATAACGCCAAATGTCTCAGGAACAGACCAACATTGTCTTAGGGGGAAGGGGGGTGCGTAGAAGGCGTAGTGATTGAAATGCTAAGAAAGCTATAGTTTTTCATAATGTTTTGAAAGTGTCCCAGGGACTTTTGGCAAGTATTGTAGCTTTGTAATAAAAATATCATGGTTAAAACTATGATCTTTTGCTAAATCCAATAGGATTGTTGCTACTAATCCCTTTTTCTGCATTGTAATTTCGCAAGTTTCTTAAAATGTTCCTTTCTCGGAATCCGCATAGCCCATTAGTGGAGATAGAAAATTGAGAATAAATACCCCGATTTGTTTCTCAGAAGCGTTTCAGAAATATCTAACTTAGAAGGTAAAAGTGGGAATCTGTTGATGGTTCTGCTTACAAAAAAAATCACCCTAGGAGATGTCACTAACATTAATTTTGTCTCTGAGAAGGAGCTATGGAACAAAATTTAATAAAGGTTTTTAGAAACAGCTTATTTAAACATGTCGGGATATTGCTTAATGGTTTTAAGTTCTTTTTATATCTCATCAACCGTTGCTTCATTGAAACTAAACACTGCTAAACTTGAAAATCTAATCATGTTTGTGTTAGGATCTGCTTGTTGTTCTAGGAGCAGACATTTGCACGGAGTCCCCTGAAATCGCTCGGCTGCCCTAATTGTTACCCTCTGCTGTCTCTAATGCAAGTAACCATGATATTTTGTTCTATCTTTTATTAGAAAGCCTAATACACACTTAATGTAAGAATTTCAAGGCTCAAATCACTGATTCTAAGAACAATTTTAAAATTGTAGAAAACTCAAGCTTTCTAAAGTTTGTTTACATTACGCTTTATTTTTACTTTATTGCTCTGTCCATATTCATGCTTTGTTTTTATGATGAACTTCAGAAGACTTTAGCTTCTGATTTTCTGGCAAACATGCACCTTTTGCTACTCAAGAGCTGTTTAGGGATAATCTTGGGCTCAAAGTAAAATAATTTTAAGAATATTAAAGCTTGGTGAATTGTTTGGCTTCCTTAAACAAAGGTGTGTTCATTTATTTATGATAAAAATTATTGGCAAGTTTTGAATCCGTTAGTCACATATGCAAGCCTGTCTGATATTTGTATATAGTAGTATATAGTCAGGGCGAGGCAGGTAGTCAAAAAGGTGCAGTCAAGTGGGCATGCAGCAGAGCTCCCTTGCCTCTTTTCTATTGAACGCACTTAAACTCCCATTCAGTTTTCACACTAATGAGCTAGAGTTTTCATTTATTGCCATACAGCGAATCTCATCCTAAATATAGCTTACCATTCCTATTTATTCTCTATCATTATTTTCTACCCTATGTGATTATCGGGTATTATAATTCCCAATAACTGGAAGGAAGCTCGTTTAACCCCCAATCTATAAGAGTGGGGCGAGAGACGATTGTTCATATTATAGACCAATCTCTGTGCTGCCTTCTCCATCTCGAGCATTAGAAAAAGTAGTTGATAATCAACTGCATGATTATTTGCATATTGCTAGACTCATATATAAGCATCAGCCTGGTTTTTGGTCGTTCCATTCAGTCACTACCAACCTTATGGCCTGCGCAAATTACTGGTACTTAAATATGGATAAGAGCAAGTACACTGGTGTAGTATTAATTGACCTAAAATAGGCATCTGAATCGGTAGATCAGATTCATTTACTAAAAAGGTTGGCAAATATTGACTCAAATGGCTAGAGCTCAACTGGTTTACTTCCTATTTGCAGGGAAGAAAAAAATTCTGTACAGCTATAAATCGAGTTCCTCTAGCATCAGTGATACAAGGTGTGGCGTCCTCCAAGGCTCATGCCTTGGTCCACTCCTGTTCCTAATAGCTATAAATGACTTGCCGTTCGGCCTGAACCAAGGAAAGGTTACAATATATGCGGATGACACTGCTTTTTTGCACTCATAAAATGCCTTTTTACACTCATAAAATGCCTTTTTACACTTCAGGAAGATTTAAAACAGGGATCTTGTAAAATCACAAAACTGGGTACATGGAAATTAGCTATCTGTAAATGATACGATATGAAGTGGTCGATAATAAGATCCAGACCTAACACTCTAAAGCTCAAATAACAGATGGTAAATGACATAAGACTTTTAGGAGTTAAAATTGATGAAAAGCTTTAATGGGGCTACCAGGTTGAGCAAGTCAAGGCTAAGGTGCTACAAGCTGGTCTCATTCAGCATGCCAAAAAGCTTCTTCCTTTAAGCGACTTGCCGAAAATGTATAGAGGAATTTTTGGGCCGCATTTCAACTATTTTTGCACGAATTAGGGCTGTTGTGGAGAATTCAAACTTAACTCTTTCCAAAATTTCCATAATAGAGCTGCAAGAATAGTAACTGATAGTCCTTACCAAGCATCTTTTAAACCATTAACATCAATTAAAAGAAGCTAGCACAATATATTACAGTATTACGTACCCCTACCCCCTTCATAGCCAAAAAAGACACTGGGTCACCGAGTTCTGGCTATGGATGGTATCTAAATTTTCACAGCAATTTATAATAATTAGAAAAAGAAACGAATAGTAAAAACAAAAAGGCTGCAAAGTGATGTATCATCAAGATTTCTGGGATGTCCAAGATGTGGCCAAAGAGATGCAAACGAAAGGAATGACATTATGGGAAGAGCAGGAGGAAATGTTCATTATCTTCATTAGCTAATCCTCATATAAAAAAAACAGGAGTACGACAGTCAAATACATGTCCAGAACGATGCTGATTCAGATCACTGAATTGAAGACAGAGCCTTGGTAGCACTCTTATACCTGGGATATCAAATACACGATAGATGAAGTTTTTTAACTGGTCGAATATTGGAAATAAATTTCTTTTTAAATTGTGAGATTGTAGAAAAATTTCGGATCTCACTATCGAGCAAATTGTGTTCAAATAGCTCGTTTTGAAACTTCTTTGAAAAATGAACTGTTTTTGCCACTAGTTGCTCATGTGTATTTGGGTTCCGCAAATTTTACCGTAGCCGGGGCTCATGTGGTATCTCACTGAAGAGATATTCCGGCGACTTGGATTTTCTTAGGGAGAAAAAATGAGTCAGTCTTCTGTACCATCTTCTATGATACAAGGTTTCCCAACCCAGTTCTTCATAAAGACTCTGTCTTCTTGTACCCCTCTTAGCATCAGTCATAGCCAAAGTCGCTGTATACTGTACTCACTCTAGCTTTTTGTTATTTCAAGATCTATCTAAGGGTCAAATTTATGGTAATCAACATCTCCATAGTCCAAGTGCGACCTTGGAAAGTTTATAAACTTGATCAAGAACGTCTCTGGCAGCATGCTTTGAAAGATTTTTTAACAAACCAATGCCTCTTCATACCTTCAGAATTGCTTCTCGTACGCGTTTTTTTAATAAGAAAAAAGCTTATAAGAAAATGAGACTCAAATGGTCCAAACCTTAAGAAAATCTTAAGAAAATCATGCGGCTTAATTTCCAAAATTTTGTGTTTTCATTGGCCAAAAATCGGTATTTCGTCGTTATTGCATTCAAAATGTTAAAGATAGAATTCAAATTCAAGTACGCAATGTTAATAACAAATGCTTAACCCATTTTAGCCAGTTTATATCAGAAAAAGTAAAGAAAAACTTAAGAAAATCTCAGGCTCAATCTCGCGATAAGTTAAGAAAATTGAGGCTAAGACAAAATTATGGTGTTCTTATAAAAAAAGACGTGCATATGACTTTTGAAATCTAGTTTATAGTCCAAGATCATTCCAAGGTGCTTATGTTCTGAACGTACCTTAATTTCATCAAATCATCAGCCCTAGATAGATCTCATGCAATTTAATGTTACATTCAGGTTGACCAGATGGACGTGTGCACGCCAGTTGTATCGCATTTACCAAGCATCTGCCGCTCCTTTGCTACAAATTCTCGGCTGTCATTCAATTAAGGACTTCATAAGGAAAGAAACAACTTACTTATCAATCACTAGATTCACTTGCTCTTCAGTACTGAACGGGGATCTTTACAAAATGCTTTAAAGGGAACGGAGCTCTTTAAGATAGCAGAGCTATTTATGGAACCGTTCCTTTAGTGAGACCAAAAGAACGCCGATAGTGGTTCCAAATTGAACGGCTCCAACTGTTCCCGTTTAAATGCAAGGCCTATTTGTACCTACTGCTTACAAAAGCCCACAGGCAAATAATAAAATGAAATAATGATATATTTACATAGAAGAAGAGAAATAAAGCTAGTATACAAATGTAGAATGAAATGAAGATTAATATAAGGAAACCGACATGAATAACGAATTTTCTGCATAACCTGCAGGTGCAGCTATCATTTCATCCTTTAAATTGCCTTTTAAATGATGCAAGAGTTTTAATGCTTTTAAAATCATCAAGTAGGTTATTCCACAGCTTACATCCTAAAAAGGACAGTGTGTAGCTTGAATGTGTAGGCTAAAGGGTGAACTTGATGCGGGGAACAAAGCATGGATGTATAAGCAGATCGCGCTATAAGTAAGAATTAAGAACAAATCTACACATAACCTCAGTGAACTACGGGCTCCGAGATCTCCTTCCCTCCTCCGCCCTTACGGCTCGAACGATTTGAGGTACGCATGATGAAGTGAAACGACAATGTAGTTTCTTACTAGCATATCAGAAACTAGCTATATAAAAATAATCACCCAGTCAAAATACGCTTCGTACCCCAACACTTTTTCATTGCAGTAGCTTCATACCCCACTAACTCATTGCGATGAATTTTATGCCCCAACACAAGAGTTCATACGCCTACAAAAATTCTTCCGCCCCGCTACCTGCATGAACAGTGACTGGTCCCTAATTTAACCATATAATACGACTCTTACTGATTTGAAAGCAAAACTCTTCTATTCAGTCTATGGCGGGCTTGCATTGCAACTAAAAATAGTTCTCCTTTCGATCCCTGTAATCACCAGGACCTCACAGGCGCAGGCCAAAAACCTCTTTTGTGACGACGCAAATAGAAAACAATGTATGGATTTTTATGGTGGCGGCTGTTAAGATAATATTTTTCTTCCTTAAGCCCAGTTAAAGCTTGTGATTTACTTGCAATAGCAAGATATTTTTACTAAAGATATAATACTGCTTAGTAGTCCTTATTCTCAAAACTTGACCCTCGACCTAAAGGGAACCTCTATAGCCTATGTGTTGTGTGTTCTTTGATTTTTAAATTCACATTGTGCTTTGCTAACTTACTTTGGGCCCCAAGGCAATGGATTATAGTAGGGTACCAATCAGTCGATCAATTTCGTTTTGATTATTGCTGTCTAAACCCCTGAAAATCTTGCAATATTTTAACCTACACACACAAATGCAACGGCTGGGTACCCTTCTAATCGTCACCCACTAGTCACTCGCGGTTTATTCCTGTTTACATTGTTACGGATCACTTTTGGCTTGAATTAAAAAGTAATCCGTAGCAGTGTAGACGGGGTCCATGACCTCACAAACGGCAACATTTTCTATAGCAAACTATAGTGTTATACAATAAAATATATCAGATAACCACCCCAAAGTCCAGCCCTGGATCTTGTGATGGTCTGTTCACTCAATAAAAATAAGAACAGAAAGACTCCCTAAAACTATCTAAAACTTTATTCGCTGCTACTTCCTAGAATTATCTAAAATTTTACGAAGGGAGCTGAGATCTTAACCCCCCCCCACGACATGCTAGCCTATACCACTGGGAAAAGTACCCTTGTATACATGCACTCTCGTTTCTTAAACGTTTATGATTTCAAGTCCCCGAGTATTCCTGACTTATTCTCCAGTACAACAAGTATGACTTTGCCTAAAAATCAAAAGGATATGCTCGCATCTCTGTTGATGTTTTAGTTCATTACAAAACAAAAGTGAAACATAATGATAGAAATCGTATCGATATTGCAAACTTTAGTCTAAAACCAGCATTAAAACTCGAATACACAAAATTCTAAGTCTTAGAATTTTGTGTAGCTTAGAATTAGAATTAGAATTAGAATGAAGCTTGAGCCTTGCATTATCTTTATATGTCAGGGCTTTTGAGCCTCAATATTCTTATAAAAGTTTCTTCATAATCACAAAAGTAACTAGCATAATAATTGGCACTCTTCTGCATGCGTAGCAAGTCATGGACTGACCCGGACCTACTATCGTACTAACAGTTTCTCTCTTTACTTTTCCCTCTTCATGTTACAACTATGTATTTTTTGTTTAATAGAAATAACTGCACTTAATCCAGCCGAATACAAATTACCTAGCATTAGAGAGACTTGTATTTGTATGTCAGTTTATGAAAATGAAGTTTTAAAAAAACAAGAGTGTGGAACGTCTCAAACATTAACTGTATAAATGCACAGTTAGTGAGGAGAGGCGGTGCTGAAGTAAAAGAATCTTGCTTGAGCACATGTCAATAAGTGTGCATCGTGCTTTTCTTGGTTCCCTTTTGATGCTTGGTTGGTGCGTCTGAGGCCCAGATTGCACAGCTACGGATCACTTGTTGATCCGCACAAGTGTTTGGTATGCTGTCTTCTGTCTACACTGCTCCAAGCAATCCGTGGCAAAATTGGTGCGGTTTTTATCTTTTTAGGAAAAGGACTAATAGTAATCCGGACTACATACAAGTGGAATTTTTAGCCCCCGACCTCTGACTGGAACCGCCCCTGGCCATCACTACAGACAGAGCCTATTCAGGACGTATTCATTCAGGCCGTATACAGTTGTAAATCGCTCCACCACTATTTTTGGTTATGGTCAACTGCAGCTGTTAAGGGTGTGGCTAGCAATGTTTTCTAGAACAGCCCTTTTTTCCAAGTTTACAGGACGACACCGCTGGGTGTACGTTCAGATCATAAATCGAATCAGACCACATCAAATTTTTTCTTTCATGGGTAAACTATCACTTGACAGCAAGTTTCGACAACAAAAATTCTGAAGAGAAACCACGCTTGGTTTCATGATTCACTGTTAAAAAAGACGCATTTGCAGAGGCTGTATCAGACAAAGGGAGGGGTTTTCTGAGTCAATTTACTTTAGAAGTAAAGCGGAAAGGGTTGTCTTCAGGAAAGCTGAAGTAAGAGGATCAGATATAAAATATGTTCTACTGCTTTGATAAAAAAATAATATACACAGGAAAGAGAGGTAAAATAGTTATCTAGATAGCAAATGATGGCATTCTTAAAGAATGACCATCATGTTGGTTTTCCTTGTTAGTGGTTTCTATAGTCATAGTGGTTTCTGAGATCATTTTGGCTAAACTCTGTAAAGCCTTACTACTTTTTTGAGTGTATAATTCATCACTGTCCTGCGTTGCACGATTGCGATTGCTCAAAATTGAAAATTTAATTCACCACCTCCCTAGGCACGCCAGAGCCGGGAGGCTGGGGGGCTGCAGCTCCTCCACTATTTTGATAGTGTATGATGTCATGCTATTGACAGCCTATCCTGTCTAAGATAAGGACATGGCCTGGAGGGGTAAAACCTACGAAATCACTTCGGAGGAGCAAACGCCTTTTTTGTTATGTAAATCTCCAAGTGAATACGTCTTTTGGGGAGACAAAACTATGCAAAATTTTTCATTTGGGAGTATTACCTCCGTGCCTCCTGCAGGCATGTGCCTGGTGGGACTTAAATTACACGTTTTTTTTATAAGAAAATCACTATTTTGCCTGAGCCTCAATTTTCTTAACTTTTCCCCAAATTGAGCCTCAGATTTTCTTAAATTTTTCTTAACTTTTACTAAAATAAACTGGCTAGAGTGACTTACACTTTCGTTAATACTATTGTATACTTGAATTTGAATTCCATCTTTAACATTTTGAATACAATAACGACAAAATTACCGATTTTTGGCCTATAAAAACACTTAATTTTGGAATTTGAGCCTCGTGATTTTCTTAAGATTTTCTTAAGATTTTGTCGATTTGAGCCTCATTTTCTTATAAACTTTTTTCTTATAAAAAAAACGTGTAGTAAGCGATTAACTTCGGTAGAGCACACCTATTAGGAGCAGGGACGCCGGGGCGAATGTTTGAGTGAGAGGGCTGATATAGGATCAGACGATACATTTGGAGGATTTGCAGAGCGAATGATTAAAGTTGTTTCTTTCATTCCACAGTTGTCGTAGTGGTTACAACTCGAAGAGAAAGTTAAATAGCTACAAAACAGAGCTTCCATTAACTACTTTAACTACAGACTACAAATTGAATCATTTCTACTTATACGTATATAAACATATTTAATCAGTCTGTGGATTGCTATATCTATGTTTTGTCAGAGCACAAAGTAAAGCCCTTTGTTTCATCTCCTTCAGTTCAGATAAATGCTTTATGAGTTTGTTCATGCTAATTCATTTAAAAATAGCCTGAATCTCATAAACTGTGGTTCTTAACTCGATTTTGCCAAGAAGTACATGATTAGTCTAGTGGTTAGAGAATTCTCCTATTTTGCAGAAGATCGATAGCTCGATGCATGAGTCATGGCTTGAATTCTCGCTCATTGTCCTTCCAACAACGATCGAGCCCCTTGCAGGGACGGCGCTACTTGGGGTGCTCGGGGGAGCTGAAGCCCTCAGAAGTTCACTGAGCTCCTTCTTCCGCACCTAGAAGATTTCCTCTTATTTTCTATGCCAATTTGAAGGACGTGGTCGCTAGAATTTCCTGGCTCCTCATATACTTTTGGCACTTTGGCAGTATTGGAACTGGCCACCCTGTCTTATCTGCCGAAGATCCAGCTGAAGCTTTCTCTCTAAAATACACGTTTATACGCTTTTTTGTTAGAAACCTAGCTCTAGGCCTAGTACTAAATGTTTCCTAATTTTTGGCCACATTTTAGTTCTAAAAGTTTCTTAAAAGTTTCTTAATTCAGAGAACTAATTTGCTGTGAAAGCGTACGCAGAACGTGAACGTAGCAAACTATTTTTCCTATAACAAACAAAATGCGTCATTACGAGTTAAATTCTAAAGCCATGTCATATTCTCAATGTTTTTGTACAGCTTTACGTTGAACCAGGTAACGATTTCAATGTGCTATTTGTCTAAAGTTTCTTAGCTCTTTCCTTGTAATTTTAAAAGTTTCTTAAATTTTAGTGCTAGGTTGCTTACAAAATGGTTTCTTATAAAAAATGTGTACTACTTAACTAAAGTAAGTGGAACCCTACCTCTACCTTCCTTTTGTCTCGACTTGAACGTCAAGCATGTGTCATACGTTTTGTGGATCAGATAGTCTACTGCTTGGATTTGGTGGGAAAGAAGAAATGCTGTCTGCTCTAAGATGCCAGAGAATAAACCAAGGTAGGTGTTCGTGCCTGAATTTGCTTATGGAGGGGTGTCAACTAGTCTTAAATAGCAATATGACGTTTTTGTGATATGGACCAGTCACAACATAACGTTTTTCTCATACTTAATTACCTAACGGTTTCCAT
>OLMO02000257.1:17546247-17556889 GCA_900291935.2 Cassiopea xamachana | reverse complement strand
TACATACCGTATATTCTCATATAACTGTGAGGCTGTACTATCTTAAGTTGTTAAAAACTTCAGCATCATTCACAAATCAACTAAATACAATAACATGTCTCACTAAAGTAGGCAACGTAATCAGGTTAACTACATAGCAATTAAAAATCTAATAGAGAAATATAATGTAATAAAATCTAACAAAATAGAGCACCACTCATAAAATGTAATAAGTCGAGGCTTCACCACGGTTTATTTCGACAATAGAAAGCATAGGCGATATTTCTAATAGTGATGAGGTTAGGTAAAATGTCTTTGCAATTTGTTACTATCACCTAGAGCGGAGGTGGCCAACCCGGCGCTCGCGAGCTGCAAGCGGCTTTTGCTGCTCTTACATATTGAAGCGTGTGTTTCTTACATATGTTTACTTCACTTGCGTTGAATAAGACACATTGTTGTGTGAGAGGAGAGTACATGGGGATGCTAATGTGTCCCCATGATTTTGATGTGCAGGAGCATCGTGGCCCAGTAGAGTAGGGAGCCCAGTNTTAAATGATTTTCGATAAAATTCGCCACCGTTATCAAAATTCCGAAGATTTTCCGACGAAGCGGTAAAATTTCCGAAAATCCTACGATATACAATTGGGGGAAAATGGTCTCCCCTGCCCCCCGGTCACAACGCCCATGTTGATGCGGCTCTTTGTGGTATTACATTAAAGAATGTGGCTCTTAGCTTCTCATTTTTTGGCCGCCCCTGGCCTAGAGATTTAAGAAGAGTAATAAAAGATTCAGAAGAAGATCCAATTGTGCCAAGGGCGCCTAGAGAAAGATTCATAAATTTGATTAATGCTAAGAAAGATTTGATTACAGCTAAGAAGTACCCAATAGCTTTTTGCAGTAATATAAATATGGTATTTCTGATTTAGCATTATGTTATGCCTTAATGTACTCTCAAGAAGCATGACCATTATACACTGCCATGTATCTTGTGAGGTGTACTGTTGTTGCATATTTGTTTATAAGAAAACATGTCAATTTTTGAGCAAACCAGAAAGAAAATAGAAACAACACCCAATAAAGGCCTCACAAAACCTAAACATCAATTTTCTTCCATTTTTTTTATTACGACGACTGGAACCAGGAAGTTTGTTTCTTATAAAAATACTTGTATTGGCTTTAAATATACAATATAAAGTTTAAAGAAAGCTATCGTGTATTTCAAGCTCCAGGTGCCAGAACTATGAAAGCGAAATCGTTGAGAGGTAGATTAACGAGTGATGGAAATGGCCAATAAATCTTTTTGGGCATGTCTTGAATAGTTTTTAAAATTCCTAGATTATATTTTCAACCTTTCACTTTGAACTCAGAGCATTAAGTAGCCCTCTTCTCTCTTTAAAAGCAATCCATAAGTATCTTTAGTAAGGTACATCAAAAAAGTTCATTTCCAATCTCGTGAAGATTTTTATCAACATAGCCTATACTGGAACCCTTTGTCGTAATAAGTCTTTACAGAGCCCTCTTGATTAGATTTACAACTAAATTCATTATATATATCTTACCAATCTACCAGATTTGGTTAATTCAATTGTGTTATTATTTCAACCAAATCTATGTTGCCCGTTCCAAAAGACGCTTCACTTTAGCTATCTAATAGAATAAAAAGTAATGAAGCTCTAAAAATAATCATTAGCTAAATTTTTGTCTGTAGATGGGAGGAAAATCATTCTGGAGATAAAAGACTAGCAACATGTTAGATGATGTAACAACATTACTGTTTGTATCCAATAAAGTTTTAAAGAGTATTGAGGCTGATGAAGATGATGACTGTTAATTTTTGAGGGACTAGCTATGCGAGTCTAAGACTTCTAATAGACCACTTTCACATTTGTCCATAGATAGACTACATTGCAGACAGAATAGAGTATGAGAGCATGCTAACAACTGGCAATGTTAATATACCTCAGACAGGAACATCATCGCTAGCCTCGATTTCGAATTTGGCCATTGGAATTTTTATTTCTTACTTCTTACTCAAACTTCTCTACATAAACATATCGCTCTATAAAACATGGGGTATCTATGTATATAGCTACAACAACAACAACGATAACGGCTCCTTCGCAATGCCGTATCAACATTTCGAATTAATGTCTTGCAAAGTACAATGATGAAGATCATTAAAAGGATGTTTGTTTTGGTGAGCATAACTTATTCCCATTCATGTATTCTGATTCATTTTGACTGGTGCATTATAAGAGTAGCTCATTTTTCGTTAGCCTCTGCATCGCTAAATTTTTGTGCCTTTGAACCGTAGACTGTTCCTAAATTATGCTTAAGTGCAAAAGGTGTTACTTTGTCTTAAAATCAAAAGAATATATTCAGATTTTTGCTGATGTTTTACTTCATCATAAAGCAAAATAAAAGTGGAACATAATATTCAAAAGGCAGCATTACATCCCAAATACAAAAATATTCTAAGTCTAAATTCTAAATTCTGCAATTCTAAGCTTGGACTTTGCATTATTCTTAAATTTCATCAATTCTGAGCCTCTATATTGCTATAAAAGTTTTCTTGTAAAATGAGTTTATTGCAGGTGTACATGCAGTTTACATTTCCCTTGATGTGCATGCACAGCACACTGGTCTTAAGACAGTTTTGATAATGACATAGTGAAAGGGCTAAGAGAGTTTCAATACTTGTCCATAGGTACTTTCTAACAGGGACGCCGGAAAGGAAGGCAGACTAGAGCAAACGCCCCCTGCCTTTCATTTGGGGAGCAGGGAGAGCAAAAGTACCCCTTACGAAACGCAAGAGTATATTTTTTGGACATTGATATGATGCAACAGAGATCAGATCAGCTACACGTGTTTTTATTGGAAAAGAATGTTTAAGAAAATGAGGCTCAAGTGGTCAAAATCTTAAGAAAATCTTAAGAAAATCACGAGGCTCAACTTCCAAAATTTAGTGCTTTTATTGGCCAAAAATCGATATTTCATCGTTATTGTATTCAAAATGTTAANAAAATGGAATTCAAATTCAAGTATACAATATTAATAACGAACGTGTAAGCCATTTTAGTCAGTTTATTTCAGTAGAAGTTAAGAAAAGTTTAGGAAAATCTCAGGCACAATTTCGGGAAAAGTTAAGATTGTCCACCAGTCCAAATTCATTGATTTTATCATTTTTCCACAAAATTTTTTTATGGCTTGAAATATGGTATTTTCTATGGGGAAGTTAGATTTGGCTATACTTTTCTGTAAATGTAGGAAGAACGAAGAAATTTTAAGAAAATTGAGGCTTAGGTAACATGATGGTCTTCTCATCAAAAAACGTTTATATATACAAGCAAAATATGATTAGAAGAGAGAATTCTTTGTATAACTTTGTGAAAAATAGGCCCTGCTAAAAGATGGAGTAAATTATTCCCCAATAGGTACCTATGTTAGGTGGCGTCCCAAGGAGGTGCCCATGCAAGTTGGTGTCCTTTTGCTCCTGTTGGCCCCCTTGCCCCACTATCGCTCCGGCGTGCCAGCTTTCTCCAAAAGTGACTTGTACCATAAGTCTTCAAATAGCTCCCGGGGGCTTATTTTTAAAGATGAACTTTTGGGCGGGGCTTACTCAAGAGGAGGGTTAGTTGAGGGGGGCTTATCTCAAAGTTGCTATTTTCCTCAAAATTTAACAAGGAAAAACGACAGAAAGGTTACTTTATAGACGAAATCTATTAGTCAATAACGATTTCTTTATTATCATCACGAAAATTACATTTCTTTCTGCTTATTTGCTTCCAGTCAAAGGAAGCACACTATAGCTATTGTTCTGTGAGACATTGTAGGATATTACTTTTCCATTATGCTTATCGAATAAGGTCCCATGGGGGTTATTTACAAAAATGATTTCTTAGTTGAGTGTTTTATTCGAGGGGGTATATTCGGAGATGGGCGCTTATTCAAGGATTAAGGTACAAGCAATGTAAACAGAGGACCTATTTAGCCATTTAATAATGCCATTGCTATACTTATATCTTCAAGATGAAAACAACAGACTCAGAAACTTAGAAAGTCATTTTCCTAAGGCACTATAAGGCTCATAATCTTTAGCAGTTTCTATAAATAAGTTTCTTATAAATTTACGCCTAGCAAACAGCAAAGTGTTCCTTGATAATTCGATTCATAGACACAAATTAGGTAGACAAGTTTTTTTATATAAGAAACCACTTTATAAGCAACCTAGTACTAGACAGCCTAAAATTTAAGAAACTTTAAGAACTACAAGGAAAGAGCTAAGAAACTTTAGACAAATAGCACGTTGAAATCATTACCTGGTTCTACGTAAAGCTGTACCAAAGCAATATGAATATGAAATTTCTTTAAAATTGAACTCGTAATGACGTATTTTGCTTGGTATAGGACAAATAGTTTGCTGTTTTCACGTTCTACGTAAGCTTTCACAGCAATTTAGTTCTCTAAATTAAGAAAATTGTGTGAAACTTTTAGAACTAAAATGTGGCCAAAAATGAAGAAACTTTTAGTACTAGGCCTTGAGCTAGATGTCTTATAGAGAAGAGTATAGTTGCAGGTGTTGGTTAACACCCATTTTTACGTTTATCTGCTCATTCACAATTGTGCTAACCGCTGTTGTATCTTGTCTCTAGGCTGCAGGGTTGATGGAAAATTGCCAGAGCTTTTTCATCATGAGGTTTTCCGCACTGGTTGCTATCAGCAAAATATAATGCGCTAAGTGACTACTTCTCTGCAATCTTTTTACTAGATTATCAATATTTTTCCTGTTATGGGAAGCAAGTTTATTTGACAATTCTACTTTTACAACAGAATTTTATTTATGATGATTGACCACAACATGAGGTACTATGGAAGCGTTAAGTGCAACCCCTGTTTCAGACTACTCGCTACAGAGATAAAATATGACAAATATAGTGCCTTTATCAGAGAAAGTGCTTGCTTGCCTGTAAACCAGTTAAAGACAAGAAAGTAAGGAGGCTGTCTAACATAACTGTCTATGGTATGCAGTTACAAAACCATAAGTACTAAAAAGGGACATAACTTCAATTCATTTATTTTGGGGGGGGGGATCTCAGAGGTTCCCCAGCGAAAATCTTTCGTCTATGACTTTTTTTGTCTTAGTAACAGTAGTTCACCAATGGTCTTGGTTCCAGTAAGCTGCCCTGAAGAAGTACGTTTTGCTACCGTTTTTGTCCTGCGAAACTGCAAATTTTCAAGGTTGGGGATGACTCACCCCCATACACGCAGTGATGTACCGATTCACCTTCTGTTGGCCCCCCCCAATCGGCGCATCCTTGCATACCTCCTTAAGTTTCGTCCCTGGTACTACAGACAAAATTTCTAACGAGACTTTCGATTTTAATTGCTTTCATCCTTGCCATGATTTAAGAAGTAGAAAGGCAGTTTCATGTATTTGGAATTAAAAATCAAATACTGTATATTGTGTTTTACGGTGGTAAATCGAATGTGATTTCTGTCGGTGATTTCTGGTCTTAATGTCAACAGCAGAAACCCACATAAAAGAGCCTGTTTTTATAAGAACCTTGAGGCTGAAGTTTCATTGCTTGAACCCCCTAAATATGAACCATACAAAGGCTGAAATGGGGAGGGTTCTTATATAATGGATTTCGTGCTGGCTGATTTGCAAATGGGTAGAAGTTTTATAGGTTGTCTGCGCTTTTCAAGCTGCACAACATATGATAAAGCTATAAACCATGAATTCTGATTTCAAAGTGTTCTCAAGGATCGTCAAGAATTCTTGTGCTGAAAACAGTGTCAATCCATACAAGGCACGTGCTGTATATAAAGACCTCGTTAAGAACCTTACAGACTGGAATTAAGAATACAATCCACTAATTAAGAATCTATCCAGGTTGCTCAAGAAAATCCTAAGTTCTTTTATGTGGGATTCTACCATACTACCCCTAGGTTACTTGAGTAAAAGCCAAATGTGCTATTAAATTAAAAATCTGTTGAAGGACTTTTTGTACCACAGTCCAATCAAGCGGATTCCAACAACAAGAACTTTTAGAACTAAGACTCGAGCTGGGTTCTTTACAAATAAAAAGCCTGGCAGTGGCGCTCTTTGCTTTGTGGGCAAGTGTTTCAATGGAAGAAGATATTATAAAGCCTTATTCCCTCAGAGGCACCTTTCAAGCCCCTCAAGTGGGGAAAAACAGAAGAAGAATGTGCATGGCACCATAAGTGATAGACACGAACATGCGCGGTGAAGGGAGTGACAGAAAGGGCTATAGCTCCCCACATTTGGACAGAAATCCGCTGCACTCGGGTAGTTTCCCTGATAGAATAATGGAACCTTTCTAACTGCTCTCAAGATCTCTGTGTTCATTCAGGCAGAAAGCTTACAGCCCCCCTACATTTGAAGTACTCCTACGCCAAGGGTTACCAACCCCCGGCTCCAGCATGCTAGCAATCTTCTTCGAAAAAGTCTCATTTCGGCCAACAACAATACTAGTGTTGTAGCGCGCCTCTTACTAGCTCTCAAAGATGCACATTACAGATAAGATATTATATACTTATTAGAAACGAAAGAACGACAAAATTACTAGAAAAATCCATATTGTTTAACGGTCAGGAATCAAAGCTTTTCACTACTATAGCCAAAATGTATAGAAATACAGTGAGTATGTGTACGGGTGAAAGATTAAAACTTCATAATGACATGAGCTTTTTTCATGCTACAAATAAGTTTTTAACGGAACTACGTAAGACAGGCTGCACTTTCCAAATCTGGATCTGAAAATTAGGTAGAAGCAATAGGAGAAAGGTAAAGGGAACATTTTGCACCTACTCTATCATGCGCCCTATAGTACACAATATAGAAAAGTACAGCAGTAAGAAACTATTTGATAAAAGTGACATGACATTTTTAAATGCTACAGGAAAATGAATTACATGGTTGTTTAGAGGAGGTTTTGATTGCAATAGAGCAATTTCAGAAAGTGCCTTGTTTTTAAATTGCTAGATAATTGGAAAGTTTTCGAAATTTGCGATATTGTTGTTGCATGCGGACAACCATGGACGTAGGGGACGTCAAATTTATTTTTAGGGGGGTGGCTGTAAAGGTGCTGTAAATTTTCAGCCCAAATTTCCAATTGTCCTTTCAACAAATTTGCCCGAGTGGAGCCCCCTGTCCCCGTTTCCTACGCTTATGTGGACAGCAGTTTCCCTTGTGCCCGGCAGAGCGGCCTGTTATGAAATACTATACTCTAGTATGCTACTACCCAGTCCGGTCTCTGTGCTTGCGGAAGAATTGCACCTATTTTTGAAGTAATATGCTGTTTTGACAAAGTGCTAATGCTTGCTTTACATTTTGTGGTCTTTTAAGTCTACCCGTTTCATTTTTCCCATAGCAGACCCAAACTGAATTGCCCTTTGCAAAATAGGACTCTGTATTGCCAGCACCTTTAGCACATGGCCCTGCCTCAGTTGTCGTATAATACCTTACCTGGACTAAAAGGCCCTTTGCCTACTATGTTCACTTAAGCTGATTTAACAAAAGTTTAGGTAAACTTCATTAATTTCATGTTCTTTTCATATATCTATTTGTTTCATTATTTGCAAATGTACTAATCACTAACTAAACTTGTGCGTAATACCTAGTTGTTAGGTTTTGTACAATACTTTATAGATAGATAGAGGTGACACCCCTTAAGCATTGAAAAAATGCATTTTGTCGGCCAAAGGCCAAGCAAGATATTGTCAAATATCGGGCAAAATAAATACTAAGAAGAATTGTCTTAATTTTCCGCTTTGCCAAAAGACTTTTCCAAGATAAAAATAAGAGTCTTTTTGTCTGATATTATCTTGGCCTCCTGTGGCGATTAGCATCCCCTGCCCTGGTAATGCACGAGCAATTGCTGGCGCTTCTCAGAAATGTTTTTGTTTTATTTCCATTATTATGCACAGTGACAACATTTTCTGTTTAGTAAGCTTGCAGCGTAGGACAGAGTGTTCAGGGCATTCTATATAGCCAATGGCAGTATTTTCGGCGTGAGGTCGCTTTCGCTTTGGTCTTGACATATAAGTATTCGACAGCAAAAGGAGAGGACGGCGGAGCTTTTCCTTTTCTAGTTCTAAGTCTGCAAAATTCAATGTAACCAGCTTGAGAGATAAGTTTTCCTTCTCCATAGAAATGTTAATGATCAAAACAAGCCATGTTCTGTTTTGACATGAAGTGCTTTGCGACGTTCTAGAGGGCTTGGTCCTAAAAAATTGTGTCACTATAAAGCAGTGCAAAAATGCTCTTCCTAAACCAGAAAAAATAATTTGGAAACATCTGTATCAAGTATGTCCTCAATGAAATTTTCATTGGGCAGTGACCAAGATATTGGGCAAGATCTTATACACCGCCCAAAGAAAACCGCTAGTCACATCCCTGAATCTGGCCCCAGCTAGAGTGTTTTATAGGGAATTTGCCCCCGAAACCCAAAAAGGTTGATGACCGCTGTCCTATGCCTATATAGCCAATCGATATACACGCTTTTCATAAGGAACCTAGGTCAAGGCCTAGTTATAAAAGTTCCTTATTTTTGGGCCTCTTTTTATCAAATTCTAGTACTAAAAGTTCCTTAATAGGTCCTTAATTTTCACTGCACACATTGTGCCATAAAACCAGTACAAACATAAGGAAAAATCAATATTTTGAATTTTACTTTTTATTTTGGCTAGAACTCAAGACAAAAAGCATAAATAATGTAGGAAAGAAGTTTCATAAATGTATGTATGTAAGTTGAGGCTGTAAATGAGTGGAACCGACTTCCTAATTCTGGATTATTTGCAGTAATAAAAATTTTTGGAATTGATAAGTTCCATAGGTTTTTCTCCATTAGTAGTATAAGTTCCTTAAATACTTTAGCGTCTACATGTAGTTTCCCTATAAAGTGGTTTCTTATAAAATAAAAAACGTATAAAAAATTAAATTTACAACAACAACAATTCTCGCTGATTAGATCACAGGGATATACAAATCCATAATGGTAGCTGGGTGCAAGTAGTAAACAACTTACCATGAAGAGAGTAGCTCATGGATTCACAGAGAATCTAAAAACAGAAAATGAGGATATAGGGAGATAAAAAAATATTTGCCTGGGTCGTGTATCTAAGCTTCAGTTATAGAGGTGTTTATTTATTCAGGTTGAATTCAAATAAGATCTGGCTCCAGTTTATATCGTCACGGCATGGCTGAACAGTTAGTGATATTTGACTTCGACAATACTCTCATTGATGGGAACACAGACGCTTTGATACTAGATATGCTTCCAATGTTAAGAAATATGTCGATGAATTATGACAAGGAAGGCCGAGGCTGGGGTGAAGTAATGAACTCAGCATTAGAAATAATTGCACAAAATGGACTGGGTAAAGCAGATGTGGATGAATGCATACTAGCGTTAAGGATATCTGAGCCTGTGAAGTACATGCTTTCGATGTTGATGGCAGATGAAAGGACTGATCTAATAATTTTGTCACATTCCAATGAATATTTTATTGATCTTCTCCTATTGGAATTTGGGATTGACAAATCAAAATTTAATGGGATATTTACATACCCAGCTGAGTGGAATGATGAGGAGCAACTCAGAGTGAGAAGATTTTATGAACAAAAACTTGAATGCACATATTGTCCTAATGATTTCTGCAAAGGTTTGTTATGCTCTAAATTAGATTTGAAAGCAATTTTTGTCATGATGTATTCCACCATCTCATACAGGCCTGTGTCGCAGGGTGTGTTCTCATTTATACCATTTTTATCATGATTTAAAGGTCCATAGGCAAATGGAGGGGCAGGAAGGGAATTTTGTCCCAATAGCATAGGTACAAACTACATGGGGCTTTGGGGCTTCATTCACCTCTGAGCAATACTACATGAGGGTTGAGCCCCCCTGAAAAATTATGAGAAAGCAAATTTTGGTTATCCAAATCACAAAAGCCTAAGAACTGATGTGAGAATGATGCTACATTGACACTTTTAATATGCACCTATATATCTGTTCTGTTTGGATAGTTTTTCATTTGTAATCTTTACTAAAACATATTTTATATTTTATTAGAAAGTGTATTCATGGCAGGCCTCATTAAAAGTATTTTGTGCCTGCGAGTGCAGATCTAAGAAAAATGTGCCTGCAGAAAAAATAGAATTTAATGGATAGTCATAAACTGATTTGGATGAAAAGTACATGCAGAAATTTGAAGTGTAGCATTTTGTGCCTATGAGTGACACTCACCTCTCATGCAGATTAATGAACTCTGATTCATGGTAGGCAATTTTCTGAATTTTCTCATTTGAGCTCCCTCCCTGAGAAAATGAAAAGTTGGCATCTATACCAAATAATGTGCTTGAAGTATATTTAGAAAAGTTCTACATTGCTCTTCAACTCATAGTGGCAAACTTCTGCAAACATTCCTCCCAGATAGCTCAGGTGCTTATGATCTTGTGATTTATAGTGTCCATGGAAGTACCTGTCTATTATTCTTTGTTTTGCACTATGTAGGTGTACATATTACATTCTATCAGATTTATTTTGGAGCCACAGTATGGAGCCTGTGGGCCTCTAGTGTGGATACTATTGAAGATTCTGATTACAAAATCTCCATGTTGAGAAATGGCTTATCACATTGT
>OLMO02000257.1:17532094-17543494 GCA_900291935.2 Cassiopea xamachana | reverse complement strand
ATATATATATATATATATATATTTATATATATATATATATTTATATATATATATATATATTTATATATATATATAGCGTCAAAGTGACAAATGTTTTGTTTTGGGAGGAAACTCGTAATTAAATTTGATTCGATTAACAAAATATTTTAGTTTTGATGAAGGTTGAGCCTGGCAATATTCTTAAATTATTCTTAAATTTTAGCAATGTTGATCCTCAATATTCTTATAGACTTTATTCTTATAAAAAAAAGAGTGTATGGCATATCAAACCTTTGTTTAGAAATTAACTTTCAGCACCAGCTGAGAGACTATTTCACGATTTTCATCCTCTGAAAGTATCCTTTTTTCTGATCGAGCTCGCGCACGTCCCATTGAAATGCCTGATTTTGATATGAAAAGTTGCTCTCCGGTTGCGTACTATGTGGCACCAAAATTGGAATTCCACCAAGAGATGAATATGGTACACCAATTGGATTGCACATACTATCATGAAATTAATGGAAAGCTAGGATGTGGCATGAAACAGCATAAAATATGACATGAAGATGGCCACTCTCAAGTTTTAAATAGTCTTGGCTGGACGCTTATAAGTTTCAGATAAAAATTGTATCGAAGACAAGCTCATTCTACCCTCCCTGTTTATTTGATTTGAAAAATTTCCCACCCACGCCAGCCAGAACTTAAACCGGAGAGAGTTCTTTCTTTCTCCTTTACAGTCTCATGTGTGCGTAATTGCAAAATAGTTTCTGTCTGCTTTTAGAATAGGTGCATCCGTTGGGTTTTCAATAAATGTTTAACTATAAAGTTCGTGTTCAGCTCAAAGGATCTTTTGTAGCTTCCTTTTTGTAGTCCTTTGAAGTAATGCAAAATAGCATTTTCACCCATTTCTTATTTTGTTAATTTTGAGCAAAGATTCTACCCATTTGTTTATTCCACCCACCCCGTTTATTAGTTACAAGGCAGTTTTCCACCCACCTCATTACTCGAAACTCGAGAGTAGGAGGGCTGTACTTTAAGTTTTGATAGTATCAAAATTTGAAGGTTATCAGGGACGGAGTGGCTAACTTTTCCGGTCCAGGCACAGTGTGAATCTACCGGCCCATGAATTCTAGAAAGCGTAAATCTGTGGACAGGGATATTGAAAACACCTGCAAATGTCTGATAAATCCTCGGTTTTCAAGTCAGTTCAGTCATATATGCATTGCAAATTTTTCCATATTCAGCATGTAACGTTTTCTGCATTTCAT
This sequence comes from Cassiopea xamachana, assembly GCA_900291935.2. Classification (NCBI taxonomy): domain Eukaryota; kingdom Metazoa; phylum Cnidaria; class Scyphozoa; order Rhizostomeae; family Cassiopeidae; genus Cassiopea; species Cassiopea xamachana. The sequence continues at coordinate 17,542,247 of OLMO02000257.1, read as the reverse complement.
GCAACCGGCCCTTCTGGCATTCAACCGATTGGCCTGACCGGCCAGTACGCCTCTGTTTATTGATTGATTGATTGATTATTAGTATTATTATTATTATTTCAATTCTTTACAGACGCTGGCCCATTAAGCAGAGCTGGTTTGCAAGGAGCCGTCTATTTACAAATTAACAGCTAAAATCTTACAAAAAAGTACATATTTTTAAAAAGTCTACATTAAAAAGTGTATATAACTAGATATGTAAAAAAAACTATTGATTGATTGATTGATTGATTGATTGATTGATTGATTGATTGATTGATCATTTATTTTTAATTTTTTGCCCTCATCCTAGGCACCCAACTATCGAGTTCTGTTACCATTTCAGGTTATTTTCTTAAGAACTTCATTGCAAGTGTGGAGGATGAAAAGAGAAAGCAATATTCCAGAAGGATTTATGTTGGAGATGGAAGGGCTGATTACTGTGCTGCGCTATCACTGGGGAAGAGCGATACTGTACTTTACAGATATGGATTTGCCCTTCACAGGCTGATCTCACTGAACTGTGAAAACAATGGAACTTGTAAAGACAATGGCGATTCCCCCAAGTACGTATGCTGGAAAGACTTTGAGGAGATGAAAGAAAAATTGATCAGCATTATTAATAGTTCTTTGGTATTTGCTGCTTATTGAAAAATTAGGAAATCCTATTTGTTGACAATAATGATGTTTACTTGGACAGTTGTCATAGGGTGTAAAACAGACAGGGATAAAAGGATTTCAGCATTCACTATACAACCCAATGTAAGAGACAAGGAAACTTTTGCCCCCAATGTACGTTCAAATAAAGTACCCTAGTGTACCATCTTTGCCATATGAATTGATTTGTTTGCTCAACATCCCCCTCAGAAGATCTAGGGACCCCGTTGGGTCCTTTCCGTTCCAGTGCTTCATACTTTATGAAAGATCCCGTATAGTAACAATAATAATAATAATATGATATTCTTTAAGGTTGGTTTTTCATAGCTTTTAGAAAGTAATTAAGACTAACAATTTAGATAAACATACTCTAAAATACAACGAAATTGAAGAGAGCGAAAACGAAGATCACACATTATATATCACGACTTTACTTTTTATAGATTTTGCATTTGCAGCCCTCTCCACTCCAACTTTTAATACTTCTCTTAAAAGGGCAGACCAGAGGTTTTGCTTTTATTACTCGACAGTGACAAATTTGAATAACGAATGTAGAACCTATTGACTTGTTGTTTGGTAGTATTTAGCATTCTCGTTTGAGTTTCAAGGATGCCTGCATAAGACATGGACAAAGAGCCAAAAATTTATTTAAAATATGATTTTGTTGCCACATAATTCCCAAAGTTTGATGATGACAATAAATTATTTACTCAAAATGGTACATTCTCCCCATTTTGCCCCCTTTAGCTGAGGGTAGGGGAGGCGATCGTCACCCTTCCTCCTGTGCTGCTTAAGACTAAAGGAACTAAAAACTTTGTCACAGGACATGTCCACTTTCACTCGTATTTCGCAGATGTACCCTAGTTTAGCATCTTTGTTTTGCAATAAATACCTGTAACATTTGTCACCCGAAACGTTTGGCAATGGTCAAACTAATTGCTACGAAAAATTTCTTGCAAATTGAAATTTTATATGTTTTGGGACAGTTTTCTAGCGTCGCCACAGGTTTAAGCAATATAAATTTTGTTTAAGAAAGTTTTTTTGCCCAATACTAAAACTTTCTTGACTTTTTCATGATTCTTTAGCAAAAATGTGTGAGTTCCAATGGTTTGTGGATGCTCTTTACTGGAAAGTGAAAAGGCTCCATATGCATCTGAAATGATGATAAATGTTAGTAAATAACAGAAGTAATAGACTTTCTTAGGTCTCAAAAATCCATTACTGAACTTTCGTAGCTTTTTGAGCTGCTGAGTATTACTTTCTTGTAAAGAAAACGTGAAGTCTATAGGAAGTATTGCTTTTTTATAAATCACTTTCATATAGAGAAAAACTGGGGCGAAGCTGTGGTGCTTCCATTGGGGGGGGAGGGGTGTGAGATATAGTTACCCGAAGAAAGTGCGTTGCCCATCAATTCTGAGAGAGCGTGTCATGCATTGATATCATTAAGACCAGAGCCTGAAATAACAAATTTTGAAGGTGCACTTTGTTTTAAAAATTAGTGTCGTTTCCAAAATTTGGGTTACATGATGTGTATGAGTGAAACTAAAAGCCAACATAGATACCAACTTACATTTATTCTAAGAGAAACTCCTTTGAATGTTGGCTATAGCAGTGATATCCCCATGAAAAGAAAGGGAGGGGGTCTGGGGGCAGTTAGAATGCATCTCCAAATTCTATGAATAGAACAAGTATATGCCCCATTTTTGAGAGACTCTGTAAGTAGATATGCCTTATTTTTTGGAGACTTTATATATATATATATATATAAGTAGGCTCTTTCATCAAGTACAGTTGCACAATTGTAATTTATAACTGCGCAAAGTGTTACAAGTAAACTCTAACATTAGGCCTTGCATATGACCACCGGAGAAAAAGTAAGCGTTGAGGGAAGAGCATGTACATGTCAAACGATCAAAATTGCCCGACATATACCAGCAGCCAAACAATTGCCCGAAGAGTTTTCATCATTGGGGGAGGGGGTGCTTCACCCCTTTATACCCCACCTGGAGTTTCGACCCTGGAGAAAAATGTGTGGTTTATAGGAAAAGTGGGACTCAAAATCTCTGAAAATTAAGAACAATGTAAGATTAAAGTCAGGCTCAAGGTTCATCAAGACTTGAATGTTTCTTCCTATTCTGGTGCTTTATCAGATTTAAGCTTCATGGTGTAGGTGCTAAATTCATTTTTCTGTTTTTCTGGTTTCTTTATGATGAAGTAACAAATTAACAAAGATTCGAAGTTTTTCCATTGATTGTCAGACGAATTTACACCCTCTTTGCCCAAGAATATAAGAATAATTTTAAACTCAGAATGAAATAAATCGACGAAAATTGAGATTCAGCTAAGAATTCGGACTTACTTATTTTTATAAGAAACATGAGGCTGAATTTCGAAACATTGGGTTGAAAAAGCAGTTTTTAGAAAAATTTTGTGTATAAGCCACGAGATAAGTCAAGCCAAAAGTGACAAATATGTTTATTGCATGCATCCCAGTTTCCTAATCTGACTCGCTATTGTTTTTTGTCTTTTTTTTTAGTAAATAATGTCATGGAAAGGCCATAGGGCCTATATTTGAAAGATGACAAATTTTAGGACTCAGGGAAAGTAGTGGGTGGCAATGAGTTCCACATGTGAGAAGTTCCTGGAATGAAAGATGATTTGTGAGCTAGAGTTCGTGGATTAGGTAGTGTAACTTGGAAAGGGTATGAATGGGTAGAGCTTCTGGTGGTTCGAACATGCCTCACTGGATCAGGAATAATATTCCTGATTTCCTGAGAGTAATGTCCGTGAAAATAGCGGTAGAAAATGGAAAGATCTGCAACAAGACGACGATGGGAGAGAGACTGTAGAGAATTGGTGAGGCTTGGATTGTTGATGAGTCTGATAGCTTTAGACTGGGCCCTGTCAAGAAGACGGAGAGAAGATTTAGGAGCATCAGCCCAGAAATGAGAGCAGTACCCCAGAAAAGGACGGATCTGGGATTTGTATATAGTTAGTAGTTGAGAAGGTGAGGAATAACCACGGGCTCTAGACAGAAAGCCAAGTTTCTGAGATGCATGCTTTGCAATGGAGTTGACACTGTATTTTGCAAAAATTTAAGAAACAGCTATGAAACATCTGAGACTGAATTTGGGAAAATATTAACAAACATCCAAGCTAAACGCTGAGAGTTTGTTTCTCGTAAAAAACGTGTATTTTAGAAGTAGGTAATTCCACAGATTTAGTTTTTGTGAGAGTTGAAGACGTTGCTAACAGTGGCGTCCTAAATATATTTGTAAATACATGTCATTTTTTGCTTCACTTATCTCATGGTTAATAAATTCTAAAGACAATAATAATAATATTTAATATTTTAAAGCTTGATTTGGCCAAACAGAATGTCCTTCTTTATAGCTAGAATGTCGTTAAATTTGGAGTGAAGGTTGAAACTTTTGAAGTATAGTATAGTGAAATACACGTTCTTTTTTTGTAAGAAAGTTTTTTCGCCCAGTACGGAAACTTTCTTAACTGTTTCACAATTCCAGTATCAAAAACTTTTGAGTTGCAATGTTCTACGCATGCGCATTAGTGGAAAGTGGAAAAAAACCTTGCACACTTGAGATGGTGATAAATCTTAGTAAATAACAGAATTTAAACTGTTAGAGTGTAGATAACATCACATAAATGACAATTTGAACATAGATAAAATCGAATTTTTAATACATAAACATTAAAAAGCTTTCTTAGTGTGAAAAATCCAGCACTGGACTTTCTTAGCTTTTTGAGCAGCTCAGTACAACTTCCTCATAAACCTTTTTCTTATAAAAGAACCTTGTATAATATCTCCAAGGATATTCGATGTAGGTGCGTTGATTCCTCTTTAACTTACAGGGTTGCAATTTCATCTCTTGTTGTTTCTCAAGTCTGAAGTCTATTGAAAATGCGGGGGTCCTTCGAAGTAACGCTTAACCAGTTTCTGATCGTATTGTGTATGTCTCTGTACCTCGCTGTTGAGATTCACTGACCACTAAAAGGTCTTAGCACTTGAGTTTCTATTTGGCGGATTTGTTTTCTACTTAGGATCTACACTGATTGCTGATTCCTTTTGAGGAGGGTGTAACAGTACTATTGAAGTCTGATTTACCTTAAATAGCTTTCTTTTAGCATGGTAAATCGACCAATGCAACTAGCTTTGTTGCTGCCAAAATCCTCTTTAATCTCTCTAGAATAGACTCAACTATCTGCTTAATGGATGCTCATATAGCTTTATTCTTTAGGACAAACCAACCCTCAAGAATGTTAATCTGAAAAGCAGGCAACGAAGGTCGAGGGGACAACCTAGCCCTGTGGTGATTTCTAAAAAGTTTAGTAAGGGGGGCTCTAGGTGCAGCCACGCTTATATTTTGAGTGTGGCCTAGCTGCAAACACAGATATAATAGTTTAGCTTAATACTTATATAGTATAATAATCAATAAGAAATGCCTCAATTACCTTGTAGCAGTGGATTTATGATAGAATTACGTAACACTTAGGAAGCAAAATACACTTTGAAAAGCAAGGTCAATGCAAGAATTTTTAGGGGGCTGAGCTCCCCGAAAATGAACAGTAATTTTAACAAGGGGGCTCTGCTCCTTGAGCCCCCTAGAAATCATCTCCGACCTAGCCTCTGGGGCAGGTCAGTGGCCTTACCGATGCCAGCACATTCAATGCCCCATCAGAGCCTCTGTGAAGGAACGTCTTTAAATTGTTGCTGGTTGCTGCCTCCAGCTGTTGGCCTAAATCAGATTTTGAAAGTTAAACACGCAAATAGTTTACCTGCTGGTTGGAAATAAATCTCCCATAGATAAATATTCTTTCAATCCCATGGCTATTCTACAATACAGCAGATTATGAACCCGAGTGCGACACTTGAATGTCACCTGCAAACCACACATCACCCGGTCGAGTTTCCATGGCTGCTCAGATGTATAAACAAACTTGGTACACTATAAAAATCGCAAAGTTTGATGAGATTTGCAAGCTCAAGGATGAAGATATGTATCGTACCATTCTTTCAAAACGATTTGGGCAGGCAGTGATTCAATGCCTGCCGTTGACTGAAGATGTCAGAGCTTCGTAAAAGTGTACTCGCACTTTTTTGACGTTAATCTTTATTTGTAACAGATCCAGATTAAAATAAAAGTTAGAGCATTTCACAGTTGTTATTTTCAGAGAAATAATAGCCATGATGCAAAAACAGTTATCAAGATCTTTTTCTAAGAAGACTTCAATGCTTGACAGGAATGCCCCAAGTTTATCAGCTATGATGGGCCTTGAAACTGAAGATGATATAAACAACAATGCTGAGAGTGAGCATTCAAGCTTGATGGCTGCAAGCCGTGCTGCTGCAACATACTTTGACAAATATGACCGTGATGACCTTCAGGAGGCACTTTCATCTACAGGCCTGGATTGGTTGTTGTCTGTAGATGAAACAAAAATCCATGTAGACCCACCAGCTGGACTGATATCTGACCTAAAAAAGTTTAATGACTTGGAGAGTGTCATTATTCTCATTCCAGCCCCAAAGGATGTTGCAAATCCTTTAGAACTGAGAGAATTGCACCAGATTTTGAGAGAACTAGTTACTGGAATTTACATTTTGAACCAAGTCCCATCACTAAGTCTTGAAACCAACTTTGATTTTAGTACATCTTGTCAAATGCCAGTTGGCTATCATGATACCAGAGTTGGACAGTTGATGGTTTCTGTTGATTACATGTTGAAGAGTATTTGGCATGGTGCAATACTTCCTGATGACAAAAGATCAAAGTTCAATGAGAGATGGCGGCAATCAGTAAATCTGAACACATTAACAGGAGAAGCAGAGACAAGAAGGAGCCACCTACACATATGGAAAGAAGCTGGACTTATAGATTTAGCTTCTGATGAAGCATATCAGAATGCTTTTTCAAAACTAAATGCACAATTGGTTGAAGATAAGAAATTTTTTGATGAGCGAAAGCTTTTTATGAAATATGTGGATGACTTAGCAATGGTGTTAACATTTGGACAAAAGTCAGTAAAGTATTTTCATAACCTATTTGTACTTGATTCCTGCAGTGATATATCAACAAAAATACGCAATCAGAACATTGACTTAAAGTCATTTGAGAAGCTGCAGAGGCAATTCCACATTCAAGAACAGTTCCTTCGAATGAATATTGAGAATAAGGAGGAAATGAGGAGAAAGATTACCCTTCTAAAACTTGTCAGTTTGTTAATACCAATGTTGATTGGGTTGAAGAAGAAAAATAAGATACCGGATGTTAGCAAATTGTTGCCATCTTTGACACATGAAGAGTGCAAAACTGACAGGGAATTGCCACCTATTGTTGTCAGTGATAGCTTATTTTGTAAAAACTTTGAAGGATCTGACAAATATGTCGGCCTCCATGGTGGCATAAAATTTCTAAGAGAAACTCCAGATGCTATCTTTTCATCAAGTCTTGATATTCGGCAAGGTTACAATACCATATTGCAAGCAAATGAAAACAATGCTAATAGATTGAACCGTACAGGTGCTCTATTAGATAGCTATCCTTTGACTCCNCAGTTGAAGTTAATAATCAGAAATACTTCATTATGTCTTTTCAAGTTGAGACATACTATCCAGTTATGCCAAAGATTCCAAGACTTGTTCATGCTCACTATGATGAGATTTCAAAGTTGAAGCCCAAGAGACTGCCACTTTCTGAGATACAAATTCATGAGCAATTCAGGAAAAGATATGGGTACCAGAAAACTGTGAAGTTGAAGCAAATTCCTGCAGGGTTAAAAGCATCTGCTCAGAGAGGCATGGTTGCAGTGTTTAACACTTTATGCAGAAGACAGACATTAACTACTTTAGGATTTCTTGATCAGCAAGGGTTGTCTCTGCTCCATGATGCTGCAATCATGAACAGACCAAGGATAATTACCCAACTAGTGACAATGGGATTAGATGTAAATGTCAGGAAGCTCAGCAATACCCCTGGACTTGGCATAATGCCAATTCACTTGGCAGCTCAATGTGGAGCAGAAGAGAGCATTGCTGCTCTTGTAGCATTCAAGGCAGATCTCTTTGCATATGATGCAAATGGATTCACAGCAGTGCATTATGCTGCTTACTTCAATAATGTCCACTGCCTTAAGACACTAGTAACCAAGGATGAGTCTTTGTTAGAGCTGAAAACAAAATTTGGTTCTAAGTCAACACCATTGCTTCTTGCTTCTGCTAGTGGTGCAATTGAAGCCTTGATGCTGCTTACAGAACTAGGTGCAGACCTGAGTGCATGTGATATAAATGGCAATAGTGTTGTGAATTTAGCAGTGCTACATGAGCACACCCATATCCTTGGATATTTCATAGACAAAGGTCTTTCTGAGGCTCCAGTTTGGAAGATTCTTGTTTCTATGCTGAATGAAGGCAGCATTTATTATCAGCAACAGGCTTCAAAATGTCTTGAAGCATTGACAATGAAAGATAAAATGTACTGGAAGGATATAGTTGATGCAAATGGAATTCCAGCTCTTGTATCCCTTCTTGGCACAGATGACATCCCCCTACTGTCTTTAATTGTTTCTGTCCTTTGTAACATTGGTGAATTTAATGATGTGAGACAGAAAGTGAGCTCAGAGAATGCTGTTGGAAAATTGGTTGAATTATTGTCATGTAAAGTTCCTCTTGTGCATTCTAGAGTAGCTGTCATCTTGGGTGACCTTGCTTGTGTTGGGGACAATCAGATGAGCATAGCAGCTGAAGGTAGGCTTTAGGCTAGTCAGCTAAAATATTTTGTGATTTGAAAGTTGTTACTATTTTATCATAATATATGACTCTTATGGTCAAATCACATGACCTAAATGAAAAATGCAGTTCCTAGATATTTTTGTAGTTACAACACATATATCCTCCCTCTTCTTTGTTTTTCCTTTGTCAGGGTGTTATTGTAGGCTCTAAGACCTTTCTCTGTCATTACCTACTAAAAGCTATAATTTTCCAACAAATGGGAAAGGGCCTTAACTGTTGCAGCACTGTAGCAACTTATCTTTTTGGTTCCCTAAGAGCACAAAGAAATTTTTAAAAAATTGCTTTGGAAGGTGGCAAGTTTGGTTGATTTTCTATAAAGCTTTTTTGGGATGATGGAAGTCTATTCTCAGGTGACAAATAGATGTCTTCAAATAGACTTTATGATGACCCCTTTTATTAATTTTAAGAAAATTAACTTTGTTATGAACCCATTTCTTAGGGATTTCATTCCATTTCTTTGTTAGTACTATTCACGCTCAATATTCAAGGCAAAATAGAGTGTTTCTGTATATATTTTAGCTCTATGCTTTATGACAACCTGTTTTTGTTCTTTCCATTGCTTTATAATCATTAAAAGCCATTTCTCAAATTCTGGCCAGCCCATTTATTTTGACCCCCCATTTGTTAAATTTTGGAATTTTTTCCAACCCCCCTGTTTATAAGGATCCCCATTTATTTGGCACTTGAGAGTACACAGCCCCTAAATACATTTATGAAAGGTTAGCTACCATAGAAGAAATGAGCAAATACTATGGTCTTTGTATTTGAGTGTGCTTGTGTTATGTTTTTATAATATGTTACTGTACTTTCCATCTAGTATTTCCTATACTGCATTTTGAACCCTGAGTCTTCATTACCATACTTCCATGTACCTCTGTTAGACATTATTGACACTACTTGCTAGTAAATATTGATATTAAATCAGGGATGTCACTAGATAGGGTGGGGCCTAAAACCCCAAAGTCAGGAAATTCTCCCCGATTTGTGAAGACATTATGCTTCTCAAGGAACTTTCTGACATGTATGCAAGTGTATATTTTCAGAGGTATTTGAAAATGCATCCCCACATGTCATGGGAGCTTAGCCTCCCCATCAGGGAATGCTAGTAGGACCTTGCCCTCCCACATAGCCAATGATCCTTGCGTATTGAAGATGTTGCGTCATGCATTATTTCTACGTCAAAGGCAAAGGTATGGAGAAGCTTGCAGGGCATATCGACTGATATTTACTACGTTGTAGCTTGAGCTGCTGCAAGGCGCTTAAGTTTGAAGCTCCAAGCACAGGAATTAGAAGAGTGCATGGCTTCATCATTTCACCATTTTGTATCCCATTTCGGCCAATTACTTTTCCGGTGGACAGTTAAGCCAGAGAGGAATAATTTTCTTCACAACACATTGAAGCATCTGTCCAATAAGCTGAATTAGAACTTTCAATAATGATAAAAACATTATTTCCTTGTCGAATTTCTGTGTTGCTAGCCATTAAAATCCAAAATTCCTCTATTCTTAAGCATAGCATTCCTCAATTTAAGGAAATTTGCTTTATAGTGCATCTTTTCGTTCATCATGTATCTCGTCTTTCATTACAGGTGGCATCGAGAAGCTTGTGGCTTTGTTGTCATCTGACGTTGAGCATGTGCTAGTCAATGTTGTAAACGCATTGCGGGTTTTG
>OLMO02000257.1:17513772-17530513 GCA_900291935.2 Cassiopea xamachana | reverse complement strand
TAGGCCATCAAACAAATCGAAAGAATCAATTGAATCAAGAAGATCAAACTAATCAATGAGATCAAAAGATTCAATACAATCGAGCTAATCTCACTATTCATACTAAGCAAGTAGAATCCATAAAAACCATCAAAACCATATCTGATAATTTTGATTTGAGTATTTTGATTAATATCATCGTACAGCTATCATTCTCTTTGGTCGTAGGAGCGACAGCACTTTGGGCCTTAGCCGGAGATAATATTGACAACCAAAAGAGAATCGCTGAAGTGATTGGAATAAACATTCTGGTTGATATGATCATGACCAAGTCGGAAAAACTGCAGTATGTCGCTGGGATGGCGCTTACAGCTCTTGGACAAGAAGATATGGCGAATCAGAACAGAATAGCAGAAGGAGGCGGAATCATACCTTTGGTTAGAATTTTAAGAGGGTTGAATTTATCATCATCAGAGAAGGTGGGTATTAGTTTATTTCAGTCTATTTCTTCCATACCAAATCGCTCTTCATGTTTGGCTTATCAGAGGTCACCAACCTTTGGCTCCAGGGTCAGATCAGTCCCCGGCTACCACCCAATCCAACCGCCAGTGCTTGCTGAAAGGGTGCATGTATTTAAAGTAATATGATATTTAGACAAGGTGCTGAATTTTTTTCATAGTTGGCAGTTTTTGTAGTCTCCCTGTTTCATTTTTCCCACAGCAGCTCCCAAACCGAACAGCACTATCTAAAAGAGTTCTATTTTGTCAACATCTGGCAAAAGAAGTTAATAGTAAATATGGCCCGGAAGCCCAAAACAGTTAGTGACCGCTGATGTGAAGGCTTTCCTGGGAAGAAAGCACCACACTTGTTGTATTTCACACCCTTGAATATCGGTAGGCACATGATGGAGTGCTTCTTGCTAAAAATATCGTTGAAAAGAACCAATGTCATAAAAATATTCATCTTTCAATTCGTTTCTTTAATTCCTAAATAAACTAGCAAGTCCATAATCTTTTTCAGCTAAAACTCATAAGTATGTAATGTCTCTATACACTTTTCACTTACTTCAGGTACTGATAATGGCGATTCGTGTGCTGGGTAGTCTTTGCCTTGGCGTTGCACATCAGCCGAATAAGGCAATACAAAAAGAGATTGCATCTACAGATGCATTGCATTTGTTAGTCAACTTCATGCTGAGAAGTAGAAATTTCCTCATCAAGGTTAGTTGTCTTGCAAGCTTTTTGTTACTGAATCTGATACGAATGCTTGGGCCGTTGGCTTCCTGTTGGGAGTCACACATTCCTGATACTCGTCATTTTTATGAAGTCACTGTGCAAAAGGATCTTTCTAAGCAGAAGATATAGGAAAGTGGTTGTAAACTCGGAATCAAATGTGGTCCAGTAATACAAGATTTGGCAATAATCAAGCTTGTTTTGAAGCTGTAAATATAGCAAAATTGTATAGCATATTTACTATGATTTGACTTAGATGGTTGCCCTGCTCGCATTCCCCCATTCGCTACCCCCAGCGGTACTTTTTACTGATAGGTTCAAGCTCCTCTCTGTCTTTGCCCCTCCCCCTCTATCTCTCTTTATTAATCTCTATTAACAAGGATATGCTTCATTTTCATATCCCTTTCAGTAGCGGATTTTAGGAAGACAAGGGGGCAAAGTGCCTCCCAGATGCCATCAAGGCGGTACATTCAAGGCTCAATACACGTGTTTTTTACATAAGAAAACCGCTTTTTAGTATGAGCCTCTAATTTCTTGTAGAAGTTTTTCAAAATATCAGACAAATTCAGCACCTCCGCCTCTCCGATTTTCATGAAAAACCACCACTGATCTCTAATATTATCTCCCTTGCTATAACACACGATTGGTTGATATTGAAAATCAGTTGTTGAATGCAATTTGTTAGGAACTCAGTCAGCTTTAATTCATGTAGATAATAGTCGGTAGTAAACCTGTAATGACTGGAAATAGGTTATTTCTTTGCGTGTTATAAATTTGCTTTTCAGGTTTCCCTTTCCAATCGTAGAAATGTCGGCCGTTCTTGTAATACAGAAATGTTGAAAGATCTTATTTCTTTGTGTTAGGTTGAGGCAGCAAACACGCTCGCAAAGATTGTCTTGAGTAACCCTTTCACCCAAGAAGAACTGGCAAAACTCAAGTCTTTTGACATTGCGCATGTCCTAAATCTTTTGCGGATCAGAGATATAAACATCCGGCTACAGGCCGCTAATGCTTTGGCAACATTTGCATATAACAGTATTGACCAACAGCTTAAAATACGTAGCTGCGGTGGAGTGATGATGAAATCACTTGAGACATTTGTTGATTCGGAAAATGAAGCATATCAAGCTTATGGAGCATTTCAAATAATTATACTGGCACGAGTAATTGTGGATGTTGATCAGGTATGTTATGCTCAATAATCGAGTGTTTTTTCATGTCACAGTTTAGGCCACAAAATGATGCAGGAGTGGTAGACTTGTTAGGGCCATTTATGNGCTTGGCATGAAATTTTGCTGATAGCAGGTTTGTTTATCGGTGGGGAATAATTATTAGCGCACTGGAAGATTATCATCTATTGGGGGAGAGTTTTCTGCGTTTGGAAAAAGGGCACTCCCCTTCTATAACTCAAACTAGAAATTAGTTTTATGCTACTTTATTGCAGCTTGCAAATTTTTCTCAAGAGGGGCACATGCCCCCCTGGTATCCTGGCCAGCATTTTTTTCTACAGAATTGTAGAAAATATTAGCTTGAATATCAAAAGAATAGCAAGTGCCCCTCAGTTTACCAGCAATTATAATTGAATCTTAAGTGAATAAAAGAAATCTTGTTGTTTCACCATCCCTTTAGTTTTCGGTGTTGTTACTTCAATTACCATTCTGAAGCATTAGAGGAAATGTTAACTGCTAATTGTATGTCATCGATTTGACAGCTTTGCTATAGAGCCCTGCTTTTTTTCTTTGTATCGTGCTAGCTCGTCCTATAAGATGACTTCTTTGCGTCTATAGGTAACATTATCTGCACGTGGTGTTGAAATTCTTGTCAATTTGCTTAAATCAGAGGAAGACGATACGAAAGTACTTGCAGCTAGCTTACTAGCAAGCTTAGCTCATACGAGAGCTGGCATCCCAGATGCCCTCATTGTTGTAGGTGAGTATCATTACAAAACTATAGGCTCCTTTTCCATAAGAAACATGTTTATGAGAAGCATGAAGCTGCAATCTGGCAACAGCTAAGAATTGTTTAAGAAACACAGTTAGGAAAAGTTTCAAATAATAGCTGGGAAAACCTGTTTTTACAAGAAAATTTTCAACTAAAACTAGATACAAAATAGAAACAATATTCAATGGGTAAATGTTTCAAAAAACTTGAATATTCATGTCTCGTATCGTTGTGGCCTAATTTGGGTTGTCGCTGTAGTTGAAAGTTCCAAGAACTTAAGAAAGGTTTAGGAAACATCTTAGGCTGGATTTGACTGAATATTAAGAAACATCCAGGCTCTAGGTATAAAGTATATTGTAATTAGTTATTGATGAAGAGCAGCCGTGGCCAAGCGGTAGTGCACTCGGCTTAGACCAACGCGTCCCTGTGTCCGAGGCCCACCGCAGACCATTGGTAACGTCAGAAAGGGCATCTAGTCCTAAATACTCGCGTCAGAACTAAAGTGCTCTCAGAGGCACCCTCCAAGCCCCAAGGAATTGCTGGAAACGGAAGTAAAATCGAGAGAGTAATTAGTTATTGATGAGAAATATGCTTCTTGATGGTAGCTGGAATGTTTGAAAGGAGCCCATCGTATTTAGCAGCTTAATTTGACTTGGGATTTTTGTATGCAAATGAAGCATTCAAATTCTTTATCTCCCTACCTTTGTTTTTTCAATCAAAATCTGTCGATGGTCTATTGAACTCTCAAACTCACTCCTGAGTTTACCAGAAATATCACGTAGCTTGTAGAAGAATTGTTTTTAGATGACCGTAGTGGAATTTACATTCAAGTTGAATAATACTTGAATTTAGTGAATAATTTCGTGAATAACCTACAGTCACAATATAGCCAGGTTCAAGAATGAGACTATGCTGGGGGCGAAAATAACCGAATTTGAATAGAATGTCAACAGAACCCTTGTTGGAATTTCTTTGGCCATCAGAAACAGCAAAAGTATTTTTTCTCCTAAGTCAGTGATTTTGAGCTTTTTTGTTGGAGCGGAACCCAAAAGAGACTTCCCACTGGCTCGAGCATCCCCTGTTCTCATATTTACAAAGCAGAATCAAAAATCACTGTTAAGCGTAGGTTTTTCTGTAACTTCTGGCGAAACCCTGGTTGAAAATCACTGTCCTAAGTAGTTGTCTTTGGTGCATGCACCGTCTCAGCTACTTCTGGTAACACTAGGATGGCAAACTATAGGGAAACTTTCAAGAGAAGAGCCTCGACGAAAAATATCTTTTCCTCTTTATATATTTCAACATTTCGACATTCCAATAATTACTAAAATTAGATCTTAGCCAGTAATTTACTTTCTCGATTTCCTGTGAATTTACTTTCTTGATTTCCACTTGTTTTTCTCCCACTTGTTTTTTCCCCATTTGTAAAACTTCCCGCTGGCACTGTTTATTAACTGAGGGTGGGACATGATGTCTCGAAACGTATTATATCGTTTCTGTCAATATCGTTTATGTCACTAAACCGTAAATGTCTACTGGTTAAGGTCTAATTTTAGTAATTATTGGAATGTCGACATGTTCAAATAAATAAAGGGGAAAAGATGTTTTTCGTCGTGGCTCTTTTCTTGAAATTTATACTTCAGCTGCGATTCCCAAGAAATATAGGGGAACTTATTGATAAGGAAACTGCCATGATGATATGTAGGTCAATAAATAATGAAGCACCCAATTACCTCATGAGTTTGTTCGAAAAGTTGTCTCAAGATACCATTAGGGAGCTTCGCAATACAAAGACTGATCTTAAATTGCCTCTTAAAAATTTCCAGTAGGCAGAAATGCTTCTCGTACAGAGGAGCACTACTCTGGAACAATTTAAGTGATGATGCCAAAAATGCGCAAATTAAAATTAAATTCAAAAAAGCTTACAAAACCTGTAGGAATCCTCTCCCTAACTTTAATTTTCGTGTCTATTTGCATTATTGTACATAGGTCTTATGGCAATTTCTTCTTTTTATATGAATATAATTAGATTATTTATTTTTGTATTATTTTGCAGGGCAGTATAAAAATTGGCTTTCAGCTGAATACCCTACCCTGCTTAAATAATTTAAAATGAAATGAAATGAAAATTGAAATTCTTTATGCACTAGATGCTAAATCAGGACATTTTATACTCAGGTGCAGTTGAGAATTTAGTAAATAACCTACAGTCACAAAATAGCCAGGTTCGTGGGAAAGCTGCAGTAGCGCTGGGATATTTAACTTTCAACAGCAAGGCTGCAAGAATTTTGTTGTCAACATGTAGAAATACTCCTGGCCTTTTTGATTCGATCAAAAATAACCTTGGGCATGGGAAGCTGAACATGGCGTTTGTGGAAGAATGGCAGAGGAATGTCAGTGTTGGTCTCCCTTGTAACAGGTATTAGCTTTTTTTATCTATCCTTATATTCTAGTGTCTCTAATAGACGCCGCCCGTCTATTATTTTCAGGAGAATTTTACTTTCCCCCGTTGCTTATTAACACCCCCCTTCTATTAAATTTTAGAGATCGATCATGATCAGAACACGCAGAAAATTAAATTACCTTTTAACAAAACCATTTACCAGCATAAACCACCTCCTCTTGGCACTCCTGTTCTATTGGAAAGCTGCCGACATGCATACCCCCATTCCATTAGCACCCTGTTTTTAGCCGACATGAACACCTCCCTTCTATTCGCACCCCTTTTTTATTAAAAATTGGCAGATAAGAACACCCTCCTTAAATTACCTCCCCCTTCTATTAGAAACACTAGAGTAATTCTTACATGAATAGAATTACAAATACAATACCATGGGGAAGCACAATGGTAATTATCCGCTCTATTGCTACTACCTTAAACAAGTACAAATACACGAAGCTAACTGCAAGTAAAACAGAATGAATTATATAATATAAAGATATTGAAGCAGTGGTTTCCAACCCCCTTATCGTAGTAGACCGTTGACCATTAAACAGTTTAGCCACGACCCAGGAGGGATGTAGATGGTTTGAAATGTCGCCCAGTGTTTTTGTGCAATTCATAAAGCACCTAGGCATTTTGAGCGGGCTTTTTAGTGAGAAAAAGGGTGGCTTGTGTAGTTGGAATCGAAGCTCAATGAGGGAATGCCTCTTGTGGGTAACTGAATGAGGTGAATTACAGAATATCTAGACATGCAATGAATAGAATTAATGTCGTCAAGTAGATCTTTCTAAATGCCCAGAGTATTCCGATGGGAGTAAGAGTATTCCCAGCACTATGGGGGCTGCAAAGGAGCACTTACCTGAATTTTTGAAAGATATAGAAGGTGTAATTTTCCACTGTGTCTTTAGACATGCAAGTAGTTTGGATGTAGCATGGTGATGTAGGCTCTGATGATATTAGTAGAAATTCCTTGATGTCGAACCCTTGAACAAAGTGAGCAAAATCGTTGTTGATGACTCTTCAGTCTGTATCATCTACTCGTAGTATTATTTGATGCCACTAGAAGAGATTGTATCATTTAGTTATGGTGCTGTACCAGAGAAAAGTTGGATGACTTACATCAGTGAATGGGCATGGATGATGGTGGAGTTGGTAAAAATTGCTCGAGACGGAGAGGCATGGAGACTACTGTTGAGTGAAGCACAATTATGCCTCCACGACCTGTGATTAAGGGACTATAATAATGATGATGATGATGATGGTGATGACGATGATGATGATGATGATGATGATGATGATGATGATGATGATGATGATGATGATGATAGTGATGGCTAGCCCCTGGCTGGAGACCTCCACGCGGTGACTACCGGGCACAGAGAGACAACTGTCCTTAAGTTGATAGTGATTTATGCCGCAGAGATTTAGAATTAGGGAAGATGTTGATGACCTGTGCCAATCTGTCCAACCAAACCACAGCTCTGCCTAGTAACTGTTGAGGCAACAGAGTGGATTGAGTATAGTCGATTCAATTACCTCTTTTAAGCGAATGACAGACGATAAACTGACCCCAGGATCAGTCTTAGGTCCCCTTCGGTGGCGAAATGGGAACAAGACAAGACAAAATTATAATGATAATAATCTTAGTCAATATGCAATTGCTTGAATGAAGTTGATAATTCCTTCCTGCTAGTTAATTATGCTTTGTTGATGAAAAATGAAATCTCTTGAAGTATCTATTTGCTTTATGTTGCAGCTTGGTAATCAATGGTGGTCCCCCAGTGCCTGAAAGACAGATGTCCTTAAGACGTATGTTTTTTATGATCTAATTTCTCGCTAAATTACAACTGGAGTATTGCATTGTTAACGAAAATTGAGGCGAAAGTACCCTGTATATGCTTGATAATAGTACAAATAAATGCCTATCAGGCTTTTGATCCAGGTATAAAATGACAGTGTTAATTACGAAGGTGAATCTTTGTAAAATAAATCTGGCAGTAGATGCATTCCAGCAAGGAATGATTTGGTAAATAGTATTTATGAAAAGGCCCTCCTGACCTGCTGCCGGGATCTTACATCAAAATAGTTATCAACATTTCACATATCTGAATAACAAGGAATAGGATGTAGACTTGAATTTTACAAGTTGCATTGATCTCTAGTCATAGTAAATGTCGCATAAATTTAGCATTTATTATGCCTCATTATTATATACGCATAAATTTAGCATTTATTACGCTTCATTATTACGATTGCGTTCGTAAAATAATCTTCCTGTTTCTAGTAGCACCACAATTTTAAAAGTTCCACTTGCTGTGCTACCCAAACACGCATTTCAGTTTCAACTTAGCTTTATCCGTTCTGGATTTGGGCAGGAATATTTAAGTACGAGTTTTAAATCGATTAAGCCACTATAATTCGTAAGATTATGATTTCTCGAGTCCTGTAGTGTCTCATTATGAGAAATGTTCATACAGAGGGAATTTGGCAGTACAAAGTTGAACTTGTTTACACATTTGTTTCTTTATTTTACATGGAAAGGCGTCCAAAGTGCTTCTCCTTACTTGGAATACTCTTTTGTGCTTAGTTGTGGGGGTTGAATAAGCAGGGGGTGGCCATTTTCCTAGATTTTCATGAATTGGGGGGATACAGTGATAATTAAGTGGCCTACCGAGAAAATCCCACCAACCCTGAAGGAAATAGAAGAGGTACTAATCCCAACAGACGGTGTTAAGCGGAAATTGGATGGAGTGGTAGACAGTGTTCTACCGGACAAGGATTGTGAAGTGCTTGATGAAGAGTTGAATCAACAATAATGGGATGAAAATGGCAGTGAAAATTTTGCTGATAGTGATGATGCCCAAATTTTGCTATAATGGGGGGTCACTAGAATATGCTATAGGGTGTGAAAAATTTCCAAAAGAGCAATATGGCCCCCCTGCAATTAAGCACAAAAGTGTTGATGAAGATTTATATATCAGGTTGTGAGGTAATTCTTTTATTATTTTAGATCAAAGGCCTAAAACTAGCCTAAGTTTACCGACACAAAGAAATTCGTCGCGAGCAAGAAGCCTTGAGTATTATTCATTACTTGAACGACGACCAAGAACGGCAGGCACCAGTCTGCCAACGCCCAAAGCTCTGATAAGCCCAAGAATAATCCAGAGATCCAGTACAATGCCTATTAATGGTAAGCGAAAGCCGTAGTAGTGTTTACGAATGGCCTATGAACTTTGGAAGTACTAGTGTATGTTTACCGGCACAATGCTATGCTTGTTCTATATTGTAGTACATTGAATTATCTAGGATATATTGTAACATTGAAAATATTTAATAAATGATTTATGACGTGTAAGTAATGCTGCTAAGACGTTGAGAGATAATACTTGCTTCATCTTGATGCATAACTTAATTATAAATACAATCATGTTGCCTTTTTAGATGCACTAGTTGAAATACATACCGTAAGAGCAATATTAAGCCCCTCTTTAACAAGCCTCTCTCTTTTAAGCCCCCCTCTTGGACAGTAATAATAGATAGACCCCCTGAAACTCAGAGATTTTACGATAGTCATAATTTGTGAGCGTATATTCATGTACACAGTTCCTTGTACGGTTAAAGATGTAATTGAGGGCTCTTTGATCCTATTTCTCAAAACCACTGTTACTTTGTTCTAAGCAGAAAGGGACTGGGTACCATGTTTAAGCTCCTTCTCAAGGATCATATATTTGAAGCACTAGCAGAGTTCCTACGTCTCCTCAAAGTTCCTCATATCTCCTCATTTGTCATTATTCTCCTCAAAATTATTCAGATCTCCTCAGTAAGTGTGATTTCTGTCAAAATCTATTTATTTTCACTTTTGGTGTCTTTAGTAGTTTATGGCTTATTTGGACATATTCTTAAGATACCTAAGCTAAGTAGTGCATTAATGGTTCAGAAAAATCCAGCAAATCTCCTCACATCTCATTTTATTATCAATTTCTCATCAGCAATAACACAATTAGTCGTCCTCAAATCTCCCCAAAGCTAGAATCCTAGTATTCTAAACGATATCCTAGTATTAGTACTTGCGGTGCAGACAAACATAGCCTTCCAGGGACGTAAGAAGCATTCAAAAACGGGGGCATATGCATTCAGGGACACACAAACAAAGAGAACAACAACGTAAGCTAGAAAAGGGAACTTTGCATGTAAATTTGTGAGAAATAGGGGATACTTGCCCCCCGTACGTCTATGGAGCCATGTGTGTAAGACAGAGCACCCTTGAAAAACCTGTTTGTTGCTTGTGAATGTTTTACGAATGCAAAATATCTTTTATGCTAATAGATTACGATTTAATACAGAGTATATCGCTAATCTAGTTAAGGTATTTCTTTTGTCTACTCTATGTGAGGTAGGCTTAAATTTTCGGTCGTTTCCTAGCAGATGCAATTTACTTTGAACAGATTTTAGAGTTTCCAGATGTACCATGTATGCTTCTGTCTTTACGAGAATTTTAGCTATAGTTGTATAATATTGAGCAGCACCTATTCTACGTGTAGAGTGTCTCCACTATTTTAGATGGTTAACTTTGAAAGTAGGATTATTGATCGTTTCATTGCTGATGATTGGCCCAAGACCCAGGATGGAATTGCCAAATGATACATCAAGTTGCAGGCCAATGGCTGGTCGGCAAGGTCAGGTTGTAGCAGCAATGGTAGTGCTTTTAAGACTGCCAAATGATTATCAAGTTGCAGGCCTATGGATGGTCGGTAAGGTCAGTTTGTAGCAGCAATGGTAGTGCTTTTAAGGCATTTATTAGTATCCCATTCTTACATTTTTTGTGACAATGTGCCACTTTTGCTGTACGCCTTCGACGATTTATGAGATTTCATACGCAATTGTTCAAAATCAACTACGCTGCGTAGGAAATAGCCTCCATGTTTGTTGTTCATCTCGTTATCTAAGTTGGTATATAGTAGTTGCTCTGAGTTTCTGTAGAATTAATAATGTATATAGAAACTGTGTGTATAAATGTTTTTAGGAACCACTTTACGTGTTAGACGAAAGTTGAAGCAGTTTAAGCACCTAGTTTTACATTATAGTTCAATGTAATTTAGAAGATGTCAACTTTGTAGTATACTTGCAAGTAACATTATACCATGTAGTTTTAATGGAAAGAATGTAATATTTATGAACACATAATGATTAGCTCTATTCTTAATCTCTTTTACACTGCTCTGCTATAAAATGTAACTTACCAAATGCTGGAAACACTGTAGTTTCCAAAGCATGGTAGGCTAGCTATATCAGCAGATGTCAAATGATAAATATTTACTTCAGAAAATCTCGACGCTTTCTACTGCAGTTGCGTTCAATTAGAAAAGATGCACAACATTAGGAATGAACCGGCAATAACTCTAATCGCAAACAACCTACTCTCAGGTGCCAAATAAACGCCCCCCCGCTTATTAATTTTTCGATTTTTTTCCACCCCCGGACCTTATGGGACCCCCTCGTTTATTAATTTTAAGGAAATTGACTTTATTACCAACCCCTGATTTCATTCCATTTCTTTTCTAGTACTATTCTCGCCCGATATTCCAGGCAAAATGGAGTGCTTCTGTATATGTTTTAGCTCCATGCTTTACGACAAACTGTATTTTCTTTCTGTCCTTGTGTATAATCATGTAAAATCGTTACTCAAATTCCAACCCCCTGTTTATTTTGACCCCCGTTTATTAAATTTCGGAATTCTTTCCA
The DNA here is from genome assembly GCA_900291935.2 of Cassiopea xamachana. Classification (NCBI taxonomy): domain Eukaryota; kingdom Metazoa; phylum Cnidaria; class Scyphozoa; order Rhizostomeae; family Cassiopeidae; genus Cassiopea; species Cassiopea xamachana. The sequence goes on along the minus strand of OLMO02000257.1, from coordinate 17,519,179 downwards.
CCTCCCCTGTTTAGTAGGACCCCCGTTTATTTGGCACTTGAGAGTAGGTAAGGGGCTCGTGAGGCATAGCCTTTTAACGAAAAGTATACTAACGTTTCATAAATATTATCAAATATCAGAAGCGTATAAAATACGAACGAAAGAAGATAGACAGTCCTTATCATACAGCTATTTCAAGTTTCATTATATTTCCAAATACTTTAGGAGGGTTGCAGATCAATCATGACGAACTACGTCTAATAGCTACTATTCAGTGTTTCAAAGCCAATTTGATTTGCTCAAAAACGAGTGACTAGCTTTCTCGACATGGTTGTAAACCATATTTCAGTAAAACTCCTAAAATTAACGTTCGGAGATTAACTAATAAATATTAGCAATAAACAAGGAAATCATTCACAATATCTATTCCATTAAAATCACTACTTCTTCAACTTTCTGCTAGCTAAATTAAAAATTTTGTTCTTGCATTTCCAAAAAATAGGCTATTTTCAACTTTCGTCGCGTTTTAGCGTTGGGCTAGGGTAGTACTTAATATTGTCAAATATCCTCATGACATCAGGATGGGCATTTAACAAGTCAATTAGTCGGTCCGCTTGTGCCACCTGATTTTCATCCAAGTCAGCAAGTTTAACTGCAATACGTTCTTCATTTGCTGATAAAATTGTCACCTTATGGTCCCTTGTTAGGGATTCTTTGACTTTGCCAAGGTCAAGCGGTGAGCAGATAAACTATAATGAAGGAAAAGGGAATTAGAAGAAGAGAATTTGACATCTGCAATGCAGTCGTACAAAGCGCGGTCCACTATGCTGTCTAATGTGATCCGCACTGAGGTAAATGTGGACATAGAACTGCATGGCTTTTTTTAAATAAGAAAACCATTATTCTGCCTGAGCCTCAATTTTCTTAACTTTTCCGGAAATTGAGCCTGAGATTTTCTTGAAATTTTCTTAAATTTGAAATGAACTGGCTAAAATGGGCTAATCTTTCTTTGTTTGTCGTGTATACTAGAATTTGATAGCATTTTGACTGTAATAATGATGTAATATTGATTTGTGGCCAACAAAAACACCTAATTTTGGAAAACTGAGCCTTGTGATTTTCTAAAATTTGGACCATTTGAGCCTCATTTTCTTATAAAGTGTTCTCTTTAAAAAAGACGTGTATCGGTGTTTCGGTACACAAAAAGTGGCTCTCTTTTGAAATTGTTACTCAAACATGATTTACATGCACCCATCTTCTACACAATGTCCACAATCAAATGCCTAGTCACAACAATTAATACATTAAACAGAAAGGGTGTCCTATTTTGTCTAATATTAACAAGTCTTCTCCTTAATGTTTTATCCACAACTCCCTATCAACACTTTATCCCTTTCTGAGAGATTTTCCTTTGTCAGGGCTTTCTTATAGGCTCTGAGAACTTTCCCTGATATTACCTACTAAAAAATAGATAATACATAAAATATCTTACAAAATACTGATAAATGTGAGTTTTAAAGAGAACAGCTGCTCTCCCCAAGGGGCCTTGCTTTTGTGACAAATTCTAGCGTAGTAAGTACTATTCTTATTATTATTAAGTATTATTTCAGTTGTCTTCTAAATGCGAAAATTGTGTGACTATTCCTAAATCGGAGAGGAATCTCTTTCCACAATCTAGCAGCAAAATAGGGAAATTTTTGGAAAAGTCAAGGATGTTTTTGGGATATCAACATCCTGAAAATTTCTTGTCGCATACACGGAACTTTGGGATCTCATATAAGTTGTTCAAAATTTTTTAAAAGCTACTAAAGCCTTGCAATATTTGATAGAGACTGAGAGGCAACTTTGAACACATACGTCCTGAGATTGTGCACTTTATATAAATGTACGAGCCTTGTCTTGTCTTCAAGGTGCTATAGTCAGATTTGGTATCAGACAAACTGCAAATTTGGTTCGTTGCCATATCTTGGGTGTTATTTATGGAAAAATACAAGATATTATTGTTAATGAGGAATACAAGAATTGCATACTCGAAGCAATGATTCTCCGTCTTCGTTCTTGTCAAAGAAGAAGTCTTCTGCTCCACAAAGAATGGCCATATCTTCTGCCTGTAATGTTAAATAAAGACAATTATAGTAAATAGAGAAAATTTTACAAAATGAAGAAGAAAAATCACAACGAGAAACTATATAAAGAAAATGAAAGAGCTCTTTGTCACTGTGTGCTGCTGAGTTCCTACATTTTCTTAGTAGTTACAGTCGGGGAAAAGCCTTACGGCCTAAAGCAAAGCCCAGACAAAGGAAAAACTAAAAAAAGGGAGAGAGGCTAAGTAGATAGGGAGATAAGATAAAGCTTTTTGATGTTAGATTTGAAAGATGATAAGTTGTAGGACTTGGGGAAAGTAGTGAGTGGCAATGAGTTGCATAGCTGAGAAGTTCTTAGAAGGAAAGATGATTTGCGAGCTAGAGTTCGTGGATTAGGTAATGTAACTTGGGGCCTGCTCATATGGAGAAAGTTTCCCCGGCATTTTACCGGTGAAGCGGGAATCTCCGTCAGCCGAGATCTCACCTCATATATCTATACCAAGTAATATCATAAAAGCTCTCATATGAGAAAAGATCTCTGCTGAATGCTACCGGGATCCCACCTAGCCGAGGAAACATTTTACCATATGAGTGCATTTCCTCGGCAAAGCGGGGAATGATCCTTGTTTGCACAGGTCACGTGGTCATAGTTTCCCCGCAAAGCGGGAAAATGTCTCCATATGATAGGTTAAAAATTACTTCCCCGGCTCAACGAGATTCTCTCTTCGCCGGGAAAATGCCGAGGAAACTTTCTCCTTATGGCGGACCCTTGGAAAGGGTGTGAATGGGTAGAGCTTCTGGTGGTTCGAACACGCCTCACTGGACCAGGAATAATAGTCTTGATTTCCAGAGAGTAATGTTCATGAAAATAGCGGTAGAAAATGGAAAGATCCGCAACCAGACGACGATAGGATAGAGAATGCAGAGTTGATTTTAAACTCCGTGATAATGTCCAATTGCCCTCTAATTTGGCTATTTTGTACCAAAGGAGCAAATAATGAAATTAATAGGACTCACAAGCGTGCACTGAGAGCCTTATACGGAGATTACGAATCTACGTTTGAAGAGCTTTTAGATAGGGATAAATCAAAGACAATACACAAAAAGAACCTACAAATACTCACGACTGAAGTTTATAGAACAATTAACCATCTAAACCCAGAATACATGTGGGAATTTTTCACCAAAAAAGATGTGCCCTATGGTCTTCGTAGTAGGGAATCATGTAAGATCCCCTCTGTGAATTCTCAGCGTTACGGAATAAACCCCTATCATTTAGAGGAAGTCTTTTGTGGAATGCACTAAGTGATAAGATAAAATTAACAACTTCTGCAAAAAATTTTAAAAAAGAAATACGATACTGGGATGGCAAAAATTGTACGTGCTACATCTGCACATAGCAAGTTTCTTTTTATTGGTTCTCTATCTTTCTCTTAATTCTTTATTTTAAATCTATTAATGTAAAAATAGTATTGTATTGTAAGTAAATAGTTGGTATTAATTAGTTTTAACTAGTATTCAAAACCAACTGTAAAAAAGTATTGAATATGAATATGAATTGGTGAAGTTTGAATTGTTTATGAGACGGATAGTTTTAGACTTGACTTTGTGGAGAAGACGGAGAGAAGAGAGAAGAAAATGCAAGCAGGTACAAAATACATATGAAAGCAAATGTTTAAAAAAGCAAGCAAATATGTATGTAGTAAGTAACCGAAGTATACAGTCCTATGATAGTCTGTCATTGTGACTGGCAGTATTTTTTAAAATTGCTAATCAATGTCAGTCAACGCACAAAAACACGTATGTCATCTTGCAGCTGTATACTTAAAAGCAATGAAAAATTTTCTTGCAGATTTATGAATAAATGAATTTAAAGTGAAAAGATACAATGAGCCGGGCATTAGTGGCTAATGGCTGATTGAAGTAACAATAAGACAAAATTTGAAGATTAGGGTGAAGGCAAATAAAGTTAGCATTGTCTCTTGGTTACCTTGTGATGACAATTCCAGTACACTTAGTTACCAATTTAACACTACAATTACTGACACAATTCCGTAACTTATTTAGACACCACCATTACCGATGCATACGCTTCGACCCAAACTCGGGCCATCTTCAGTGCTGTTATTATCAAAAAACTAGATCAACATGTTTTATAGGTAAACAAGATCTTCAAATTCGTTACAAGGCAGCATCTTCCACCAAAAATAAGACAAAATCAAGAGCCAACCTTCTCGATGCTTTGTCCATGCGATGTCTGTCAGAGGTTGTTGTCTGGTTTAATGAACGAACAGACTTTTCGCAATAAGGTCCAGAAGAGGGACTTAGAAACGATTTTCAAAGTGGAGGGGCCTTGTGACTAAGGTCCGAGGTAAGCTCAGGTAAAAATAGTAAAACACGCTACTTTATGAAAAGTGGGGGGGGCAGTACCCTCCAACCCCTCTCGCGGTTTCGATGCCACAGCAAAAAATTGATCACGTCAGATAGAATTATGTCTTCAAGAGCATAACACATTATTGTAAAAGCAATATAGAAGGTAGCTTACCATGCTATTTGATTGTGCGCTATCAGAGCTGCTTTCAATAGTTACAACTCCTAGCGGAAAGAAAGAGCTACGTTATGTTACTCAACCAATACCTCATTGAAAACTAAAGCAGCTCAAGTATCTGATCATTTCAACTTCATAATAGCACTGAACAGGGCCTTATTAACATTGCCCCTAGTGGGGGTATTTTCCCTAGTAGGCCCTTTTTCTTCCCCACCAGTAAGCAAATACACGTTATTTTTATAAGAAAATCGTTATTTTGCCTGAGCCTCAATTTTCTTACCTTTTAACGAAATTGAGCCTGATATTTTCTTAAATTTTTCTTAACTTTTACTGAAATAAACTGACTAGAGTGGTTTACACTTTCGTTAATAATATTGTATACTTGAATTTGAATTCTATCTTTAACATTTTGAATGCAATAATGAAGAAATACTGATTTTTGGCCTATAAAAAAAACTATGTTTTGGAAATTGAGCCTCGTGATTTTCTTACGATTTTCTTAAGATCTTGACGATTTGAGCCTCATTTTCTTATAGCCTTTTTTCTTATAAAAAAAACGTGTATAGCAATAATTTGCCCTACTAGTTGGGTTCTTCTTGTGTGTAATGCACAGAAGATATTGGTGGTAGAATTTGTCAAGCAATTATAAGGGAGTTGAGCAGTTGCCTATAGAAACAGAAAATTAATATACATTGCTCATCTGATATTGTAGCAAAAAGCCAGACCATAAGTCTATCAGAAAACAGAATTGTAAAGAAGTTTGTGCTGAGGGTACAAGATGTTTCTAATCAGTTTT
>OLMO02000257.1:17501827-17513672 GCA_900291935.2 Cassiopea xamachana | reverse complement strand
TGTATTCTATAAAGAAAACTGTACTTTTCACACTTATGAAGTCTTTTGAGGTTTTCCGGTAGCAGTCTAATGAAGTTTTAGCAAATCTCCTGTCTTGCAGATGGGTATTTCTGACGTTTCTCAATGTGTAATTCTAAGCATTTTCCTGGGGGCAAGCCTCAGAGACACCCATTCTCCATTCTCCCTGTCTGTCTAACGTGTTCATTTAACGTATTCATTGTCCAATCACTAGAAAAAATTGCTACTGTAGTACCAATTAATAAAAAGATAGCAGCCAACAGTAACTTATTAGTGGAAATACTATAAGCTTTATACAGACTTTATGAAAAAATCTCTCCTGACTTCTGACCAAAAAGCTAAAATTTTCCCTGACTTCTATCGTGATACAACCTAAATTTTCCCGACTTTTCTGGAAAAATTTTTCCTGACCTGAGGGGTTTTTGGCCCTCAGCTACTGAAAGCTGCTATTTTTAACACTAACAAAACTGTTGACTAGAGACTGTAAATGACAAAAGTGATAATCATTTTTCTTGCGTTGGCCAAATTACAAAGTTGAAAATAAAACTTAGAAAGGGGCAAACCTTAACTATAAATCAAAAACTTTAAATATTTCTAAAGGTAAAGGTAGTCCCGTATACTTTCGTACGTAGGGGAGTGCCTGTTAGAGAGGACACTTATGCTGAGCAATCGGCATGTGAGGTAGGGTGGCCAGTTCCTTTCTTTGCCGCCTTTATCTCCCCAGTGTTGCCACTGGGTACCAATTTGCTGCTGGGTGAACAGTGAGCAAGCATTCAGTCAGGGTATTGAGTCGGGCGTGAACCGTAGACCTTCCACATGGGAGGCATGCGCTCTAACTACTATGCTACCTCACTCATTAAATACTTCTATGATGATGAAAAATGAAATGTTTTCCTTGACATACAGTGTGAAAATGTTTTTCCCCTGACCATTACAAACTTCCATGACTTTCGCTGAGCTACGTGAACAGGGGCATGTCCCCCCTCACTTTCCCTGACTGTATGAGCCCTGTATTACATTTAAAACTAGTAGCAGTAATCTCTTGGGGTGGGTGAGGCAACTCACCCTTTAAATGCAATGATTTTGCAAAATATAATGCAAAATGTTAATAGCTTATAACTTCCCAAAAAATTTCCCTTTATCATTAAACATAGCAATGCAGTAGGAAAATTTGGAGGTAATTATATAAAGATCCAAAAACTAAGGCACCAGAAGTTAACATAGCTGAGAAAAAATTAGTTGAAACAACATAGGTACACCCTTTTGCACAAGAACATCCAGTCAATCAACAAGCTTGTTAAACTAGGGTAGCAAATAAATTAGCTGCTGCTAGATCTATCAAACAATTAATTTCTTACCTTTGTGCTGAAACATGAATGATACTGATCCTCCTTCACTAAGTAAGCCACTGTGACAAACAAAAGAATGAGACAATGTATATATTTTCTCTATCAACAATGATGCCAAACTTCTCTGGGTCTATGGGTATGGCTACTAAAATCACTACAAATCAAGTGCTTACCACAGCAAAGAAAATTTTTCATGCACTTAAAATTACTGATTTTCATTCCTGTTGAATCTATATAATTCAAAATAAAACTGAGCTTCATAAATGCAGTATATGAAGTTACATAGCATGTCTACTTGCAAAGAAATTATCATTTTTGAAGTATGATATGAGCAGGAGCTCATCAAATTATTTGCTTGTCAATTATTGCCATATTGCCACTTGTGGACCACTATTTAAAGAAACTTGTTACATGCTCAAGCCCCCCCTGCCTCCAGTGTCCACACATGTTTATAGAGAGCTGATAAAAACAAAGAACTTAAGTCAGCAATTCCCTAGTGCTATCAGTTAGGTAGGTAGCCATGTATTTTCTTACCTATTTTTCTTTAATATTGTTATTATTTCTGGCTTAGTTCTCTTTAGATTTGCAGTGAGTATATCAAGTAATAATCCACAACGTCCTGGACCTCGTACCTCTAGCACTAGTTGTGTCTGTGCTTCAGACCCAGCCTGAAATGAACAAGTTATATTTTCCACAACCTCAATATTCATGAAATTGAGAATACCAAAGAAAAAACTGTCAAAATTAAAAACTACTCCTGAATCAATGCTTGCATATAAGTATATAAAGTATATAAGGTCACATATAAACTAACAATAGGCCTATCTACAAAGTTTCTTGCAGAGGCAATGTGTCATCATCACAGCAAAAATAACATGGTAAATACCCGTAAAGCTGATTTAATTGCTGATTCAATACTATCTTTTGGCATTTTCACAGCCTTTGCTCTTGAGATAATCCCTTCAAGCTTTGAGTTTGATAGTGGATCTGGACCATTTTCTATGAAAAAGGCAAAAGATTTACATAAAAATTTTTTCTGAAAAAACTACTCATATTATTACCATCAACAATATATAATATGAAAATTGGCAGGCAAATTAAAAACATGTTATTGACATTTCAAAATTGCTATCAAGAGGTAAACCATGATTCTGGGGCATGTCACTTTGGCAATTCTTTTCTAAGAGAAAGCCACCAGTCATGCACTAGGTTCTGCTCCATTAACAATTTATTCTCCATTTATTAATAGGAATCTTGGAGTTTGATGGTCATTGTCAAGAAAGTACTTTGGGAATAATGCTTCTGCATATTTGTGAGTGGAGCTATAATTCTGTATAATTGTACCTGTATAGTTGATAAAACTTTGTAGATTGCTGCTTTGTAGATTACTAGCAAAACACTCTTTCAATTTAAAAATTCCAAGTACTACTTATCAAAAAAATATTTATTCTGATTAAGCTTTTCAAGATGATGGTGGGAGAAATCTGCATTTTTAATGGATGTGTGTATTTATATTGCAAAAAGCCCTTGTGGAAATTTTTCTGGGGAATGCAAGCCCTACATTTTGCCAACAAATTTGGCATGGCTCCCAGCTTTCCATTATGCCACAATACCTAAGTTTTCCTCTTGGGCTTTACTATACAATATCTTGCATATTTACAATACCAAAAGTTGCTTGTGTACTGTAGCAGAACATGGTAATGTCAGAAAGCTTGGGAAAGGTAAAAATTGTGAAGACTAATTACTCAAATCTGTAGAGCCTAACTCTTCACAAGAGAACATTAAAAATACAAGGGGTGGATGAATTGATGAAACACTACAAGTTGTGTTTGAGCAAAATTTTTACAATCAAATTCAAGGAGTTTTCAAGGACTATTCAGCACTGAAAAAAAAATCTGCAAGGAGCTTCAGATTAATAGACTTCTATGGGTATTTCAGTTCTTAATGAAAAAGTTCCAATAAATGCTACAAATTTACACATAGCCCCAGTTTATTAGTAAAATCTTCTATAAGGGCCATTCTACAGCAATTCAACCAGAGAAATGGGTCAGATGTAAACATAGTTTCACATTTTGCCCCATCTTCTAGCTCTGCAGTATGCACTATAAGAACATCACAAATCCAAAATTTCACTTCATTTCATTTAATCCAAAAATATGAGTACTTTAATTCTAATATTTTAAGCTGCAAAATGGGCATGGCTGCCCACAGTTTCTGCTACAAGTTGTAATCAAACAGATACAAAATATCAGTGCATCAATGTTACAATATGAAATTATAGAATTTGACCAAGTTTGGGTGATATTGAATGATATTGCTTCCTATGTTTCATTTCCATAACATTGATAGGTGAAGTTTCTTTACAAGAGGATTCACATTTGAAAGTAATGAGAAATGGATTCAAATTTATCATTGGTTTGATGTATTTAAGAAACTGAGGAAAAACCATAGCTTTGTACTCGCTTCTGCCACAACAGAGCTATTTTTGCACATTTCTTTTAGCTAATTCTTGCATTGTTTATTGATGTGAACGAAGTAAACAGCAAGAATGCATAAATTTCAAGGAGTGTGATCAATTTTCAAAGAAAAATTCCCATTTTCAAGAAGTTTTAAGTGCCCTTGATAAGACATTGTAAATTCCAGCACCGTTCAAGGAGTTCAAGGGTCTGCACAAACCCCGTAGTGTCAATAGTCCTCAATTATACTGTAAATTTTTGCACATGAAATAGCTTGAGTTACAAAGGATATTTTTACTAACCTTTTACAGCTGAGATAATTTCCAAAGCTAGTTTTCCGAACCTTTTGCTACGCTCCACATCCTTGTGCATTTTCTTAAACTTTATGTTTGCCCAATGACTATGCCCTGCCATACACTGCAAAGTATTTGTACTAAAAGATTTGCTCTGTTGCAGTGTACCCATATTCCTCCAAAATGCGTGACCATCAAGTCTTGTGCATGGAGAAAAAATACATTTGTTGACTGTAATATTAGGCCAGCGTTCATTCCCTCCTCTATTCAATGTAGCATCCTGCCGTCCTCCTGTGAGCTGGAGGATGATTTGCGAAGAGCTCATATACCTTGCTGGTATTTTATGATAACTGTTCATACGCATAAGCCGCATTGTATGCCAATCTAGTTAAAAAAAAACTATCAAGAACATTATCATTTGGTGCAAAACTTTTTATCATCATTGAACTACCATAGTAGATTTACCTCGTTATGATGTACTAGCACTCACTCTGGCCACCAGTATACAAATACAAAAACACAGATGAGTGCGGTAGGTCATGACCAAGCTAGATGCTAAAAGTACTTTGAAGCCCCTATCAAACTCCAAAGGAGCTTATTTGTTTTTTGCAGTTCTAGGGGGGACTTGATAAAAGTCTTCTTGTGTGGTTCTTCTGCATTATTTCTACAGAAAAATCTTTGCTAACCACTTCAAAAGTTCATTAACATTAGTCAATTATAATGTTGTAACAACATAATAATGACCTCCCTCGAAGAACCAGTCGTCTCTAGACTGCTAAGATGCACAAGTAATTCTTTTCAAGGTCCAAATTAATGCACATGATCTCATCAGGCAATATTCTCCATACCTCTAGCATCTATTCAATTGCTTACTCTCAAAGAAGAGCCCCCCCCCAAAGGGAATAAAAAGAAAGAGGACTTAGTGGAGAGAGGGCTTTACAACTTAGCAAAGAATAGGTTTTTGGTACACAGTGAATGCTAAAAATTAATCAATACCATTTTGTGTTTCTGCTTCGAGAATAGAATCAATTTGCAAACAAACATACCTTATGAGTTGCTGACAAATATCCTACTAGCTAGGCAGTTAAAGTTGTAGACAGATGTTACTTGTAGGAGGAGCCATGCTAAGAGTTACTAAGAGTCCCAGGGCCTCCTAAAACTCTCAATATTTAGTTGATACTGCACTTTAAAAAGTCCATGGATTGCAACAGGGCATCGAATGCTTATCACATAACATAAAACATTTTTAGGTGAATTGTATGGGGACTAGAGCGGTTTCGGGCTCAGAGCCCCTGTAAAGTGTGACTGAAATACGTACGTGCTTCATGTCGACATACTTTTGTTGTAGTTTGACGAAAGGAACTCATTCAAAAACAAATACAAGCATAAGCAAATCATACATGCACAATGCAATATGTTGCAAGGCCGTTCATTTACAATTGAAGCATTCAAAAACGATTGAATTCTTGTTCATAATTCGATATCTCGTGGGTATCGTTTTTTTTCATGACGACATACCTATATTCTACTTTAAGCCTCATTACTTACTTATTGCCACCCTTTTTGTTATAGATCGTACTTTGGATAATGACAAAGTTTCCTTGGGGAAATTATTAACAATTCTGCCACTAAGTGTTCATATCATCACTACAACAATACAAATAATCCTGCTACTTCATAAAATTGATTTAATGAGCTAGGATGATTCACCTCGACTAAAGGAAAGCATTATTTCAAGTGAGGAAAGCTGTCAAGATTATACTACGCAGAAGCTATTTCAATGTAGTTTACAAGTACAGATTTGAACAGCAAGTTCTACCTGTGCGTCCTTTTATTAACCTTGAACTTCATATTCGTGGTCCTGGAACATTGACTGCTGCTGCTGCAAAGACATTTTACAACCTGAACAACAAAAAAACCGATAAGGAATGATGGGGCATCTTGGATACTGGATAGAGTTGATCGCTTTCTCTGCCATCTTCCTTTGTTGTAAGGAATCAATGGTAAGACTTCATTTTATCATGAATTTGTACTGCTAAGTATGAGGAAATTCACTTGGGCTTGACTTAGAAACAAATAGAAGGAGAAATAACTACATGGTTACAGGGCTTCTGTTGGGACCTGGGCAGAATGTTGATTGATGTCCCATAACATATACCAAAAATTAATTGTATAGCGTGTGAAAAGAGACATAGACTTCAAATTTGAGAGCCTGAAGCTGTTGTTGATCACTGATCTGCGACCACAAATCAAGAATGGTGTGCTACGATATTCTTCTAATAGTGGGGATGAGAGTTGGGGGCTGGAGGCTTGCCCCAGAAAAATCTTTAGAATTGCGCTCTCAATAACGTGGAGAACTGCCCCTTTGCAAGATAGATGTGCTTAAGTACTAGGGTAAAGTGCTCTTTTTCCCAACAGGAAGCAACACACCCACTGTTTATATGCCTAACTGAGTAATAAAAACACAAAAAAACGAACACACTTGTACCAAGATATGCATTTCCATAGCTATACTACAGAAAAAACTATCCTTGCTACTTGCCATCAAAAATAGCACCCATGTCTGAAGAGGCTGGAACTCAATCCAAGCAGAACACTTAAGTCAATAGCACTTCATAGGATTTTAAACAGAACACTTAAGTCAAACTTTAGCTCGGGCCCCCTAATATTAAAAGTTCTAGGGGGCATCTGGGGATGCGCCTATTGCATCCATGTGTAAATACGCCACTGTATGGTCAGGAAATAGCAAAACTTGTAGCACCATGAAGTGCATTCAAAGGAATTAATGGATTTTTGATATAGCAAGAAAACATTGCCAATTATGAAAAACAAGATAACAAATGCCAAGAAAACAGAAGCAACTTTGAATGAAAGGCCGCGGCGCAATTTATAGAGTTAGAGAACAGCCGAATCATTGTGGAAATCACTGCATTTTGAGACGGCACTACTGTTCAATTTACGGTTTTTCATTGCTGCACAGCAATTGTTTTCCATTTGTTGAAATTAGTTGTTCTATCTAGAAATTAGCATTAGTGTTAGGTAATCTAGAACTGAGAATAAGATGTGCTATCATTGACTACTATTTTTTAGATGCTTCCTCTTTATTTGAGAATACGTGTTTTTTTCTATTACAAAAAAGTTTAGAAGAAAATGAGACTCAAATGCCCAAAATCTTAAGACAATCTTAAGAAAATCACACGGGCTCAATTTCCAAATTAAGTACCTTTGTTGGCCAAAATCGGTATTACATCATTATTAAAGTGAAAATGTTAAAGATAGAATTCAAGTTCGTGTATGCAATATCAACAAAGAAAGGGTAACTTATTTTAGCAAGCTTCTTTCAGTAACAGTAGAGAAAATTTAAAACAATCTCGGGATCAAGTTCGGGACATTTTAGAAAATGAAGGCTCAGGTAAAATGATAGTTCTCTTATCAAAATACTTGAATGACAATTAATAGGCCTACTGATTTAGCATAATGTTTAAGAGATTTTACTTCTTACCCTAAGCCAAATGCTTTTATACACCAAGCTCTTAACTTGTTGTAAATAGCTCATTGAATTTTCAAACAGTAGTATAAATCTGCTACTAGCTGACATAATCTAGCGTAAAAATCTCTCTTATTTACACAGGCAAATGACTTGTTAACTTGCAAGTCACTTGAGTTTTTCCTTTTCCTTCTATTGAATAAAAACAGTCTTCCTCGCAATCCCATATTATTTGAAAGCATGTGCTGTACACTATGTTGATCTCTATAGCAGGCCTTTCAATGAGACACGCGCGATCGCTCGTGAGCGCGCAGGCACTCACCCAACACGTCCCAGGCGCTCGATTTGTCGCGCACACAAATCCATCAATTTCATTGCTAGCGAGCGATGAAGTTGATAGTATAATTGGAAGCTCATATTCAACAGTGTGGTTGCTAAAATATTTCGCAATCAAGCTACTTCACAGTGCTACTGAGTGTCCTTTATCCATAAAATAGTTTATTCCTTTCGTAAGTAAATGATGAAGGTGAGCAAAGCGAGGATGAGATGGAATTTGAAGCTCTCGCTGAGCACCAGTGAGTACTAAGCATGACATAATTACCTTCAGTTACGATTTTCTTTAGCCATTTTAAAGCTTTCAACAACATCTTCCGTTAATTGACAAAAATTGTATTCGAAAAAACAGCGCGCGCAAACGAGCCTCCACACGCAATCAACAGCGCGTTTGATTTGATCGTTGAAAAGTCTGCTATAATGAATGCTATTTAAGTATCTCTAAATAATTCTGTTTTTTGAGCCAAAGATAATTGAATGCCTCGTCTTTGATAATTCTTCAGTTTATCTTTTGTTTCATCAGGTATACAGTCAAAATACAACAGCGGCTTCAGTGGTAGCTCCAACACTTTCACCTTCAGCTAGATTGGCTTTTGAACTAACGAAATCATGCTTTCTCGATGCTTCTAAATACAGATTCGGTAAGAGTCATTACTGTACAAACTACGTTCTATGCTATGATGCTTCCCATATACTTTCTAAACTAGCAATAAGAAAAATAGGCTCAAATGGTAGAAATCTTAAGAAAATCCTAGAAAATCAATATGGTCGATTTCCAAAAGGTAAGTTCTTGTTTGCCAAAAGATTCTTTCACCATTATATTCAAGATGATAAGGATAGTATTTAAATCCGATCATACAAAACTGACAAAGAAAAGGTAGCCCGCTTTAGGAAGTATGCAGTGCTGAACACCGCAAAACCGAAAGCCGTCAAAAACCGACTTCTGGCAAAATCATTAAAATTGGCCAGAATTTCTTCAAATTTTGATGCGTATGCAGGCCTGCCAAGCTACATCCAAAGAAAAGCGGGAAGAAATGGCAAACTGACCTCTTATTGTACCAAATAAAAGCAGTGATTTATGCTTTAATTCCTGCCTATTGAACTCTTTGTTGTTCAATGTTCAATGTTCAATCTAAAAAGTAGGCGAACTCGATGAATTAGCAGCTTATTTGTTAGATAGCATGAAACATGCCAACAGTGTCCAATATGAAGTTATGATACAGAACTGGCTTTGGCAACTTATGAATGCGAGTATTTCGTCTGAAGATAATCATGCGTGAGGAATAACAAGACAAGGGGTAGAATACGGGAAATTTGGCAGGCTTTCGTATGCTAGAATACTCTTTAAGTACATACGTAAAACAATGTACAAGTCAATAAATAAAGTAAATGTCAGCGCAGAACATTATCTATCCAAGTGAGATCGAGGTTGGAATTTACTTCCTTTATACTTAAACCTGGCAATGAGATCCTGGTCAAGGCTCTCGTCAAGTACTGATGCAGAGGGCATTTAAACGTTTCTTGGTTATTGTAAAAGCTAAAGTATTACTACAGTAGTTTGTTCTTTTGTCCATAAATTGATTTAATACCATAAATCTTCCCAGAATTTCTAATCTCGCTTCCTTGAATATATTGTTGAAACCTGTGAGCTTGATCGAGAGCTTGATGAATGAGGCACCCAAGTATCAGCAACTTCTTTTACAGCTACAGTACATGCCAGATTATTTAATTGAAGGTTCTCCATATAAGATACACAGATTTAATTGATGACAATCTATCTATCCCGCATCTATCTACTCACTTTTCTATTGTTCTTCCATGCCCTTATAAGTCCTATTTACTTCCATATATGTCTTCTATTTATTTTGAACGTGTTCTTTTTACTGCTCATATTTATTGCTATTTACCCCCTGGTTTTTTCCCTATTTATTGCTGATGATGACACTGGCCGGAGTCGAAACGTCCTATATAGAATTAGGAATCTTATTAATTATATCTGTGTATCTTATATGGAATGTCTTCAATTAAATAGTCAGAATTTGTCACCTGGAATGTGACAAATTCTGACTATTTAATTGAAGACATTCCATATAAGATACCTGGAATGTGATCAACTGGAATGTCGTCATTAATATAAAGTAAAGAAGAAATGTCTATCATTGTCGTCGTTCTCATTGTCAAAAAGAACAGCTCAGATTTGCACGTCTGCTTTGTCTTTCTACTACACAACACAACACACAGCACAATATAGTACAACACAGTAATACACAATAAAACATAACACAACACAATGCAACACAGTACAACACAATGCAACACAGTACAACACAATACAATACAATGCAACAAAACACAGCATGACATAATACAATATTATACAACAAAACAGAACACTACACAATACAGCTTTGATTTTAAGGAATACACAATTGAAACAATTATACTCCATACACACTGCCCCGTTTTTGTAGAAAAGGAGAGAATTTGAAGGTATTAATGTCACTCTTCCAGATGATGCCCTATGATCAGATTACATGCTTTGCTTTCAGATCTCTTCAATACGACCAAATGCTCCGTCAGTTATACGTTGATTTGCTGGCCTGAGGTTGAAGCTGGTAGAGCGATAACGTTTTTGTGCCCATCGATGTTTTTTCAGCCGGACAGTAAGTCAGTATTTTGCAAGCTAATTCTTACAGATATCGAGCAAACTACAAGATGTGTCAACGTGCACCTTTTCCAGTTTTGTAAGGACCACCTTTGTACACAAAACATAACTTCTTCCAACCTTCACTTTCCTTCATTCATACGCATTATATACATCACCCATTCTGCATACGTATNTAGGAGGATCAAAAAGTTAAGACGGGGGGTTGAAAATTCTGTCTGCGAAAAAGAGGTTTAGGAAACAGTAACAAAATATGCTATTAGGCGATACCACGTAACGGACAACGGACACTGCAGTTCAATGAAGTTTGCAATGATTTGCCTTAAAATTCATTTTATTGACAAGTTACTTTTCAATAAACTTTCGTGCTTTTTAACGCAACAAAATTGAGTTCTATTTCCACTATAACAGAAACTTTTTGCTAACTTATTGCTTGACTTATTGATATTTGTCTTGCTGTAACGGACATTACATCTAATTATCATTAAGTGTTGGTACACTTTTTCAAACTGCTAATTCAACTGAATATCTAATTCTATCTTACCACTTCTATTGAATGTGAATTACAGACGTGTGTAATTCCTGAGCAGTAATGGTTATTTGTTTCTAATCCATTCCATTTATGTGCAAACTTAAAAGTTTGTGTACTTATAGGATATTACAGGTTATGACAACGTAATAAAAAAGTTGAAATATTGAAAAATACTGTTTTAAAGTCTGTGTCAACATATTTCGCAGTCCCTACTGCCTCTGACCTGCAGGCTTTNTGGCATTGATGGGGTGCATTTGCCTTCCATGAGAACTTTTTATGGGGTTCCAAAAGTACTCACTATAAGCAAGGGAGTTGAAAAATCCACAAATTTTGATGGTTAAGCTTGGAATTGCCCTATTGCTCTTTCAGAACAAAATATCTGAATGAAATGAGCTTCTGCCCAACGGGAAGGGGTCTCCAACCTCAAGCCATAATTCCTTCCGAGAAGACAAGGTACCTTCTTAAAAATGAAATATTCATGTATTGTTTCTTGCTATCATAAAATACTATTAGGCAGATGTGAGTACAAAATTTTGGCTTTGCTTCGGATTCTAGTGAATCTGAATTCATTTCTCATTACTTTTAAATATGAATCGTTTTTAGGAAACGTCACCCGTCAATGTTATCCAAATGGAACATGGCAAGCTATATCATTGAGTAGAGTATGCAACCCATTGCCTGCAGACGTTGCACAGAGGAATTTCATGTTACT
>OLMO02000257.1:17448169-17486285 GCA_900291935.2 Cassiopea xamachana | reverse complement strand
GAAGAAGAATGACCACCTAATAAATCTACTTACTTCTGTCGAAAATCTTCAAAAATCGCCTAAATATAGCGAAACGATGTCGCTATGGAAATCAAATGCCAGTAATTTATTCAAGTTCAGTATGACAGGCACGACGAGCACTGCAGTTTATAATTCAGCTGCGTTTCCCAAGAAGTGGTTCTATTTATTCAAGGTTCCTAAAAGAACTAATTCTACACCTCTTTACTTGCAATATAAACGCTGCAAATTCTAGAAGTTTCTTTATAAATCAACCTAAAAGTCATAATGAATGGATCTTTAGTTGTAACTTCATTCTATTTAATGAAAATCAAAGGAATGCTCATCCGCTCTTCAAAGTAATTATACGCATTTTCTCCAAGAAACTAACTCTCCGGCTTCAGCCTGAATGTTTCCTTACATTTCATCAAATCCAGCCTTAAATGTCTCTTAAATTTAAAGACGTCCAATGACAAGAACAACCCAGAATAGGCAATTGTGATGCAAGAAGAAGGATGCTCAGGTCTTGTGAGGCAAGTAATGAATGATAATTCTATTTTTTGCTAGTTTGATCAAAACTTTACTAGTAAGAACAGTCTTTGTAAGTTATTGTTTGCAAAATCAGCGTGCCTAGGTTTCTTAATGAACATCATTAAAATATATCTTTTTGAAAGTAGGTGCTATGTACAGTAAAACTATGTCTAGTGCATGAATCATGCACTAATATGATAAAATGAGGATTCCATTACTCTCAATACTAGGTTTATTATAGACTACTTGGAACTGTATTTTTCGCTTCCATGGCAACGCGCCTAAACTCTACCAGATAATTCATAAATCCTGGATGCTGTCGATCCTAGATCTTGGGATTTGAAGTCCATTGCACTATTCCAATGAAAGGGAGGCTCTCTAGCCACTGGGGTACAAGAAGGAACCTTTAGTGCCACAGAATATTAAAACACACAACATTGGAAAAAACTAAAATATCAAGCATACCTCGAAAATTCCGAAATATACCGTCGAAGAAAAGATCATTTCATGGGAACAGATTCACAATAGAAAAAGAACCTGTTGTTTCTGGGGTAGAGGAAGAAGTTGCAGAAACAAATCCCCATGGATGCGAAGAACGCTTAGGCCCATCAGATATTGAGATGGAAGAGAGCGCACGAAGAGACAATGTTTTACCCATATCAGCAAGTAAGATTGATGTTTTAGAGCAAGAAAACATCGACTGCTTTGATGTTGGTGTTGTCCAAGGAAATCGTATATTTGATATGGAGATTCTTTTAGATGTTTTTAGTGTTGTTTGTTGCCCTATATGCAAGCAAACAGGTTTGAAAATAGTGGAAATTTGCAAATTCAGTCTTGCATCTGCCATGACAGTATTTTGTGCAAGAAATATTGCACTTCTCGAAGGAGTTCAATACTTCAAAAAGATTGGTCAGTCTTATGAAATAAGTAAGAGAATTGTATTTGCCAGCAGGAATGTCGTCATTGGGCATCAAGGATTAGAGAAAGTTCTATCTGTATTGAATATGCCCCCCACCCATGTGCCCCCACCCATGGATAAGGCTGCATACAAGGATAGTGCCCAAACCCTTTGTAAGGCAGCAGAGACGAGCATGAGAACTGCAGTACCCCAAACCAAAGAACTCTATGAGCAAGGAGAGGGTGCAATTGTGGATATTTCAGTATCAGGAGATGGTACTTGGAGAAAGAGAGGGTACACATCACCCATTAGCATTACCTCTGTACTGTCTGTTGCAAATGTTAAGTATTGGACACAGAGGTCATGTCAAGGGAATGCAAATTATGCATGCTTAATACCAGAAAAGAGGGTAGTATAGAGTTTGAGGACTGGTGGGAGACGCACAAGCATGTATGTGAGGTGAATTTCCATTGTCCCTCTAGTGCCAAGGATCCAGAAGGTTGCCTCCGTATCTTCCAGAGGTCTGTAGATAAGCATGGAGCCAGATATATGGATTTTCTTGGAGATGGGGACAGCAAAGCACACATATTGCCACTTGAAAAAAGGGATATGGAGACTTGATGGTAAAAAAGTTAGAATGTGGAGGCCATATAGAGAAGAGAATGAGGTCATGCTTGCATGCTCTCAAAAAAAAAGAAGTGGAAAAGCCCCACTTGATGATGGGAAATCAATTGGTGATAAGGGGAGACTTACTGATAAACGTACTGAAAGTATGCAAGTATACTATGGAATGGCAATAAGAAATAATTTACAAAGTAGTGAGTTAATGAAGAATGCAGCAATGGCAATATGGAATCACAAGCGTTCAACTGATGAAAATCCTCACCATTAACTTTGTCCCAAGGGAAGCAATTCTTGGTGTGGATATCAAAGGAATATTGCAAACAAGCAATCCAAGTATCAAGATGATAATCCATTGCCAAATGCTGTTGCTTCTGCCATAGAGCCAGTTTTTGAGGCACTTAGTGACCAGTCCTCCCTCTTGAAGGCTTGCTTACATGGAGGTATCCAGAACCAAAATGAAGCATTCAATAGTTTAGTATACAGCGTGCTCCAAAAATTACTTACTTAAGTCTAACAACTGGTCAGACTGCACTATATCTGGCAATTGGTATCTTTAATGATGGAGGAAGGACCACTTTAGATGTCTCCGAAGAACTAGGTATTTCCCTATGGAACTACTGTGTGTCATTTTACAAACAACTCGATAGAATAAGGCCTTATCATGCACCATACAAGAGTAGTAAGAAAGCAAAAATATGAAGGAAAACCCTAAGAAACAGAAGAGGGTATTTTGTCAAAAAACGATGAGACAGAGGGTGCACAGTATGAATATGGTACAGTTTAAGACTCCAAAAGTAGCATTTCAGCTAAGATTAAATGACTTCAATATCTAAATCTCCTTTTCTCAATAATGAAATTGTCAGTGTGTTGTTAACTTCTGGCAACAATATATCCACTCTACTGAGAGACATCCAACCTAAGTTCTCACAGCTTTTTTATACAGTTTATAGCTATGCAGTAATCTACCATGAATAGATTCTAACCAGAGGTTTGCTTTATAAAGCAATTTAGTTTTCTGCAAATGATCGTAATTTTTACCAATGCCTAGACCATAAAATACATATGTTTGAAGTTAGTTATGAAGCTCAATGTAGCACACTGCATAGTTTACTTGCATTCTAAAGCTCACAAAAAGTTTTGTGCCCATCAAGCTTATAGTTTTGAAGCTATAGTTACCAGAAATTGGCTATTTTTTCATACTGCGAAAAAAGGGCGTCCTACAAAAGTGTATTGTGTATTTGTATAGCAATGACCACACCCATGTTTCCTATTATTGTGTTTTAGCTTGTTTACGTGGCAATCTTAACATTTACATCAATTGGCATAACAAACAGGTCCTTTATAAGAGCAGAAAAAGCTTTTAAAATTAGCTTGTAAACCTGTTCTTCTACCTTAAACGTTTAGTAATTTTTTCCTGACTCCAGCCTCATGTTTCTTATAAACATGTTTCTTACAAGAAAAAACGAGTACTCCAAAATCTTCTTTCAAAGTAGTCCCCTGTTAAATTTGAAGCAAATACAATGGGCTGAACCAAATAAAAACAAATTAACTTTACGCTTTGAGGCTCTTGCAGAGCAAACATAATAAAGATGCTGGAAAACCAAGCCAATCTGTTTAGTTCGGTGAATAAAAAAGAACTGAAATATTTATTGAAGACCTGATAATAGTGTCTTTAGCCCAACATTTAGAATTAAAAAAATGAAAAGTAAACGGTGTGGAATTTATCTTCAATTATGAAACCAAACATAAGTACGAGTTTGAGTTGTAAAACGGAAATTAATATCTGCAAACAATTTTTCTACATAAAACAGCCACTTCAACGCTGCAATAAAATATGATGTCATTGACTGTTGCAAAGACACCTCCGTGATTTACTACGGAAACAATACTCCCTGGTTAGATCACAGATAATTAGTATCGCGTAAAGTAGAATAAGTTAGTGTTGTGATCATGTAAAGAGAGACGGTGTGATCAGTAGCGAAATTAAGTTAGAAATGTTATGTTATGTTTTTTCATAAAATCATAAAAATCACAAACGGAATATTTAATTTTCTCAATCTGGCCCATAATTACAACATTGACTAAATGAACTGTTACTTAGAATAGATCCGCAAAATCAAAATGACGCATGCGCCATGCAAAAACAGACCCTAATTGCCATTGAAGTGTAAAGGTGGATGTCCACTTACAACAAAATTGTAAGCGGACTGGAACGGAATGGAACAGAAAAGCTCATGGGCATGCGCGTGCTTCACGGGAACAGGAAAATTTTCGGTTCCGCTCTCTTCCGAGGGCAGTTGGGCCAAGCTCAACTTTTTCTGTCCTTTCTGTACGTAAAAGGCGTCGTATGCTATGATCAGATAGATAGATTTGCTGTGTGACATGTGGAATGTAAATAGCACGGCATGGTTACTTGGTGATGATGGGCAGGGCAAATAATTTGTTACCAAGGATTTCCAGATAACGGTTTAAGTTTCATAAATTATTCGTAAAGGGCTAATAAGAAAACTTGCTGCAATTGCTTGCGCATCACCAGTAAAAAGAAATCCTAAGGTAACGCTTAATACTTCTGTATCCTAGGAGCTATTATTGACAACATTTGCTCATATCTTGTTGGGCTCATGCCAAAGTACGTAGAGAATAGTGCATGATAATGAAGCTTCCTCTCCTTTATCAACAAATGACATTAATCTTTCACTATTCTCTCTTGGAATATCGTTCTTGTAATGTTCATGATGTAAATAAACTTGAAGACTATGACATTTTACTTTCTTTATAACAAACTCGTACCCAGGACACTTGAAAGAGAGATACCTTTGTTTTCTTATATATAGATGTTTTGGCGAATTCTATTGTTTATGTTGAGTGCAGAAAAGGTGTTTCCTTCTTCATCGTTTTTCTTCTAAATTCTGCATATACGGAGATATTAAAGTTCTCACGCTCATTTTCTTTTCCTTTGACTCATTAGATTTCGAAGTACCATTAACTTCTTCGTTGTCACACGAATGCCCACCGATTTACAACAGACGGTTTTACTTTCCTGTCCGTATAGAGATTGGTAATTAGCAAAGGACTATTTTCCGTTCCTGTCTGTGGAAAATTTTCTTTAACGACCGTACGCCTTTTGAATCCTTCAATGACGTAAGTACTAAGGTCTTCAGTAGAAGGCAAATAAGACCATTTGGGTTGGCAGTAATTGGGTCGTATCGTTATTCAACAAATCATGCAATGACAAATTCGGATACTGGAAATTGGTGAGAATTAATAGGTAAGAGTTTCCTAAGGCGTTTAACGACCTCCAAGAGAGCCAGACTGTTTCCTAGGATTATAATAGTTTGCATCCATGTAAGAAAGACACATCACGCTAAGACACGCACAAATACTGACACCCCAAGCTAGTTGGTAGGGCCTAATTATTGGTTTGAACAAGACAGAAGGTGACTACGCAAGTACCGACGGAATTTTGTCCAATGCACTCGTGGGGGGCAGGATGTATTCTTCAAAACAGTTGCTAGACCAGCGGCCTAAGGTTTTGATTAACCAACCAGGGTGTCAGGTACTGGGAACTGGGACCTAAAAGTCTGGGGTCTGGGACCTAATGAAATAAATTTATTGTTTTATATTAGCTTTGAACATTCTACTTGCTGAAACTCACGTATGATGACATATCTAATCATAATCTATGAAGTTATCTCTTGTATATATTTATCATAAGTTTGTATATATTTCACAACATTGTTTTCCGTTATTCAAAATTTGGTGCCGTGACCAGGATTGGGTTATTGGAGTTGTGTTTCCAATTTTGTTCTAATTATCAATATGCCGCCGAAACAGAAAGCTTCGTTCGATAAATGCGTACAAGAGAGAAAACAACTTCGCCATTCGTTTACGACAATCTTCAACGAAGCATGCTCTCATTTCGCCAAAACGACGCTGACAGACGACAAAATCGAACTTGTGAAGGGATCAATAGATTTGCTACACGTCACGTTCGAGGAAATGCGCACCTTAGAAGGAGAATTAAAAGTTGTTGTATTAGAAGAAATGAAATATGAGGCTGAATAGAACGATTTCCTGGATGAAGGTGACGCTGTCGTTATAAAAAACAAAGGTAAGTTTACTAAGCTTGAGTTGTTCATGTCAAAACTTGAAAACCCGCCGTTTCGTTACAAGCTTCAACGCCACAGCCCCCCTCTACGCGACCAACGTTTTCTCAGTCAAAACTGCCAGAACAAAACCTCCCCACCTTTGACGGCAAAATTACGGAGTGGTTTGGGTTCTGGAAACGGTTCCAGTCGCAAGTGGGGAAATCTCCAGACTTGCCTAATGCAGCAAAATTTACATATCTATTGGGTCAACTCAGGGGAGAAGCGCTGGCAACTGTCAAGGGTCTCATTCTCTCAGATATGAACTATTCAATACTTCAGGCCACGCTACAAGAGAACTTTGGTTTACTGAGGAGAATTATTCAGGCCCACGTTCTAAATTTACTAAAGATGCAAAAACCAACTTTCCTTGCCAGTAGTTTACGTCAATTTTATAATTCATTAATGGGTGATATACGTTCGTTGGAATCCCTTAACAGTGATGTTGCCGCTCGTGCTGCATTCATAGTACCCATCACTGAAGGCAAACTCCCGGGCAAGGTCCTTAGCACTATAGGGGATTGTGGCAAAGAAGTCAGTTTTAATTTGAAAGGTTTTATTGAAAGGCTTAAAACTTACATTACACGTGAAGAGCAAGCAGCGGGCGCAAACTAGCCAACTAGCCCCAAGGCAACCCTTGAAGCATACGAACCCCGTACACGTACAGTATTTCAGCAGCTCCCATTAACGTTCGTTGCCAGCTTTGTAAGGGTTCACATGTCACTCAACATTGCCCTCAGTCCGCCGCCGATAAAACAGCCGCTGAAATTAGCAACAATCTTTGTCTTAATTGTTTAAATCCTGGGCATCACGCATTACAGTGTAACGCTAAAGGCCACTGTGCTAAATGCAGAGGGAAACATCACACAGCCATTCACGGCATCCAAATCCACAGCAATGCCAACAATCACAACCCTCAATGACATCCCCATTCTTCGAAGCAGCCCCACCACCTCCGACGCCTCAATCTGTGCCTAACAACACAGCCGCAGCACCTACGTCATCACAGACCACCGCTTCCAATTGTGTCTTTGCTGTACAATGCCCTTCTTTATTTGACACTGATGCAGACAATGGTGTAGATTCATTAAAATCTGTTGATTCTTCTGATGTACTTTCTACTGATATCGATAACAATGATTTTTCTCAAACCACTACAGCCGCTATGCATGAAACTACTACGATTCTCTTGAAAACTGCTAAGCTATCGCAATTTCCCCTAATAAGAAACTTATGGCTAGAATATTTTTTGATGAAGGTTCACAACGCAGTTAAGTTCGCACGGCATTTGCAACTCAGTTAGATTTTGCCACCGTTCATGTTCGTTTGTGGACAGATTCAGAAATCTCTTTGCATTGGCTTTCATCCCATCGGTCACTCAAGTCGTTTGTACAAAACAAAGTTTAAGCTATCAATCGTCTTTTCGACTCTTCTTTCTGGGGTAACACACCCTCTGCAGAGAATCCAGCTGATCTTGTTACTCGTGGTTGTACTGCACAATCAATACTTCATTCATCGTTATGGTTCAAAGGCCCATCTTGGATTCTTACTGCTACGTCATAGCCACAATGTCCTAAATCGCCCTCTCTTTCTGCTACAGGTGCTGCTTCCGTTACAGACCAGCAAATTATGCTTTCACCGCCAAACATTTGCATTATCATGGACTTATCTCGCTTCAATCATTATTCACGCTTTTTAGCAACATCAGTTTACTAGTTTGGAAATTAATTTCACAGAGACTTATACACAACAACAAGAGTTTTTTCCCCAAGTATTGGATTTTCTACCAACTAGCAATGCTGTTCCAGCTCACGCCCCACCGATTGTACGTCAGCTCAATTTATTTCTGGATGAGGATGGACTTATCCATGCCAAAGGACATTTTGCTCTCACCTCATCCTTGATTTTGCTGCCACAACATTCTCATTTTACAGATTTACTGATTCTTGATTGCCATCATTGAATGCACCACATTGTTGTTTGTGTGACTATCATTGCTCTCCGCAATCGTTTTTGGGTTCCTGCTGCACGTGCTACTGCCCGTCGCCTCCTTTGCAAATGCACATGGTGTTGCAAAGTTACCGGTCGCCATTATACGCTTCCTACGTCACCAGAATTGCCTCAATTTCGTCAAGATACATCAGTTCATCCGTTTTCTAATATTGGCGTTGATTTCATTGGTCATCTTACTATTAAAGACCGTTCAGGTAACCATATTGAAGTTTATATTTGTTTGTTTACCTGCCTAACTACCAGGGCCATCAACCTCGAAATCGTGGAAGACCTTAGTACATCCTCCTATTTACAAGCTTTCAGATGACATTGCAGCGTTTTTTCCACTCCCCAACTCATCCTATCCAACAAAGTCCAAACCTTTAAGCGTGCAGATCAAGATCTACAGATTCTACTGTCACATTTCGATTCACCTGCCTTTCTGAATGCCTTAGCAGTGAAATTCATTCACTTTTTGCACATACCGGCTTGTAGCCCTCACTGGGTGGGCGTTTATGAAAGACTCATAGGCTTGACTAAAACGTCTCTGAAGAAAGTCTTAGGTCGGTCTCTGGCTACCCTGCAGGAATTATGCGCCTTAATCAAAGAAATCCAAGCTATATTGAATGATCACCCACTTACTACACTCACCTCTGATATTAATGATTTACAGCCACTTAAACGTAGTCATTTGTTGTTTAGATTTCACATCACTGCATTACCACACCCTTCTCTTGATACAGCTGGATACAATCCTACATTCGGTGACGCCCATGCAATCTCATGCACCCAACAACGTTGCACCCTTCTCTATACTCATTTCAAGCAAGGTCTTCAGAAGGAATACCTATCATTACTACGAGAAATACATTCACATCAAATGAAGAAATCCCATACTCCTGAAAATGTTGTTCAAGTTGGAGACGATGTTCTGATCGCTGATAATGCTACGCCCCGCCACCAGTGTAATAGGACTACACATCTCACCTTTCGGTGTATCTAATCACGTGCTAACCTTGCTGCTAATCCTTGCTAATTGATATTATTCTTTCAGTATTTTTTAGGAGACTTAGTATTTTTACTTTCAAGCATGCGCATTTACTTTTTGTCAATCTTAATTATTTTCTGTATATATTTTGACACACCTTAATTTGTAGTTAGAGAGTACTAGATTTCTGAAAAGATAATTAAAATGTGATCGCGAATATGTTGTTTTAGTGCTCCTATCACAATGGTGAAGGACCCGTGCTTCGATTAGAGTACTACACATATACTATCAAAATATAGGAGTATCCGAACTTATTTGCGTATACGTCTTAAAAGACACGTTCCCGCTCGATGTCGACAGAAGAAATTTTGGGACTTACTCAAGGTCTCGCTGCTGACATAAAGACAAACCAAGTTGCCCAGCATGATGCTTGTTTGGAAACCTCGCAGCAAATTGCCCAGTTGAGTCAAGCAGTCGCTGATTTAACAGCCAAGAGCCAATCTGCAAGCCCATCATCTGCAACTCCTCGTTTGCCCCAGCTAAGTCCTCCTAAATTTAACAACGAAGAAAATTTGGATCGTTTCCTGGCTCCACTCCGTGCGCTACTGGTTTCTTCACGAATTCCTGCTAATTTATGGCTGCTCTACCTAAAGCAACAATGCCTCAAAGATGCTCGCTCCTATGACCTGATATCGGAACATGAGCAGCATGCTGAGGCCCCCCCGTTCGACGCCAAACATGAAGATCATGCGATCTGGTTTGAGAAATGCATCGAGACCCTGCATCGCCAACGTGGAATCCCGAAGGACCAACACATCCAACAATTGCTATCAGTCTATTACACGATGAAACAAAATCCTACAGAAAGTGTCGCAGACTTCGCACATCGTGTTGCAGAACATCAGCACGCATTGGAAAAATTAATTCCAGGTATCCACCGTCCTTCTGCCGGCGATGACACTGAATTGGTACATGCCTTTGCTTTGAAACTCTGACAAGACATCTCTGCGGACATTTTGAGTCGAGATTTCAATTTCCCTACCCTTGCTAGTCTGGTTGAAGCCGCCAAACGCTACGAATCTCGCCATCCCCCAGCCTACCAGCCCATGGATGTGGAAAAATGGGCTCCTGTAGCCCAGTTTGCCGAGCCAAGACATCAAAGCCGGAAAACGGAAGACGTGAAATTAAGGGACAGTTCTCAGAACTCTAATATCAAGTCAGGTGATGTAAAACGTATTTGTTGGTTGTTTAACCGTTATCCTAAGGCGAATTGTGAACTGCCAAATGGTCAGTGTGCTAACGGTTATATTCATAAATGCAGAAAGTGCAACAAATTAGGCTGTAAACCCCATTTTCACAAGCGTTCTGCTCAAAATTTACAACAGAGCAGTAATTTGTCTCATGGTAGAAATAGGCCAAATTATCCGCCTAGATCTTTTGCCAATACTGTCAGTGTAGAATGTACTGATCAAAGTAATGCACAGCATGACCACGGTGATAAGGCTCTTTTAGTTTCCATACATGAAACCTTGCAGACCATTGCAAAAGGGTTAAAAGTAGCTGAACAACCGCCTGCTCCCGCACAATGTCAACAGTCTCAATCGCAAGATCAGCTTTTTGGGATGCCCGCAATAACTTCCTTGCCTGCCAATTTGAATGTTTTGGGACTTGACCTTGCCAAGAAAAATATTTTATGGACTAAAATCACATCCGCAGGGGTCTCCCTCCCTTTGCCCTTGGGTAGCTGTTGCTCTGTTTCTCTTGTCAGCCAAAAACACGCCGAAAAGGTGGCAAAATCCCGTCCGGAACTTGTTTTTACAAAGTTAGAGCAACCTCTAAAAGTTTCTGTTGCTAGTCCATCTACTTCTCTGCATGCTGTAGGGACTATGCAAGTTCCAATCACTTGGGCGAACGGTCGTTCATCTACTTTCGTCATGCTTGTTGTTCCAGGTTTAGCATTGCCTATTTTGTTCGGGCAAAACCACCTAGAAGCCACAGATGCTTGTGTTTGTTTTAGCAAACGTAGAGTATATTTTGCTCATCAATATGTTGTTTTAGTGCTCCTATCACACCAGTGGGAACTAGGAGACCTCTTACAGACACTGATCACTTATGTCCCGCAGTTGCACTTCGTACTTCGAAAGGACACACAACATGGTCTCTCGTAAAACTGTATCCCATTGAACTGAACGTTGTTGACTGTCTTGACGATTCAAATAAGAACATTGATCTTAATTTAGCACCTGACAAGGTCACACAAGTAACTCGTGTCCCTCGTACTGCTGCTATTGCTGTCAGAGGAGATGCTATTGTAGCAGAACTAATTGATGCTAGTCAAGATTAGTTTTTTGCCCGGTCCTCAGTGTGTCAAGTACTGGGATCTGGGATCTAGGACCTAATGAATTAAATTTATTGTTCTACTGTAGCTTTGAGCTTTCTACCTGCTGAAACTCACATACAATGACATATCTAATCACGATCTATGAAGTTTTCTTTTGTATATATTTATCATAAGTTTGTATATATTTCACAACATTGTTTTCTGTTATTCACACAAGGGTTTGCTTGTCGGTGGCGCATGTGTCGGCACTGATTCTAAAACTATGGGATGAGTATGCTGATTCATCACACGACTGGGGTAGTAGTAATTTCACTAAATCAGAGAATACCTGGCGAGTTAAATATGTACCGTAAGAGAAGGTGAATAATAGAAAGTTATGATTTGTACATTGGAGCAGGTGCTCTTCCAATGAGTGAAAGGGGCACACAGATTTGCCGGATGTTGCTAGCTTCACTTTGGAGCCCTTCCAAAATTGATCGCCTTTGGACGCCTTGATTTTTAATATTGCTACATCAGGTAGTACGGTAATATCGCGGACCAACAAAGTGGTAGTGCAGTCAAAGTCGGATTGGCTTGGAGAACAGAACTTGAATGCGTGACAGAAGCCAAAGACGGAAGTTGAAAAGGTGGCACACAGCACCTTTTGGTCGTAAAACTTAAAATGGTTCATAAAGCTTCTTTTAATGCTTTTAACAATGGAAACTTAATTGGTTGACATTTAGGCTTGGAACGTGCCTCCTTTCCTTTCTATTTCTCTCAGTAACAGCCTTACTAGTGGTTAGAGTTTTCTCTGCAAATACTGCTGCTTTCAGTACATTTTCTAGTAGCAGTCCTAGAAGAACAAATTTGCTGCATTCAAATGGAATGGACACTTCTAATCCTGGAGAAACTAGGTGGTATAATTAATCACGCACCATCAGTGTTCTTTGTGATAAGTACAAAGTCCTTTTAGATTTACTGGAGAAGGCTATTGAAAGCCCACGAGGCTGGGATGATGCATCTATATCATAAGCCACTGGTTTATATCACTTCATGAACAGCTTTTTGCTTTGCTTTCTAATCCAAGTTTTCAATAGGACTTTTACTATTTTTACTGCTTCGTCGAAGTGTTTAAAACAGACAGACGATTCAGATGGGGACATAAAGTTATTCACAGATACCCCTACCGGCGATGATAAATCAGTAATTGTCCTGAACTTTGTAGAGTCTTTTTAGGGCATAATTACAATTGGCGAAGTGCGAAAGTTTGGAAGAGGGGGAACTCAGAAAGGGCCCACCACATGTTTAGACTTTAGTTCTGCCATAATAACTTACATAGAGTTTTAGGGTACTGATATGTGGACTTTAGATTCTTAGCAATACGTGAGAAGTGCTGTCCTCTATAACCTATATCAAGACCTTCTTTCTTGTAATGATAGTACCAATCTGTGTTTTAGAAGCAGTGACTTGGCAGTAAGTTCGGATTGTAACTGTTTAATATTTATTTGCATTGGAGCTATAGCAGGCAATGGGTTAAGATTTTGCATGAGAGTTAAAGCAGTTGAAGGATGGGTGGCTTGCACCGTATTTGAGGTATTTATGGCTAAATCTGCATGATTGTTGATCGCACATGGTCTTTGGGTTATTGCAAAAATTCGCAAGGCTTTCCTGTTGAAGAGGTGCTTTGCTGGCCGCTAGGGAAAGGTGATGGCTCACTTTTGGGATGAAAGGAACGTTGCGGACAGGTGTTAGCTAAATGATCTTCTGACGAGCAAATGAAGCAAAACACTTTCATTTGCACTATGGCGCAGTGGACGAAATTATTAAAGGCATGTTCATCAATGTTAACCAATGAGGAGGTTATGTCAAGGGCTAAGTGCAAGTGAAAGGCTGTATCATATCTCTACCAAGACTGGGTAGGATAAAACCGTTGCAATGTGCACATAAAAATCCTGATACACTAACTGGTCAGGGATTAATTGGGGATGAAAATGTGTCATTATGCGGATATATATGTTCCAGGTTTCTAACAAACTTGCAATGTTGTGAATTTTTCGCTTTTGCTGTCTTGCTGGTTGCACAGAGAGCATGGATGCCCTACCATCAAGCTGGTTTACTACAAGTAGTAAATCTGCCGTTCCCACCATCGAGTCATACAATGCATTTGGTAGTAAGGAATTAAAGTCAACAAATTGAAGATTTTTAATGCCAGTGAGAGGAAGAAGAGATATGTCCAGGATAAAGACAACTGGACACCAAAATTTCTGTCAGTTAAACAGCTTTTTACATTTGATCATGATGTTATGGTTTGTAAGATCTTTAATAAGCTGTGCCCAGAAAATCTATGGAACAAGTTCAATCTAAGGTCCCACCACTCCAGATACAATACACGATTCTACAGAAATATCCAGATTCCTAAGCATAATCTAGGTATGCAAAGAAAGGATTTTTATATTCAGCTCTTAAACCTGGAATGAAATCCTCTTAAGCATTATGGAACTTTCCACGCTTTTTCACTTCAAAAAACAACCGAAAATGTATTTGATGAGCTGACAATAAATCAAACACGACCCCCTGGAAGAACAGCCTAAGGTATATTTAAATTTTGTTATTTTAACTAAACCATTATGACTATGATGTAATGCTAAGTTTATTTTAGTTTTGCTGAAGGGTAACTCGTGTAAAAATAAGTTATTATCAATATGAACTCTAAAAACCTCTAGACCTTCACATGAATTTATGTACCACGTGTAGTGTTCATGATGTAAATAAACTTGAAGACTATGACATTTTACTTTCTTTATAACAAACTCGTACCCAGGACACTTGAGAGGGAGATACCTTTGTTTTCTTATATATAGATGGATTGGCGAATTCTATGGTTTATGTTGAGTGCATAAAAGGTGTTTCCTTCTTCATCGTTTATCCTCTAAATTCTGCGTATACGGAGATATTAAACCACGTTTATTCATCTTCTCGCATGCTTTCTCAAGCTCCTGCCAACTAAAAGCTCCTGTGCAGTGTTCAAATAAACAAAAATGAGTAAAGTCTATGCACATGTTATTTCAAGTAATATTTAATAGAAATATGTCTTTAGTTTACCAAGCGAAGCACCACAACAGAATGAGGAACTACTATAAAAACCAATGTGAAATGTCAATCATATGACTCAGGTCTCAAGTCTAATTGAGCACAGGGGTGCCCTACATACTGTGCAATAATGTGTCAATTGCCTTAGCAAAGAAAGCTGATGCCGGTTTGTCTGTTCATTATGTTACATGTGATGGCACTACAGCAAACCTTAGCACATTTCAGAAGCTTGGATGCAGTTTTGGCAAGACTACAAGTCCATACAATCAAAGTTTAGACATCCAACACAGAGTCATGATGTTTTTGCAATTTTAGATCCATGCCACATGTTGAAGCTTGCACAAAATTCTCTGGTTGATCTTGGATGCATTTTGTCACCTGCAGATAAAAGAATTGAGTGGAAATTTATCAAGCAACTGCATCAGCTACAGGATCAAGAAGAACTGAAGATTGGAAATAAACTATCAAACGCACACATCCAGTACCAAAAGAATAAAATAAAGGTGTCTTTGGCTGCTCAGACTCTGAGCTCATCAGTTGCAGATGCAATAAATTTCTTAGACAATGGTTTGCAGCTGTGGCAATTCAAGGGCAGTGAAAGTACTGTAGAATTCATAAGAATAGTTGACAGATTATTTGATATTCTAAACTCAAGAAGTCCTGTGGCCAAAGGATTCAAACAACAATTACGTTTGTCAACTCAAGGGAGATGGCTGTCCATCCTTCAAAATACAGCTCACTACTTGTTATCCCTTAAGTCTGTTGATGGCCAGCCACTGATACGTCATAGAAGAAAAACTTTTATAATTGGATTTGCAACAACAATCAAATCAACAATTGATCTTGCCATGACCCTTATGAAGGCAGATGATAATCCTTTCAAATATCTTCTAACGTACAAGTTTTCACAAGACCATATTGAGTTACTGTTTTCATGCATCAGAGGCAGAGGTGGTTGGAACAATAACCCTAATTCTCTGCAGCTGAAGTATGCACTTAGGAAAATGTTGCCGAGGAACAGTATCACAGCTTCTAATAGTGCAAACTGTCAAGTCTTTGAGAAAAACTCAAACATTCCTGCCCTCCCAACAAATCAAAACACTTCCCATTTCCATGAAAATTTGCAGAACACACTTAATGCACCATGTGAAGAGGAAGTCAACAGGATGATGACAACTCTTCACTTGAACTCACATACAGAGTTCATTAAGAATGTTCTGTTCTACATAGCAGGCTTCATTGTATCCAGGCTTGTAAATAAAATATCTTGCCATTCATGCCACAACTGCCTGATTGGGTCGCTAAGCCAAACAGATCATCTATATTATGATGGACATAACAAGAGCCATGGTGCAGCAGCATTTACTGCATTTGTCAACAATGGAGGCTTGAAGATCCCATCAGAATCTGTATACAAAATTGTTGCCTATGCAGAAATTGTCTTCAAAGTTTATATATGTAAAGATAAGCTTGACAAAATATCTGTTTCATCAAAGATAAAACAAAAGATGATTATGGGGGTCATTACCCACTTCTGGGAGGACAGTAGAGCAAGTGAAGGACTATCTCAGGGTCATCCACAAGGCCTCAATGAGCCAGTATTTGAAGAAGACCATGAGCGTTGGCTGACAAAATGCATTGCAGAAAAGTTCTTTACTCTACGCCTTTTAACTTATGGCAAGAAATATTGTCAGAAAGTTATTCAGGCAGGGCAAGCCAGTGAAAGACATAGACTAACCAAACTAGTTTTATTTAAAAATCAATGAAAGTCTTGCTTGAAAAGTGCTGATTCAGTTTGAAACTCCTTTTATACAAAATTTTCCTTGAAAAGCATCTCATTCTAGCACATTTTGGGCCAGAAGTAACTAATCTGCCCCAAATCTTACCCAGTTTACCTACTCAAAAGCTCCGTTGTAAATCCGTTATCTATCTTATTTATCCAAAAGGAATAACTGATCTATCCGTTGATAAAACGATAGGTACACTGAGTAGAAAGAGATTTTAATTACCTGTCGTTGATCTTCCTGATCTTTACGTGAGTACGATGAGGAATTGTTGTCCACAACGAAGGCTTCGACCAAGAAAAATCACCATTGAAGCCTAACTAACCATGCCTAGCACATTGTTGACTTTCTGCTCATAAATGGTAAAGGCTCATGGCTCTAGATATCTCGATATGATGTTACGGTCTATCCTCCATAATTCCAGTGCTTCTAGACATAGTTCCTCTACTGCCAACTCAACAATTCCTTCCCTTCCTACAAGCTCTGTACGTGCTAAACTGCCACATCCCTGTATGCCAGTACGTACAATGGCTGCGCACATGACCGCCATTTTTGGACACACATTTGAGAACACTAGGCTTATTGTTCCAGTTTTTTATATAGTTCAATGGTGCATGCAGAGACTTCTGATCACTGACCTTCTGATTTGCTGTCAGAGCAGCAGCAGCTGCAGTTAGTTTGGCGCCATGCTCGGAGGGAGTCCTGGGGAGCGTCAATGGCACCCCATGTGGCAAAGACATAGTTGATTGTACGTTCCTCTTAGTCTGCACCAGGAACTGCATGAAAACGTAGAAGGAATTCAACCATGGAAATGAGTTTTAATAGAATATGCTTAAGGGCACAAAGAAAATGCAAAGGATCTTTGTTCGGAGATTTGCATGCGTGTCCTTTTGAGCATCTCCCAAGCTATGAAATAGGCTGCAGCTGGACCATGAAAAAAGACAGGTGGTTTTCATAGTTTTCTGACAGCATCCCAACTAGTTTCTGTAACAGCATTTGAACTGGTGTAGCCAGGCAACAAAATCGCATGTGAGGGCCCAAATGGACTACGAGCTTAAGCCTAATCTCATCAGAGACATTATTGAGCGCGCACCCACAGCGACCAAGAGCAAAAAATTCAACAAGTGAGTGCTTGGGAGTAGAAGCCAGACCTACTCTCAAATGCATGTTAGCGAAGATGAAACTGGCGGCAGCGACCGTGATCATTTCTCTTGTATGCTTGCATACTTTGAGCGCTTCGAGCGTGTGCTCAGAAACATCTTTGACAAGATTAGGCTTTAAGCAGTAGTAGGACATTCCAATATGCTACTTAACACTGAAGATACTTGTTTCTGGCTTACTTCTGCCTGAGTGGCGCTTCCAAGATTAACTGCAGTTGGTCATTCAGTCTTCAATGATAAATTGGTATTTTGACTTGCCTCCCATTGTTCTATTGTTGTGGTTTTTAACAAGGATTCTGTGGAGCACTAAGGTTCTGCCAGTACTGTCCAGAGATTCCACCAGAAGTTGCACAAATGCTATGATCAACAGTAATTTTTTTGTCCACTTTTGCAGAAATGTGAGCAAGGGTTTTCTCCAGCCACTGGAACATTGCCTTAGTGTTCCACTCTGGCAATATGGTTGAAAACCACAGTTCTACTGCATGTCTTTGATCAAGCTGCTACTGCATGTAAACTAGAAGCAAACTACTGTAATCCATGATGACAGAATTTTCCAAACTGTGCACCTCCAAGAGATGCTCGATTTGAGTGAGCAGCTACTTTCATGTACAGTTCAACATTTTAAATGCATTTTTGACCGAATACACTATGCACTAAGGTGCTACTTTGCTTAACTTTCAAATCATCGGTGGGCATGCATGTTTATGCCTGTACTGTATTTGAGCCCTTACATCCATGATCGACATTTGTGGATTTACTAAATAAAGAATACACCCACATTAATAGTAGAATGATTAGATCTCACATTATGAGTTCAAGTGCACGTTTGGCATTCAGTTGCTCTCCACAGACAACATCTCCCTATCTCTCACTCCCTATGGGTTCGTAAGAAAATACAAAGGAACTAAACCTACAAAGGGTGAGGGTATGAGTTAAAACTCATATTGAGCAATCCTGCTTCTTATGTGCATGAAATAGAATCGAGGTACATGAACCATTGAGACTGAATGACTCTGACATAAAACGAGTGACGAATACCAAATCGCTAGGGATTATTGTGGATGACGGAATAAACTGGGAGCGACAGTACAAGACTGTTCACAACAAAAGCCATGCAGATCCTCAATCTCTAAGAAAGCTGAAAAGCATTCTCCCTCAATCCTCATTAAGCAATGTATACCGAGCCCTAATTGAAAGTCACATCCGGTATGCTGATGTAATCTGGGGTAGTTTATCAAACACAAAAATAGAACTTCTTCAACGTCTCCAAGACAGAGCAGTTTCTATGATTCATACATCCAGGATAAAGACAACTGGACACCAAAATTTCTATCAGTTAACAGCTTACTACATTTGATCGTGCAGTTATGGCTTATAAGATCTTTAATAAACTGTGCCCAGAAAATCTATGGAACAAGTTCAACCTAAGGTCCTACCACTCCAGATACAATACACGATTCTACAGCAATATCCAGATTCCCAAGTATAATCTAGAGTATGTAAAGAAAGGATTTTCGTATTCAGCTATCAGGGAAGTATGATAGAGAATTCAATTTTAAAAGAGAGGAGCTGGAATTGAGAAGAAGAGAAATTGAGATGAAGGAAAAAGAGGAGAGACAATGGGAGGTAACAATAAGAGAAATTGAGATGAAAGAAAAGGAAAAGGAGAGGCAATGGGGGATAAGGAAATAGAATTTGAGAATTTGAGAATTTGAAATGAAAGATAGGGAATGGGAGGCCGGGTCCTAGAGAGAGAGAGAGAGAGAGAGAGAGAGAGAGAGAGTGAGAGAGTGAGAGAGTGAGAGAGAGAGAGAGTTAAATGATGGCAGTAATGCAGCAGCATCTACAAGAGCAGCAGGACTTGCAAAAGCAAATGCAAGAACAATATAAGCTAATGCTGGACACTATGACAAATTACTTGATAAGTTTATGTAGAAATTTTATATTAAATTACTCTGAACTGTTATGATTGATGTATATTCTTGAAATTTTGGCTTCATTCCTTTACTTTCTTATTTACAATAGACATAGTAATTCACCAAACTTTACATATCTCCCTGACCTATTTGAAAAAAGTGCTTCATACAATGTTGGGAAAACTCGCATGCTTGCTATTACAAATATTCAAAGTCGGTTAGCTATTGTATTTAAATGATTACATTATTTGCCAGCATTTTATGTTCATTGACTCAGACGGCAATTTATTTGTTTGCTTTATGAGTCAAAGTATTTTTTCTTTCTATTGTTGTATCTCACTTACATGCGTACGAGCCTCGACTTGAAATAGATATTCGGAAACTGAATAAGTATATTGTACTGATCTCAAAAGAAAGACCAGATCGAGCATTCCTATTGTCTCAGCTGAGATTTTTTGACGCACACGGAAGTTGATTGATGCCATCTTGGTCTACCTAGAGCAAGTTCTGCGTCAGACAATTGTTGTCCATTTATGCAATTTTTAAGACAAAAATGCCAGGTTGCTGTGCATATGGGTGCACAAATCATAGTGATAAAAAATGTCAGCAGTCAGGTTCTTCAGTACTAGTAATACTTCACAGGTAAAAAGGACTTTATGCCACTTTAAAGTATACCTAAATCAATAAGTTATGACCTCTAATAGCCATTATTTGTATTTACTAAAATTATTTACTCCCACCAAAAACTTATTTAATTGACATCTCTCCAAATTTAATTTGGATGCATTATGGTAGCCACAATTGAGCATGTTTCCTTGTACGAGATGGATACCTACTGAACACTAATTTGATTAAATTTTGTTATAAACTTCCGAAAGACCCTGAATGACATCGAAAATGGACTGCCAACCTTCGAAGGGACAATTTCACACCTAGCAAATGCACTGTCATTTGCTCTGAGCATTTTAACAGCTCATGCTATGATAGGAAAGGCAAGACTGTCCGTCTAAGGCCAAATGCGCAACCAACTATATTCCAATTTCCTGAACATCTAATAATGATAATGCTTTTAAGAAAGTACTCTCTTTTCCTATATTCCAGTGAAGGCATGGAGGGGCTCAGCTTTCCAAGCTAAAATAGATACAGCTCTTGGGGCTCAGCCCCCTCCAGCAAGCATACAGTGTCATGACTGAGTTCTTAACTTGGCCTAAGTTTCATGTTTTTCATAGGAAAGTGATTATACTGAGAGTTAAATGGGTAGTATAAAATATTTGCATGAAAATGTCTTACACTGTGTCTATATTGATACTGGACAAGAGCCTCCTGTTTATCGCCTTCCTTATCGCAAGAGTCCTGCAGAACTCGAAGCCATTAAGGAGGAAATTGAATGCATGATGAAGCTCAAGATCATTCAACCCAGCCAATCCCCTTGGGGCTCTCCTTGTATTTTGGTATGTAAGCCCCCAGAAAAAGGGAAAGCTCAGCCCCTTCATTTTGTGGTTGATTATAGGGCTCTTAATGCTATTACCTTGGGAGATGGATACCCCATCCCTAATGTCTCTAACATTTTGGACGACCTCAGTGGAGGTAAAATCTTTGGTAAACTGGATCTAGCTAGTGGTTACTGGCAAGTCCCAGTTAATCCTAAGCATAGAGAAAAGTCTGCCTTTTGCACACATTTTGGTTTTTGGAGGAAATCTCAGAATGCCTTTTGGATTAAAAACAGCACCTCAGACTTTTCAATGCATCTTGAACACAGTGTTTGCTGACTTTTTGTATAAATGACTTATTATCTACATCAATGACTGTGTCATGTGGTCAATATCATACAAAGAAGCCTTAGGCCACTACCTGCAAATTTTCGAACGTGCTTCTAAGTTTGGAGTTCAGTTTAAGCCTATGCCTGATGGTCGTTTTCCTATTAAAAAGGGTACTGAGTCCATCTCATCATTTCCCAGGCCTCACAATGTTTCTAGTCTTAAACGGTTTCTGGGAATGATTGGCTATTTTCGCGAATACAACAGATATATGTCCCAATGTTCCACACACTTACCCTCTTTACTCCGTCAAAAAGCTTCGTTTGCGCAGTCAGATCAACATGAAACTGAATTTCAAGATCTCAAATCTTCCCTACTTTCTAAGGATATCACTTTGTACCAACCAAATTGGGATGGAGATTTTCAAGTTCACACCGATGCTAGCAAAGCAGGATGTGGTGCAATGCTGGCACAGAAACATAACAGCACCCTTCAGCCTGTTCATTTTGCTTCTAAAGCAGCTACACCTACCGTATCACGTTGGCCTACAGCACACCAAGAACTTTTGCCATCAAATGGGCTCTTGAGCAATTTCGCCATTACCTCATAGGCCATAAGGTTAAAGTAATCACAGACTACCTAATCTAAAGTTTTTAGCCTCAACTTTCCCCTCAGAATTCAAAACTTCCTTGGTGGTGCCTCTCTTTGGAAGAATTTGATTTCTCCATTGAGCATCGCCCTGGTAAAGACAATGTTGTGCCACATGCATCGAGTCGTGCACCTTTGCCAATTTCATATCCAGAAGTAACTGTTCTTGTTACCCCTCCTTCGCAAGCATCTACTTTTCTTGTTACTCTGCTTGGCTTTGATCTCTGCACCCAACACACTAGTACTGAGCTTCAACCTTTGGGTAACTCTCTTACTTATTTAAATCTTGCCTGCTCTACACAAAATCCTCTCAATGCTACAGCTCTACCTCCTTCCTTGCACAAGCAGACTTCAGTTACACCTTGCTTCACCACCGCAGAGGACCTCCCTGCAGCAGATGCCAGTCCTCAGTTGCAAGAAAATCTGCCTAAGTCCACGCCCTGGCCTGACAATTTCGAGCAGCTGTGCCCACTCAATTTCAATATAGTAGAGTTTGTGCAGAAACAATGCAAAGACCCTTGGTTAGTGCCACTTGTGCAGTTTCTTATAACTGACAGCTCACAGAACTCTATTAATATGTGCGATCAAAAGGTTAGGAAATGGGTCACCAGTATTGCTAAACGCACAAAACTCATTGATGGTCTGTTATTTTATTCGGATGAATTTATGAAAAATCCAGATCATCTGTGCCTATTTCTTCCATCAGACGTGGAATTACAGTGTCATATTTTGCAGTCATACCATGATTCCTCATTAGGTATGCATCGGGGGTGTGACACTACTTACAATGCTGTTTCCATTGCTGCCCTAGCAGCCACAGTTGAATCGCTTGTTGCAAAGAAACAGGAGGACCAACAACCAATTTATCCTCATGCTGATGATTAGGAAATTGTATCACTGGGACACTATGACAAGGAACTGGAAGATTCCTTGTATGCTCCTAACCGGCCTAAATCCCAACATACTAGCTTGCAGGCTGAGGGGATAAGGCCTAGTGCACAGTCTCTGGTAGGGTCGGGTGCCTGCGCTCACATCAGTGCCTTATTTGGCAAGAGTTTCGAAAAAGACTTAAATGTTGAGGAAGAAATCCTTTCTGCTGTTGAAGCAGAGAGACTCCTAGTAGCACCACTGCCGGAAGGGGAACCCCTACTACCAAAATTGGCAGACAGGGTAAAAAGATACTGGCAAACAGACACCAGAAACATGAAGAGAAATCAAGACTCCTATAAGGCCTTCATCAATGCACACAAGCCTCCAGAAAATTGTAAATTCCTCAATGTGCCCTTGATAAATGAAGGCATATATAAGGGCTTGACCCCATTAGTAAAACGAAAAGATGGGGCTATGACTGACATTCAGAAAGATATTCTGTCAGCAAACTAGGCAGTCCTTAAGATTGCTAATCAAGTGCTGGAAGCAGACTCTAAGCCAACTATGGTTAATTCCAAGGACCTTGTAAAAATGTCCCTGGATGCTGTTACATTACACATAGTAAATTAAACAATTTGAGAACAAGTGCAATTCAACTCTCTTTGACATGAGACATGATACATGAGATCACAACATATCTTTTTGGGGAAGACTTTTCTAAATCAATAATAGAGGCAAGGGAGTTAAACAAGATAACCCACCTGATGCAAAAAGGGATCTCTCATCAGGGTAGGCAGCATATCACTGCACAAAAGGCAGAAACTGCTAAAACCTCCTCAAGAAAGAGTCTTTTGGGAGGCCAGGAAAGCCCCATTCAGGGAGAAAAAGTCCTACAAGAACTAGGGAAGGCAAAAATGAATTTCTCAAATGTTGAAACTGTTTTACCTCTTCTTACAGAATATTTTGAAAGACAAGTGAATAACTTTGAGGCAGGGCAATTAAGCAAGCATATGCCAGATTGGCTAAAGCTGACTTCAGATACTGAAATTTTAACATTAGTATCAGGATTGCCAATAGAATTTATATCTGATAAGCCTTTGCAAATAAGCAGCATATCACACCCACTTTCAAAATCAGAGTCTGTAATTTTGCAAATGCAAATAAACAAACTTTTAGACAAAAATGTTCTGGTCCCCTCAGAATATGAACAGGGGGAAATCCTCTCTCCAGTTTTTCTTAGGGGAAAACCAGATTATATGCCATCGCCATCATTTTCCACATGCACGCACTACCCTCACATCACGCTAACATCAAAGTACGTCATAGCATCTTATCTCCTGTTTACATCTATTGTCATGCCTGAACACACCCTTCCTTGTCAAGCATCGCTTTTGCTATCTCAACAATATAAGTCATTACGGGGGAAAAGCTTATTTTAGTCATGTTATTGTAAGAAGAGTTAATTGTGATTTTCTAACGAAAAAGTCAGAGTTACTACCGCGAATTCTACACAAGAAAAGGGATTTTATTGGTATGAACTTCAATATTTAAACGTATTTCCAGTAAAAGAAAGAAAACTTGAAATTACTAAAATCTCACAGACTTATCTTAAATCTTAAGAAACCAAATGAGCACATAGAGAAGTTGCATTTTAAGATGGAAACTATATACACAGTGATTAGTATGATCACTCCTAGTTGCTTTATGGCATCTGTTGACCTAAAAGATGCATACTACTCTATTAAAATAAGGGAAGAGCACCAAAAATTCCTTAAATTCAAATTTAAGGATAAATGTTACAAGTTTACTGCTCTTCCAAATGGTCTATGAACAGGTCCTGGAAAGTTTTAAAAACTTTTAAAACCACCTTTGGCTTTTCTCAGGAAAGAAGGCCATATCTTATGTACATACATTGATGACTTGCTTAATATTGGTGATTCATACAATGATTTTCTATCTATTGTTATTGATACAGTATTAATTTTTGATACCTTGGGATTTGTTATACATCCTAAAAAATGCCACCTGATCCCAACTCAGACCATTGTGTTTCTAGGGTTTGTTATTGATTCAGTGTCCATGACTATCAGACTCACTGGGGAAAACAGGGAAAATATTGTGAAGAATTGCAAACTACTGTTACAACAGGCAAAACCACAAATCAGAGCTGTTGCTAGGGTGATAGGGACGTTAACAGCTTCCTTTCCAGCAGTAAAATATGGGCCATTACATTTTAGGGGGCTGAAAGGCTGTAAGTCACATGCTGTAAAAATGTACCTAGGCAATTACAATGCACATATGACTATGGATAATGCATTGGTACATGATCTGGAGTGGTGGATTTCTAACATACCTTCAGCTTATAATGATATATACAAAGGGCTCCCAAGCAAAGCCCTTATTACTGATGACAGTAACTCTGGCTGGGGTGCTGTATTTGGAGAAGTAAAAACTGAGGGCTTATCGAATACTGAAGAGCAAGCTCTCCATATGAATGCCTAGAAATGAAGGCTATATTGCTTGGGTTGAAGTCCCTGGTTCATTAATCATGATTTTCATTTACAGATATTGTCAGATAATACCACTGCAGTTCACACTGTGAACAAGATGGGATCTTCACACTCTAAAACATGCAATAGCATTGTTTATGATATTTGGGAATTTGCTATATCAAAAAACATTTGGATATCTGCTTCACATATACCAGGCAAACTTAATCTCGAAGCTGATGAGGAGTCTCAAAAGCATGAGACTCAAACTGAATGGAAACTGTGTAGACAAACATTTGAAAAAGCTATACAATTCCTCAATGTAACACATAACATTGATTTATTTGCCAGTCATTTATCAAATCAAGCCATTTGTATCTTTTAGACCAGACCCAGAGGCCTTTTGCATTAATGCATTTCAAATGGACTGGAGTCCATTTTTTTTTTATGCATTTCCTCCCTTTTCCATTATGGGTAAAGTATTACAGAAAGTAATAATGGATGAGGCAGAGGGCATAATAATTGTACCAGATTGGCCAAACCAGCCATGGTATGTGCAGTATTGAGAGCCTAGTGCCCAGGACAATGAACAGTGTGACATTTTGATATCTGAATAAATACACTGAACTGATAAGTCTTGTTATGTTCTGTTGCAAGAAGGTTGCTATTTATTGAATGTTTTCTATCCAACACGTACGGAAACACTAAAGTATGGTCGCTTATCTAGATTGCCAATTTCTAAGCCTCTGTTACTCCATCGTAGCAAAAAGCTTCTGACACTACCAAGCCAGCAGGGAATACATCACCCATTGAGGAAGCAGCTGGACCTTCTTGCCTGCCACATTTCAGGAAAAAGCTCTCTGAAACATCTGGGTTGTCACAGGAAGCCATCAGAATAATAGAAGTTTGCTCACAGCAGGTACATCCAAACAGTACAAACTAGTGCATTTACGTAGTATAAATATTTTAACGACAGAGGATCTCATTGTCCTCCAGTTCACTAGGCCCAAGCCTCATCGTGTATCACTATCACGTGGCTTAGGACAAGTTGTCATAAAACTCACCCAAGTCAACCCTAACCTTCATT
This sequence comes from Cassiopea xamachana, assembly GCA_900291935.2. Taxonomy (NCBI): domain Eukaryota; kingdom Metazoa; phylum Cnidaria; class Scyphozoa; order Rhizostomeae; family Cassiopeidae; genus Cassiopea; species Cassiopea xamachana. Next base: position 17,459,989 of record OLMO02000257.1, on the reverse strand, counting down.
CTCATTCAAAGCAAAGCATGTTAAGCTAGCTTAGAAGCACGTCAAGTTAAGATAGAAGCCAATCTTAAATTCCAGGATGACTACTACAAAAGTCATAGCAAAGCTCATACTATGTCAGCTAGGGAAGTCATTCTAGAAAAAGAACGTCGATTGACAAGACTGGACTGGTCCAAAAAGACGAAACAAGTGCTAAGGCTTCGTTGCGCCGACCATGGTCTCCCAACTATAAGGAAGAGAGTGGACTTAATCAACCGGCTGTTCACGTTTATGCATCCGACAGGCAACTTATTTGTAACAACAGCAAGAGAGGATGACCTGGATTCTTCTGTCGACGAAGGTGAAAATCCTCAACAACTTCATACCAATGCCTAACAATACCCAACTGAACAAAACGCTGCAAACGCCTTGGATGTCACAGCAATCCGCGCCATAATACACGAAGAAATGGCAACACAAGGATCCTCATGGCAATTCTACAACCAGTCAGCAGTGCAACCGCCGATGTTAGACCCTTCGCCTTTGTCGCCTGCTTCAATCCCGATGATCGCAAATGCCCAGGTTACTCAAATACACCCGCAACTGGACAACACCCACTTTGCTCAAGATGGCAAAATTCTTCAAGCTCACCCTATCCACTTCTCCAAGAGTTACACTGATCCCCAACAGGCTTGGAACATCTAACAGGTGAGCTCCATTATTTCCAATCTCAAGCAATCGCCAAAAGCTCCAGGAAAACTTACCACCAAGGGCAACTGAGCTACATATCATTTTGTACGTCCTTCAACCTAAGACCCTATCCTCTTGTAGAATCCAGTGTTCATTTATTTGCCACGTACCTTGCTCGAAGTGTTAGCTACACGACAATATGTACTTATCTTTCGTCCATATGATTGCAAAACATTGAACTAGGCTTCCGGCATACACCGGAAATGCCCTTGCTATGTTTATTATTAAAAGGTATAAAACGAGCAAAAGGAGAACGAGCAAAGCCAAAACGCAAACCAATAACGTTATCATTGCTAAAAACATTGAAAGATGCCTTACATTTCTCTCCTTTCATCACGTATGACCAAAAGATGCTATGGGCTGCATTTACAACTGTCTTCTTTGGATTTCTACGTGCATCCGAGTTCTGCCCCCACGTTAATCATTTTTCGATTCTAACAAGACTCTCTTGGTTTGCAATGTTACATTATTATCCGAGGTCACAATCATAAACATCAAGGCCTCCAAAGGGGACCAATTTCAGAAAGGTTGTGAAGTCTGTCTGGCGATGTCGCGAAAATCTGTATGTTCTTTTCGTTCGTTACAACAACACCTATTTCAATGTCCAGCCCAGGATGCCCCATTGTTTACCTTTTCTCATGGCATGTTCCTGACTCGTCATATTTACTGATGTAGTGAAATCGCTATTACCTCAGTCATGTGACAAGACTGCTTATTCCTCACATAGTTTTAGAATTGGTACCGCTACGTGTGTTGCAGAGAAGAAGACTCCTGCATGGTTGATAAAAACATTAGGTCAACGGTCTAGAAATTGTTTCAAAGACTACATACGAGTTCTGTCAAACACCATAGATAACATTCCATCGGTACTCGCTTAATATATATTTAGATATCTATATGCATTGTTTTGTTAGGCCTTGAAAGGGACCAATATTTTCTAGCTTGTACATAGTTTGTTACGTTATATTGTCAGGGTGAACTCCATGGTAGTCATCCGAAGGCAGAGAATATACAGCATAGTACCTCCCATCCAAGTACGTGGGTGGCAGTTTGGGTGTATCTTGGTGTGAAGTTGTCAGTTGTCAGGACTGCAAATCATTTTAATCCAAACTCAGCAGCCTGACCCTCAATTCAGGTCATAAGTCACCAAACGCCCCAAACAATTTACCTTACTTAATCCTTGATAATCATCAATAATTAGACTATGCTATATGAATATATATATAAACGATACGACCCATTCACTGCCAACCCAGGTGTTATTATTTGCCTCCCTTTGAATAGCTCTTATTGAACCATTGAGTTGAACCTATAGATGCAGATAAAGTGGTAAATGCGTAGGAGCCAGAGCAGTCGTTAACCTACATTAACAAATGGATAAAGTTCTGTGGGGATAGACAAGTATACCCAACTACAGCACAAACCACTGTTGGTATTGAGTTCTTGACATGTTTATTCCATGAATCAAATGTTGGTTACTCCGCTATAAACACTGCAAGTTCTGCACTGTCATTAATAATAGAGCCTGTTTCTGGCCTATCATTTGGTTCCCAACCTTTGGTAAGGCGGTTTATGACCGGCGCAACTTCGGATTCTATTCGCGTTGCCACAGTTCTGCTTTACTCATGTTTATGCAAACACCATGGCGTGTGCTTGCCTATATACACCACACGTAATGTTTAGCAAAAAAATAGTGATTATCATCATAAATGAATCATTTATTGTTCTGCCTTAGTTCCTCCTCATGACAATGAGGTTAGGAAGTAATTACTCTATATTATATATATATTTGTCCTTGAAAATATAATTGCTCATTCTGAGATAGTTCTCAATCGAGTAACAAACAGAAGTATTCTCCTTGAGTTTCGACTGCTGTTACAATAAGTATTTACAAGATAAATTTACGTAAATTATAAGGATGCTTGGTATTGGTAGATATTTTAGTAATTCCTCTTTGAAACACATATAATAAGCATGTGCAATAGTAGGGAACACTTGAAGAATAGTGTAATTAGCATCACATTCATAATGACAAATTGGTGAATGCTAGAGGAATCTTTTCTTGGCTTTTCTCCTGGACACCGACAATCATCTGTAGAGCCAGCGAAAGATAGACGAATGTCTTAATAAACTTCATGTCATTAACGAAAAATTACTACCAATTCTATATTCCTGCTATTTCAAAAACCACTATGTTGCTTAATATTACTGAACATGTTTTTGATGGAGTTGTTTCAAAATGGGCAGAGGAAAAGCAAAAAATGTGCAAGCAAGTGGCACAAAGAATGGAGAAGCTCCTCCACTTTTGAAAAATTGCCTTGGAGCTGGAAATGTTTTTAGCAAAGCTTTTCAATTCATGTCAGTGAGGACAGGTGAAAAACGGAATACCTGATCGCAGTGGCGTGGTCAAGGGGGTATAGTTCATTCATGTCCTGGCCACGCCCCTGTCTGGTTGCGCAAAATGTTTCCAAAATTGCACTACCAAAATGATAAATTTTTATCCCTTTTTTACATTTATAAGGATCAGTATGTCAAGATATGCCGTGAATTAGCTTTTTGATACACTAAGGGGTTGGGGAAAAATCGTTTGTAAATTTTACCATACATGTTGTGAAGAAATGCAGCAAGTCACTACAGTTGACATCCGACCGCAGTTGCGCCAGAGTGTGGAGTTGAGGGACTTGTTCCCTCCTCACAACTCACTAGGATCATTCTCGTAATTCGTTGAAATTTGATAAGAACATGTTAGTGTTGGAATGAGTTTGTTAAGAGACACAGCTATTCTTAGCATATGAAAACGGATGTGAGTATAGTGAGTATAAACCATTGGGATGGAGAGCTTTGGTACTGAAATACTCAAAAACTAAAACCAGACGAAATACTAAAATTCAACTAGAAACACAACATATATAGAATATGCCAGGTTTCTTATGGCACAAGAATTACTATCACTACAAATATTCCCGCTAAAATTCTAGTCGTAACCAGGGTCCAGTCCTTTTACTATCTTGCGTCTATGTGACTGACATAATGTTGTATGGTTGCAATAGCGATTATTGAAGCTAGGACAAATGTGTAAAGCAAGGACAAAACACTGTTTTCTTCTGATTAAAAGAGTCGGGCAAACCACTTGAACATAGTGAGCTTAGCTTGGAGACAAATGTACAGCTAAATGATAGTCTATATAGTGCTGTATGGATGCTATTATTGTATGGGTAGCTGCTTCAGGAAGAAGCATGAAAATAAAAGGTAGGAGGCATTAGTGTTCCTTCAAGAAGTTAGAGGCATCAGCATAACTAATTAGATTGCGTTTATAGATCAATAGATAGTATTTATTTGGAACAAAAGCTCGTGCTTGCATTAGATAGGCTTACTTTTATGGATCTAATTTTGTTTTGTATCATTAAGTGTCAAGACCACGAGATCCGACTCTAGTTCTATGAACACATAGAGCCGAATGCATGAGCTTAATGATTCAAGTATAATTTCGACAAAAGTAAATAAACTTGAGCATGCACAGCTGCTTTAGCATGGGTGGTAAAAACGCTCCAAAACAAGTGAAACTGGCCTAAATTTAGCTTCGAAAGCCATTTGATGACGAATTCGCCGCCTTCTATTTGTTAGGTTCGTACACTGAAGTACGCCATTTATGTTGTTGACGTTGTGAGCTGGAAAACATGCTTTTTGTATATAATGGCTAGGAACGTATTGGCCTTGTGTATTACTATTTGAGTTTTACTTTTATTTAATCTATTGTGTTGGCACTGAGGTAATAAAGGTTCTCACTATTGGGTGAGACGGTAAGGAGAATTTTGTTGTGGGCAAATGTATTTACCAATGAAGATTTGAGCGCTATGCTGGCTAACAGTGCCTAGCATTGTTTACTATGATTTGTAACAAATCCCTTTCAAGCTTCAAAAGATTCATTGCTGCATGAGGGAGACCATCAAAGATAATATCTTATAATGGGAATCCACTTATTGCAGCATCTAACTGGATTACTAGAGTCAGGCAAAGTGAAAATATACAAGGGACATTTGATTAGGAAGAAGAATGTTAAATTTGACCTTTGCTTTCATTTAACACCTTTCAGGCTCAAGTGGAGGGGGGAGAGTATGTAGGGCACCCCCGTGCTCAAGTAGACTTGAGACCTGAGTTATATGATTGACATTTCATATTGGTATTTATAGTAGTTCCTCATTCTGTTGTAGCGCTTCACTTTGTAAACTAAAGACATATTTCTATTAAATATACTTGAAATAACGTGTGCATAGACTTTACTCATTTTTGTTTATCTGAACACTGCACAGGAGCTTTTAGTTGGCAGGAGCTTGAGAAAGCATGCGAGAAGATGAATAAACGTGGTACTTAAATTCATGTGAAGGTCTAGAGGTTCTTAGAGTTCATATTAATATTAACTTATTTTTACACGAGTCACCTTCAGCAAAACTAAAATAAACTTAGCATTACATCATAGTCATAAAGGTTTAGTTAAAATAACAAAAATTTAAATATACCTTATGCTGTTCTTCCAGAGGGCCGTGTTTGATTTATTGTCAGCTCATCAAATACATTTTCAGTTGTTTTTTGGAGTGAAAAAGCATGCGAAGTTCCTTAATGCTTAAGGGGATTTCATTCCAGGTTTTAAGAGCTGAGTATAAAAATCTTTTCTCTGCATACCTAGATTATACTTAGGATTCTGGATATTTCTGTAGAATCGTGTATTGTATCTGGAGTGGTGGGACCTTAGATTGAACTTGTTCCATAGATTTTCTGGGCACAGCTTATTAAAGATCTTACAAACCATAACTGCACGATCAAATGTAGAAAGCTGTTTAACTGATAGAAATGTTGGTATCCAGTTGTCTTTATCCTGGATGTATGAATCATAGAAACTGCTCTGTCTTGTAGACGTTGAAGAAGTTCTATTTTTGTGTTTGATAAACTACCCCAGATTACATCAGCATACCGGATGTGACTTTCAATTAGGGCTCGGTATACATTGCTTAATGAGGATTGAGGGAGAATGTTTTTCAGCCTTCTTAGAGATTGAAGACCTCCACGACTTTTGTTGTGAACAGTCTTGTACTGTCGCTCCCAGTTTAATCCTTCATCTACAATAATCCCTAGCGATTTGGTATTCGTCACTCGTTTTATGTCAGAATCATTCAGTCCCAATGGTTCATGTACCTCGATTCTATTTCATGCACATAAGAAGCAGGATTACTCAATATGAGTTTTAACTCATACCCTCACCCTTTGTAGGTTTAGTTCCTTTGTATTTTCTTACGAACCCATAGGGAGTGAGAGATAGGGAGATGTTGTCTGTGGAGAGCAACTGAATGCCAAACGTGCACTTGAACTCATAATGTGAGATCTAATCATTCTACTATTAATGTGGGTGTATTCTTTATTTAGTAAATCCACAAACGTTGATCATGGATATAAGGGCTCAAATACAGTACAGGCATAAACATGCATGCCCACCGATGATTTGAAAGTTAAGCAAAGTAGCACCTTAGTGCATAGTGTATTCGGTCAAACATGCATGAAAAATGTTGAACTGTACATGAAAGTAGCCGCTCACTCAAATCGAGCATCTCTTGGAGGTGCACAGTTTGGAAAATTCTGTCATCATGGATTACAGTAGTTTGCTTCTAGTTTACATGCAGTAGCAGCTTGATCAAAGACATGCAGTAGAACTGTGGTTTTCAACCATATTGCCAGAGTGGAACACTAAGGCAATGTTCCAGTGGCTGGAGGAAATCCCTGCTCACATATCTGCAAAAGTGGACAAACAAATTACTGTTGATCATAGCATTTGTGCAACTTCTGGTGGAATCTCTGGACAGTACTGGCAGAACCTTAGTGCTCCACAGAATCCTGGTTAAAAACCACAACAATAGAACAATGGGAGGCAAGTCAAAATGCAAATTTATCATTGAAGGCTGTGAATGACCTGCTGCAGTTAATCTTGGAAGCGCCACTCAGGCAGAAGTAAGCCAGAAACAAGTATCTTCAGTGTTAAGTAGCATATTGGAATGTCCTACTGCTGCGTAAAGCCAAATCTTGTCAAAGATGTTTCTGAGCACACGCTCGAAGCGCTCAAAGTATGCAAGCATACAAGAGAAATGATCATGGTCGCTGCCGCCAGTTTCATCTTCGCTAACATGCGTTTGAGAGTAGGTCTGGCTTCTACTCCCAAGCACTCACTTGTTGAATTGTTTGCTCTTGGTCGCTGTGGGTGCGCGCTCAATAATGCCTCTGATGAGATTAGGCTTAAGCTCGTAGTCCATTTGGGCCCTCACATGCGATTTTGTTGCCTGGCTACACCAGTTCAAATGCTGTTACAGAAACTAGTTGGGATGCTGTCAGAAAACTATGAAAACTACCTGTCTTTTTTCATGGTCCAGCTGCAGCCTATTTCATAGCTTGGGAGATGCTCAAAAGGACACGCAAGCAAATCTCCGAACAAAGATCCTTCACATTTTCTTTGTGCCCTGGTTGAATTCCTTCTACGTTTCCATGCAGTTCCTGGTGCAGACTACGGGGGACGTACAATCAACTATGTCTTTGCCACATGGAGTGCCATTAATGATCCCCAGGACTCCCTCTGAGCATGATTCCAAACTAACTGCAGCTGCTGCTGCTCTGACAGCAAATCAGAAGGTCAGTGATCAGAAGTCTCTCATGCACCACCACAACCATGGCAACCACGGAGGGCAATGCTGAATGGAGGCTGCACTGCTCAAAGATGGCAGGGAGTGGTAAGCTGGAAAAGACATGGTGTGCCACGATTCAACTGTAATCAGCTTATTCACTACGACAGGTCCTGTCCATGTACATACAATGCAGCCTATGTTTTGGTTGGGGACACTGTCAAGAACAGTGTGCTAACAATTATGACTAATGGACCAGGAAACTATAAATCCCTGCCTACTACAAGCTGTCAAATACTGAGGTCTGGGAACTAATGGCTCTAGTAGCCTGGAGACTTCTTCATTGTTCTAACTTCTATATAGGACTGTATACATCAAAACCAGGGTTCTTTCTCTTCGGTTCATGTTTTACGAGTTTATGCTTACCCTACACATCCATTATCAATCGCTATATTTGTAAATAGTTATATATGGTATCAAGTTTTGTATATATTTATCTACGTGGCTTCTTTCTGGACTTCACATTTGGTGCCGTGACCAGGATTTCGCTTGTCATTCTATATGTTCATTCATTCAACAATGCCACCAAAACGGAGTAGCTTGTTGGAGAGGTTAAAACAGGACAGGAGACAATTATGACGCACGTTTACGAAGACATACAATGAAGTCACGGGAATATTAGCGCAACAATCATGTACTGCCGAAGAGATTTCCCAACTACGATTTACAAACGAAGAACTCAACGTCCAGTTCAAGGATTGTAGAGACTTGGACAAAGACATCCGAAAGATGGCAATGGACAAAATAAAAAACGAAGCAGAACTAGACGCCTTTTTGATGTTGACGAGGTAACGTCCGCAAACAGAGGTAAGCTCCGTAAAATTCAATTTTACATATCCGAATATGATATGAAAAATGCCAAGCCTGCTATCATTTCCAGTATTCCAACACGTTCACCTACGCCTACCCTACGTTCAAAATTACCCAAACTATAATTGCCGACCTTTGACGGACAAATAACCAAATGGAATGGTTTTTGGGAAAGGTTTCAATCACAAGTTGGAACTCTACCTGACCTCCCCAAGTCTTCCAAATTTACGTACCTTATTGGCCAGTTAAGGGGTGAAGCACTGAAAACTGTTCAAGAAATAATTCCTTCGGAACAAAACTATGAAGTTTCAGAGGAAACCCTCAAGGAAAATTTTGGCCAGCCCCGTTGTATCATCCAGGCTCATGTGTGTAACATTTTAAAGCTTCCAAAGCCTTCCCAGTCACCACCGAGTTAAAGGCAATTCTACAATTCTTTAATGGGAGATTTACGTTCCCTAGAAGCCTTCGGCATTGATATTTCAGTATGTGCCCCGTTCATCATTCCCATCGTAGAAGAAAAATTGCCAGGGAAAGTTAGGAGTTCCATTGGTGACTCTGGCCAGGGTGTTCACTTTGCCCTAAAGCCATTTACAAATGGCCTCAAAGCCTACATTACAAGAGAAGAACAAACGCAGATAGGCATCCATCCAACCAGCCAGCAACCCCCGTCACGATATGAAACGTACGAACCTCAGTTTACTAGCAAGATAAGCACGACTGTACAGACACGATGTCAGCTTTGTAAAGGTGCGCACGCTTCTTCCCACTGTACTTTACCCGCTAACGACAAAGCAGCAGCAGTTATACATTAAAAATTATGTTTGAATTGCTTAAATCCAGGCCATCGTGTTGCAAATTGTACTGCAAAAGGGTGCTGCGCCAAATGCAAAAGCATACCAGCATTCGTGGCATTCGTGTTCATCCTAACGCATCAAATGCTACGCCTCAAAGTCAAACGCCAACATCATCACAACCCCCGTCTCGTACTAACATTAATGCCAATATCGCTTCGCATGACGCATCTAATGCACCTTCTGCTGCAGACGCCGGCACTACTTGTGATTCATCTTCACAGCCAACCACGATGAATTGCGCCCCTGTTTTAGACAATTATACGATTTCAATTCAATCCCACGCGTATTTGCCTATTGATATGAAATCATCCAATGAGGTATCAAATTTAAATCATGCCAAGAACTTTGTTGACTCTGTGGCTACTATTTCATCTTCTAATGGCCAACAGAATTTGCTTAAGCCTAAAGATGATGTAATCCTTCTTAAAACCGCAAAAGCTGTAGTTGTTGGTAACGATAACACACTAATTGCCAAAATATTTTTCGATGAAGGCTCTCAGCGCAGCTACATACGTGCCGGATTTGCTGAACAATTGGGCTTAAAACCCGAATCATATGAACGTCTTTCCGTTTCTGGTTTTGGAGGGGTTGTTACCAAACACAACTATTGCAATTCTACGATTGGGCTTGAAACCCCATCTGGCATTGAGCTTGTTAAAGTTCTCGTTTCCGATGAAATTGTACAGCTTCTCAATCAATGTGGTTGTTTACGTCCTAAGTCTGATCCTCATTTTCAAGATTTGAGATACACAAACGATTTCAATGACGCAAATTTTGAAGTTGATATTCTGTTAGGTGCTAATGCTGCCTATCGCTCTCTTGGGTCCATTGATGAACGATTTAAAGAACCCTTTGTTCAACAATCTAAATTTGGATGTATTGTTTCTGGGCCACTCCCTAAAGCCATACCTGCCCTAAGCCAAAACATTAATTCTTCTCTACAATCAGCTACGTCACTACGTAATCCCATGAGAAGCGAGCGCATGCGTTACTGGTCATTGCGGATGCTTCGTTACTGGCATACAGACGTGGTTTTCTTTTGTCCGTACTTTTCATCATACGAAAGACATCGAATTCCCCCTGTTTCATTGGTTTTCAGTCTGTAAGTACGACCTAATTCATCAATATCAATAAGTTAGTAGTTGTTATTATTAACTGTAGTTGCTCCGAGATCCAAATATTTTATCATTCAAGGGTTAGTAAGCGAGCTGTTAGTTTTATGCCTACATACTCGTCACCAAATTTATACTATGCTCATATTAGGACAGGTGCAAGTAGTTCAAAAGTTTCTTAGTTGTATCTTTCAATTTCCCTTAAATCCTAGAAAATGGACCGGCCAACGTCGGAAACCCCTTCTGAGGAAAGGACAGAAATCGAACCCTCGCAAGCAGACCCTGTTGACTTGGGGAAAACTTTAAGTAGTATAAATGACAATTTGCAAGGAATGTCCAAACTGCTACTTCACTTGGTCTCAGGTCAAAGTACCGTTTATGAGGATATTTCCCATATTGATGATGATCAACGATCCTCTCATCTTTTGCCCACCGGGCATCCTGACACGCCCAACGGGCATTATGACACGCTCAACGAGCAATTTGATATATCCACCGGACCTTCTAGCGCCCAGGTTAACAACCACGGTACTTCCAGTGGGAAGCAACGTTTAGGGCCTGCATTAAGCTCTAGAAACGATGTAGATGCCAATGCGATTGATGCCTTCAGTATTCATGCAAGCGACTCTGAGGACGACGAAATTCCCATCAATAAGGCCGTAGCAGATTTGCTCTCTCAGGCTAAGGATCTTCCTGACCCAAATGATGCTCATGGTTTGTTAGATACTCTCGCCCAAGCTCTCGAGGCACCATCTGATGTGTCAGATGCTATCAGCCCGAAATTGGTTGAAATAGTTAACTCCCGTTGGGGTAACTTTCTTCCTCCGGAAACACTTAAGCCTATTTTGGCGAAATATTCACGTCCAGCAAATTGTGAGACATTTTTTCCTGTAAAGGTCAATAAGGAGGCTTGGGAGAACCTTAGGATGGATAAGAAGCAACATGACTTTCGCCTGGCTCACTTGCAGCAAACCATTCAAGCAGTAGCTATCATCTCTCTTCAAACGACCGAATTTTAACTATCCAATTCCCTTATCAGTAATGACCTCAAAAGCACCCATATTAGTGCCAATGTTGATGCCCTAGCTCTTCTAGGCCATGCCATTGCGAGCCTTTCATCTCTTCGCAGAGCCTCACTCAAGCCCACCTTCAAGCCAGAGTATCAGTCTTTGTGCAATAAGACTGATTTAGAGTCCCACAGCCCTTTCCTTTTTGGGGAAGATTTTGGGAAAAGGATAAAGGATGTTGATGAGTCCCGAAAAATTGGACGTGCTTTCAAGGCTCCAGGAGGTCAAAAATCTTTTACCCAGTTTGAAGTCTCTGCTCGGAGGGCTCCATCAGGTTATCACCCTTATCGAAATCAATCCAAGCGCCCACAAAATGATTTTTTATGGAAGGGCTCCCAATTCCCACCCTTTTGCAAAAAGCCGTACTTCAATCGATGTCCACCTCAGAAAAGATTCAATCAACAGGAAAAGCAATTTTAAGACAAATGGATAGCTCATGTAGCGTTAGTGATTTTTCTTCCTTTATTTGTACTCTTAAGGATCAATTTCAGATCCAATGTGATACTTTTAAAGCTGGGCGTGTTGCTACCTT
>OLMO02000257.1:17411433-17443558 GCA_900291935.2 Cassiopea xamachana | reverse complement strand
ACCGCATGATATTGAATTTAAAAGAATTCAATCAACACGTCGTTTATCATCACTTTAAAATGGATACTTTGTCTACCATAACGCAATCATGAAGGAAAACTGCTTCATGGCGTCACTGGGTTTAAAAGATGCCTACTATTGCATTCCAGTAGCCCCGCAAGATCGCAAATATCTTTGTTTTCAGTTCAACAAGGTATTATATCGATACACATGTTTTCCTAATGGGCTATCAAGTTGCCCAAGGATATTTACAAAGATTCTAAAGCCCGCCTTATCCACTTTGCATAAGAAAGGGCATATTGTTACAGCATATTTAGATGACATATATATCCAAGGTGATACTCTGCAGGCATGCAGTCGTGCGGTATTTGATACTATGCTTTTAGTAACAAACCTGGGATTTGTAATCCATCCTGCCAAATCTGCATTCATGCCGTACAAAGAGCTCAAAATGTTAGGATTTATTCTCAATTCAGAGTTCATGACAATTCGCCCCCCTCAAGATAAAATAGACTCCTTGATCTACTTGTGTCATAATGTGCTTGCAAAGAATGCCAATACCATTAGAACCATTGCAAAACTGTTAGGAACATTTATTTCTCTATGCCCCAGTGTTCAGTTTGGCCCCCTTTATTTCCGTCGTCTCGAGTGGGCAAAGACATTATCACTAAAAATGAACCGTGGCAATTTCGAAAAGAAGATGTTTCTTGCCAAAGAAGAGCGAGATGAGATTCTTTGGTGGATGAAAGCTATTGGTCAACCACATAAACCAATAAGGCAAACTGAACCAGATTTAGTTCTTGAAACCGATGCCTCTAATTCTGGCTGGGGAGCAGTGTGCAATCATGAAACTGCAGGGGGGCTTTGGTCCCAAGAAGAACAACAATTTCATATAAATTATTTAGAAATGTTAGCAATCCTTTGCGGTCTAAAAACGCTGCTACATGATAAAACTTCTATACATGTGCGAGTACTGCCGGATAATACCACTGCTGTGATGGTCTTAAGAAATATGGGAACTAGTCATTCGAAAGTTTGTGATGACATGTGTAAGTTAATATGGGAATGGTGCATTGAACAAAATATTTGGCTATCAATCCATCATATTCCAGGGAAGCTGAATGTCATTGCCGATAGAATCTCCAGAGACAAAGACTTAATGTCTTCTGAATGGAAAATTGATCCAATTATTCTTAATCACTGCTTTGAAAGACTTTCTTTCACCCCAAATATTGATCTTTTTGCATCTAGTTTAAATTACCAACTAGAAAGATATGTCTCTTATCAACCTGATACCTCCGCATATGCTATTGATGCATTCTCCTTAAAATGGAGTGAATACAACTTTTATGCTTTCCCCCTTTTAGCTTGATTCCCAGGGTACTGAGCAAAATTCATCAAGATCGAGCAGAGGGAGTTTGCGTAATTCCGGATTGGCCAACACAGCCCTGGTATCCCTTAGTAGCAAATCTACTGATATCGAAACCACTTGTGCTCAATCCAACAAAGAACCTGCTATATCTACCCAGCAAACCCGACACCAAACACCCTCTCCATTCAAAACTACAACTTCTTGTTTGCCATTTATCAGCAAAAGGCTAGAGTCATCAAATCTTTCTTCAGCAGCTCAAAACCTTATCCTTGCTTCATGGCGCCCCAGCACTTTGAAACAATATCAATCGTATCTCCAACGATGGGAAAGATTTTGCACCTCAAATGCTGTTGACATATACAAGCCCTCAGTAGAACAGGTTATTGAATTTCTTACGTCTTTATTCAATGATAGTCTAGGGTACAGTGCTATCAATACTGCCAGGTCGGCATTGTCGTCCATTATTACAGTAGGAAATACCCCAATTGGTGAACACCCTCTTATTTGCCGTCTAATGAAAGGTGCTTTCCAGCTTAAGCCTTCTCTACCAAAATACTCTTATATATGGGATGTTGGACAGTTATTTTCTTATTTTCAGGAACACCCTCCAATAGCGTCTCTCTCTCTAAAGGAATTGTCTTACACTACAGCCACCCTTCTATGTCTCCTTACTGGGCAAAGATGCCAAACCCTCCACACTATGGATCTTCGATATATTCAAGTTCTCCCTGATAGACTCCACATTTCTATACAGCAAGTACTTAAAACCACCAAACCTGGTAAACATCAAGCTCCTTTTGAAATTCAATCCTTTCCTAGTAACGAATGCCTCTGTATTGTAAAGAGAATACATGAATATCTCTCTCGGACTGCTGCTCTAAGAAAGACCCACACCCAATTATTTATTAGTTTCCAGTCACCGTTCCAACCAGTCTCCAAGGATACCATAGCCAGATGGGTAAAGGAGACGCTAAAGCTTGCTGGAATAGATACCGGCAAATTTTCTGCCCATAGTTGCCGAGCTGCTTCTACATCAGCTGCCCACAAGGCTGGGCTATCATTGCCTGAAATTATGGCTGCAGCAGGATGGTCCAATGCAAGGACATTTGCACAGTACTATTGCAAAACTATAGACAAATACAATTTCGGACAACATATTCTAGTCTCTTCAAGTACACTTACTAGTTAATTTTGCAGCCCAAAGAATATCTTACTATATAGCCAGTGTTATTTCTCTATGCTTATATTCTTTAACCATTAACTTTATTTCATTGGTTTCGTTAATATTGAATCCTTATTCTATCATATTGCGCGCCACGTGACAAAATGTTTTCAGCTCTATTCGTGATCACTGGGCTTTGAAATCTCATGGGATTACGTAGTGACGTAGCTGATTGTAGAGAAGAATTATAAAATTAAACGAGACTTACCTGTAAGTTGAAGTTTGATTGGAATTCTTCTCTACGATCAGCAGGAACGGAGGAATCAAATGCCCACCCACGTCCGCCCAGGTGATTCCTTCGTTCCTCTGACAGTTGCAGTGCCGTAGACCACTGACTTGGTTTGCAGGGTATTTACAGCCTCAGTGGGTAAAAAGGGATAGTGTATCTGCCCCTACTGTCTACGAGCCTGAAGCAACAATTATCAATACATTTGCTATTTAACTCATTTGCTTTCTGTTTCTGTGTACCAGTGATCACTCACTGTAAAGTATGACCAGTAACGCATGCGCTCGCTTTTCATGTGATTCCTCCGTTCCTGCTGATCGTAGAGAAGAATTCCAGTCAAACTTCAACTTACAGGTAAGTCTCGTTTAATTTTATAATAACAGGAAGTCCATACGATTCCCGCGTTTGCCACGCAATATCACACGGTTTTGAAGCAAATAGCAAAAACCTAGAGTCTTCTACGTCATCGCTTTCAATCGAAAATCTTATTGATAACACCGCTCTTTCGCTTCAGTTTGATAGAATTCTACAAAACCAATATGTCAACTATGACGTCAATCAACAAAAAGTGAATGATTTTATTCAAAATTATCAACAACAAGTTGAATTTCAAGATGGGCAATATTTCGCTCCTTTGCCATGGGAATCCAATCACCCCCCGTTACCATCAAATCCTGAGATGTGTAAAAGCTGCCTTTCTCAAGTAACCTCAAGATTAAACAAGATAGGCCTTATGGATCAATATTGCAAAGTGATGGGAGAACATTTATCTAAGGGGTATATAGAAGAGCTGTCTGATATAAAACAGCCCTGGCCTGAACAAGGGTGCCACTACTTGCCACATTTCTTTGTTCTCAAAGATTCTGAAACTACCCCCCCCTACGCATCAGGCCCTTGTTTATTGAACAATCTGGTAGAGTTGCTTCTTCAATTTCGTTTCCCCCAATACGCCTTCGTAGCAGACATACAGTGAGCCTTTCTACACATAAAAATATGTGAGGAAGACCGTCCATTCGTCCGTTTTCTTTGGTACAGGGACAATGACCCCATCAAAGAAATTTGTGTTTACATGTACACTACCATTGCCTTTGGCCATACGAGTAGCCCTATGTCTTTAGGAGCTGTCCTATCACATCATTTGGAGAAATTCAGTTCCCCAGTTGCTGTCGACATTTCCCAAAAACTCTACGTGGACAATCTCCTTTCCGCTGTTGAAAATGAGTCTGAAGCAATTTCTTATTTTCATGAAGCTCGTGCCCTTATGCTTGAAGGCAATTTCGTTCTACGTCAATGGCGCACAAATTCTCCCTCGCTTCAAAAGGAGGTCCAAGATAATAACACCAGTACATAGTCTTCCACCGTTTCCATTTTGGGACTTTCTTGGGACATCCAAACAGACACGATTTCGTTCCCCATACAAGCTTTCGATTCAACGAACACACAACTTACTAAACGCAAAGTTCTTAGCATGGCAAGTAAATTATATGACCCTCTTGGCATGCTATCATCCATTACACTTGTCGCTCGTTTGTTTATTGCTGAATTGTGGGAGAGAAAATTTGGCTGGGATCAACTTCTGCCCCCCAGTCTTACAGCACAATGGCACACCATGGAGAAGGAAGCAAACGCCGCTTCGCATCTCGCATTTCGCCGTTGGGTGCACTTTGATAAAGCTCAGCCCGTTTCTCTTCATATTTATACTGATGCCAGCAAATCTGCATTTGGTGCAACTGCTTATCTTACTCAAGCCACGCATAGTTTCCTTATTGGTTCGACATCCAAGATAGTTTCACACAGCAAAGGCCATCTCATGATACCCCAGTTAGAATTAAGTGCCATGCTCCTTGGAT
Source organism: Cassiopea xamachana (assembly GCA_900291935.2). NCBI lineage: Eukaryota > Metazoa > Cnidaria > Scyphozoa > Rhizostomeae > Cassiopeidae > Cassiopea > Cassiopea xamachana. The sequence goes on along the minus strand of OLMO02000257.1, from coordinate 17,438,888 downwards.
CGCAGTATTGTGAAACTTTGCTCGACAAGATTTTCACGACGTTTCCGTTCATCTTTGGACTGATTCCGAAATTGCATTATTTTGGCTTGCTTCAAAGCTCAAGCTCAAGCATTTCGTACAAAACAAAGTCGACGCTATCAACCGTACATTTGCCTCCTCTTTCTGGGGGCATACCCCATCTCAAGATAACCCTGCAGATATCGTTTCCCGTGGTTGCTCTGTTGCTTCGCTTCAATCTTCTGCTTTGTGGCAGTCCGTGCCTATGTGGCTTTGTTATCAGTCGTCTTGGCCTAATTGGCCTAAATGCCTAATCGGTGGTAGAGCCACTCTCAACTGGAGGTTATATTAGTGGCGAGGTCAGTGGCGTGCTGGCCGAAGGGGGTATGTGCCCTCATGAGAATGACCTTCTAAGGGGGCCAAATAGAGAAAGCAATATTTTAATATACTTTTGAATCTTGGGGGCACCAGTTTGAGGTCTGAGGGGGGCGCCATGTATCTCAATAGTGAACGTGCATTCCTAGAAAATACTGCCCCAGCACACTACTGAGTCAGGTAAGAGGTTTCTAGTGAGATTTGATTGTTATTTTTTCATTTAATTGCTCTTCACCGTGCTTATGTCACATCATCTTCTCAGGGTTGTCAGAAGAATTTCAGGGAGAACTTCTGGTTTTCATTAATTTTCCAGATTTGGTGGCAACCGTGAATTCTACTGCATCTGATTGTACTGAAGTGGAAAATCAAAGGCCATGGTTCTTTATTGGTTTGCTGTTTGTAGTTTGATTGTAGGCAAGGGATATCTGATAGTTTGATCTAATTTTGAACAGGAGAAATAGTTACCAACTGATTCTTTGTCCTTTCTAGGTTCGTGGGAATGTCTCCAGAGAGACTAGAGCATCTTCTTTCTATGGTTGGCCCCCTTATTTCAAAGGGGAAATGCAGAAGCAGAGAAGCAATACTACCAGCTGAAAGACTGGTAATCACTTTAAGGTATTTGGCATCAGGAAATCCTCAGCAGTCAGAATCCTTCAATTTTAGAGTGGGGAGATCAACAGTTTGCAAGATTATTTATGAAACTTGCAATGCTATCTGGAATACTTTACATCAGCATTATTTGAGATTTCCTGCATCACAGGAGGAGTGGAAATGCATTGCTAATGGGTTCAAAAATGAATGGAATTTCCCAACATACTTTGGCGCTTTAGATGGAAAACATATTGCTATTGAGTGTCCAAAAACGAAGGTTCCAATTTCTATAATTACAAGGGCTTCCACAGCATAGTTTTAATGGCAATTTGTGATTCAAACTATTGCTTTTCATATGTTCACATTGGAGCATATGGAAAAGACAACCATGCCTCTATTTTTGGAGACACTGCTGTTTTTCAAGCATTTGAGAACAATGTCCTTAATTTGCCAGGTGAAGAAGAAATCTTGACTCATTCTTTGCCTTATGTTTTGGTTTCAGATGAAATCTTTCTTTTAAAACCATGGCTAATGAAAACATATCCTGCTATAAACCTGACAGAGGAGAAAACAGTCTACAATTATAGAATGTCAAGAGCAAGAAGAACAATAGAAAGTACTTTTGGAGTTATGTCTGCCAAGTGGCGCATATCTAGAAAGCCCATAAGAGCATCTGTTGATACAGTTGAAGCTATCACTAAAGCACGTGTATGTCTCCACAACTATCTGAAACAAACTGATAATGCTGGTTACACCCCAGATGGTTTTGTTGATTCAGAATGTTGTAACACTGGGTCAATGGAGGGAAGCTGGGGATCTGTTGTTGGTAATCAGCAATGTGCAGTAACATCAATTGGCAGCAACAACTTCACACAAGAAGCAAAAGATATCAGAGAAAAGCTTTTGGCCTATTTCAATAGCACAGAAAGGTCAATTCCATGGCAATTAGGGCATGTTATGCACACTGGAGCAATGTTAAATTTGACATGATATTTACTGAACTTAATCATTTCAGATCAAATTTGCATAAAGGTGTTTTTGAACTAAAACTGTAAGAAAAGAGTGGTTACATTTTAATTCTAAAACTTAACAGTAGTTTAACATTGTCATTAAATATATCAAATGTTGTCTATATATTTGTTGAAGAGGAAAGAGGATAAATACAAGTTCATAAATGTCTTTAAAGACAGTCTTCATCATAGCAAGAGGAAGTCTGTTCTTGGGTTTCTCTATTACCTTCATAGAAAGGATGGAAATTATGATGGTGAGGTTGTTGAGGGTACATTGATCTGCCTGCGACGAAACTTTTTCTTTGATAAGTACTATCAAATGCTGGGCATCAAAAGTCATGGTTCCCTACCAGTGTGCATCATGAATAACTTGCATTATTTTAATTTTGACCATTGACTTCACTCTGGTATCCAAAGCTTGCATCTGTTCAACAAGGCTGAGACAAAACAACCTATCTGCATCATTTGCATCAGTTCTCATTTCTGAACAGCCACAACGGGAATCAATAGACTTTGACATGGCTTCTTGAATTGAGGTCATAGTTTTCATCATTTATTTTTGCATTTCACAATCATTCGATTTCTTCTTATTTTCTTTCGACTAGGGTCTTTCTGTCTCATGGGGTGCTTACTGATGCAAAACATGTATTATCCAAGCTTTGACCATCAATACTGGTCCAACTGGTATTTTGATTGAACTCCTTATCCAATTCAACAGTATTGACTGAATGTGAGTTACTTGGATAAGAACTGCTTTCTTTTTCAAAGTGCCCTAATTTATCAGCATCATCCTTACTCACCTCATCACGATCAGTTCCTTCATCTACTAGACCAGCTTCTTCATCAGAATATGTGATACCCTGCTGCACTCTGTTTTGGAAACTAGTCTTAAAATGAGATGTGCCCTCTCGATATTTAATGTGAATGAGCAACCATCTTAAATGTTCGCAGTCTCCTTCTATTGCTGGCATATTACTGTAACCCACACCAGATCTAGTCGCATTACGAAGCTTTTTCACGTATTTTGAAAAATTAGTTCTGATACTGTGGTATCTAGTCTTTGCTTCATCCTCACTGATTCCCAGCTATGTTGCAACTGCTTTTCATGCATTCTTTTTTCGTAGGGGAATTTTATAGTCGGGGGATCGTTTATCGTACATTACAGGATGGTTCTGTACGCAATTCATCAGGCTTCATTGTCAACATGGCTTTGCATTTCACTATGTTGTAGTATAGCAGCTGAAGCCATCCTGTTTTCAAAAGAGCGCGTGAAATATGACGTGTTATGTGATAGTTAGCAATATTCAACAATGTCCATTGGTTAACCATTGTCACATGACAGTTTTCAAACAATAGATGCCGCAGGCACGATGTTCACATTAGATTTTTGCCTTGCAGGCGGTACCGTTATAACCCAACTTTCTTCACGGTACCGCAGGCAGCCGCCGGCTGCCCGGGGCAAAGTGTTCACGTAAGGAATAAACTGCCTGCGGCATACCACAGTAGCAGTGCTGGCGGCAGTCGCCGGCAGGTTACAGCTATATGTGAACCAGGCTTTAGACAATTTACAATGAGTTTTATTATATATCACCTCACTATACATCTGTGTTTTTCTTCACTCGACTCATGACTCACTCAGAAAAAGTTTCATGCGAGTCAGTTTCTTATATGATTATTGACTCAACGCACGTCATACATTCTATTGTTCTTGACTCAGTGAAACTCTTGGACATGTGAGTCAGAGAGTCATGACGTCATATGATCTCATTATGCAAATTATCGCGGGTCTCGCTCTGAAAGTAGCCTCTATATAAACTGTACAAAAAACTGCGACAACATCAAGAGTTGACCAAACTAGGTTGCTCAATGGCCTTCCAAAAACAAATAGTCACCAAAATTGAAAAGATCAAAGACCATGTGTTCCAGTTTGAACTGGCCAGAAAATATCAAAATCGACACCACTTGAGATCACGACGAACAGGCAAATCACTGAGTCTGACGGCTATGGGCAAAAACCTTACTTTTAACGACCATTTAGAGAAGCCATTCAACGACATTTTCATCAAGAATCAAGCTCCTATTAAGAGTGTGAAAAAATATCAGTTTACAAAATGCAGATACCATCTATGAAATGATGATCCATCTTATAATGCTCTATCATTCAAATGTGTTATTTGGCATATCTTTGTCGAAGAAGCGAAGATTTGAGACCTTTCAAGATAGAGCATTGTGTACTATCAATGAAACTAGGACAGTGATGCCCAGCTCCCCTGGATAAGCCAAATTCGAAACAGGCTATGTGCCTTTGAAGATTTTGAATGCTTAAAAGGCATAGTGTCAAAAGAGTGTCAAAATCATTTCATAAGAAGCAATCATAAAGTAAATTCTCGCAAACAAACAAAAAAGCATAGTCATTCCAAGAAGTAGGAAAGAAACCGAACCCTAAGCTTTCTCATTCCAGGGAGCAAAGATTTTAATAACCAACCCAACAACTTTCAAAATTAAACGTCACTTTTGAACATCAAAGCATCCAGCAAGAACACAGACTTAGGTTTATAGACATCTTCTTCATTTTAATCTATAATCCTATACTTACCATAACATTATATAGTAAGCAAGTATACTTATTATTATACTTAGTTTATAATGCACAGGCCTTTGGTTGGTAGCAGTACTTTATTTATTAAACAAATTAACATGTATAAATACGAAAGATAATTATTTTATATTATATTCTTACTAGTAATAGGTACCTGCTAAACACGAGCATACGCTTCCCAAATAAAAATCATCTGCAAAATGACAGTGGAGAAAGATAAAGTGGTAATTATCGAATTACAATACCAAAAGCTCAGTACCAGTTCCATAAAGTAGCAGAATATTTTGCTTCTACTAAAATCACTGACAGGTAGGGGGGCAGCCATAGGTATTCATGGGGTTATTAATACTGTTTATTGTACTTGTGTTTCCTGGTTCCTTGCTGTGCTGAGATATGGCTCTCTTTATCTATCTGTTGTTGAAGAAGGGAAAACTGCAAGATTAAGACTCATCACCCTTTTTCTGGGTTCATTAACCCTTATATTACCGCTTGGTGGAATATATTGAATGTATATTTGACTACACTAACTGTTTTAATGACAACTGAGAAGGAACTACTGTATCAGAGCTGAAGGAGCTATTGAAATTGTGTAGTTATATTGGCGCCAGAAGTGTCAAAAGGAAATACGATGCATCATGAGGACATATGAACTCATTATCAGTTCATATCCTTCAATCTCATTCCTACGACAGGTTCATGCAGTATGCTGACATGAAATTTCAAGGAGTTTTCTAGGACTATTCAAGGACTACAAGAAAAATTTTCAAGGAGCTCTAAATGAACGTTCACAGTGCACGCATGAATACACAGAAAGCCCAAAACACCGTAAATGAGACATTTCTTGGCATATCATGAGTATAGTTGTACGAGTTTATTCAAACTTTCTTTTGGCTATTTCCATAAATCATTTTTGTGTTGTTTCTTGCTGTGAACAAAGTAAACAGTAAACATTCACAAACTTCAAGGAATTTAATCAATTTTCAAGGTAAAATTATCATTTTCAAAAAGTTTCAAATGCCCTTGAAGTGACATTTTAAATGCCAAGATTACAAAAGGAGTTCAAGGACCTGCACCAGCCCTGTAATAGCTCCTTTCTTCAAAGCAGGGGGGAGAGTGAAGGAACATGGTTATTGCAGATTAACTTAAGCCATAAAATGAGCAATGCTCATTGGCCCTCAATTGCCTGTAGATGGGATTAGATAGAGGGTACTAGCTGGGAAATGAGTTTAAGAGAGCTTGTAGTTGAGAAAGCTGTAGTTGAGGAGAGTTGTTGTGGAGGAGAGTTGTTGTGGAGGAGAGTTGTTGTGGAGGAGAGTTGTTGTGGAGGAGAGTTGTTGTTGAGGAAAGTTGTAGTTGATTGTGCTGCAAAAAGATATTGTGGCTTTGGTAAAAAGCTATGTGGTTTTCTCTTGTCTCAACTCTTATTAGTTTATGCTTTTTGGAGGGCCCAAGGAACCCCATAAACAATAATTTTCTCATTTACCATTTTATCTTCACAATTCAAGGTAAAATACCTTTTTCAGCACTTTCCTAGGAGACATATTCTATGTGTGTACGGAAGGGAACTTATCGTTTGGGAAATATTGCTAGCTGTACAAATTAATGACAATGACCAAAGCAGCTTTTAAAATAAGATAACTGCAGAAAAATGAAACCTGGTTTTAAAAATATACAAGGTTTACAAAATTCTTCTCCTATCTTTATGGGCATCTTGGAACTATAAGCTACCATCTATGGGAATTTTGGGGCTCTTGGATTCATTGTACCTCTATCAACACCCAAAATTTTCCTACTGCAGGAGAATTTTGCAAATCTTCATATATTGCAAAAAAGCTCCTACCTTGCAATCTTTCATTAATGATGATATTTATGTACTGCAAAATCCGAAATATAAGCCACCCCAGAATACAAGCCACCCAAACATAGGCCCCGTGTAAACCAACCCAAAATATCCTTCTGAATATAAGCCTTCTCCAAATATAAGTCCAGGGCCTGCATTTGGGATTCTGTGTGTATAGCTAGGATAATGAATGAATATGGACAGAGCATATATAGAGCCTCTGTATTCACTTATATCTACCAAAAGATGCCTACAAGCCTCTATAATCCCAGGGCTTGAATTCGGGATTTTACGATAGGTTTCTATTCCAATATGGGCAAAAATTTAACAAATAATCTTGCATGTCATACCTCTTGATAATCACAATGTGATCTTACTGCATATTGAAAACTACTTTTCTAAGGCACAGGGGCCATTGTCTACCGGGAACATGGATTTAAGTACCTTTCAAAATTGCTTCTCGGCATCATCATCCAGGCCTGATTTCCTTACCCTTTCTCTAAGCGCAGCTAGATCCCTTTCATCATTTTCCTCCATAAGTGATTTCCACCATGGATTTTTGAGTCTCTTCAGCGTTTCATTATGCTGTTTTCGTGCAGCAACTGCAACCGGGCGAGAATGAGATGAAAACAGCTCAACATGCTCTCTTGTTACATCCTTCAAATGTGGTGCATCTGTAAACAAATGAACAGGAATTCTCTATAATCTTATCTGCCTTGTTCTGTCAATTGCGATACTACAGTCAGAGCAACTGCACATTACACAACTGATTGCAATTTATTTTCTTCTATACAATAAACACATTGGTTTATCAGCAAATTAGCTAAGATAGAATCATTTTCATAAGTATTGAAGGAGCTCTAGTAGTCTGCAATTAGGCAAAATCCTGTATGGTTAAAAGCAATGAAATTGAAAAGCTGTTAAACATGTCTTATATGGTATCATTCTTTGGTTAACTCTTGAATAAATGTCAAACTGGATGTAACTACAAATCCAGTCTGCAATCGTCTACTTACTAATTATTAACTGGATGAATTCCTCCAAAAAAGCAAAACTGCTAGATAATGGCTTATTTTCAGAATTCTTATAACACGAAAAGAAATTCTTACAAAGCAGACAGTGAATGGTATCAATTCAATCTCTGACAATATTACCAACCATATGCTAACTCACTACGATTATGAAAAGTATGCAAGTACCAATGGCAGAAGTTTGTATAATGTATCAAAATCATAAAACTCACTAAGAAGTGTATCACTATCAACTGATAACTGTGCCAATAGTGAGTTTATCCTTTGTTCCCTTCGTCTCTTAGACCTTAGTTCCATCACATGGCTGTTGAGCATGTGGAACATCTAGAGTAAAGCTCAGTGGAATCATTTAATGCACATAAACGAAAGTCAGATACTGTCCATTAATAACTTGTAGGTTGAAGTCAAATCAGCGGCAAAATAGAAAATGCTCTAAAATCACAAGAATGGAATGGCTATAGCCGGCTACTAGGAATGCAATTTGTTCCGGACTGCAAGCTCAAGGAAATCCTAAGTGTTGATACAAGGATTGACGCTCAGCAGTGACGTACAAGAAGTTGTTGAAGAAAAGCAAGGCATGGGAACAACATGACACAATATGATAAACTCTAACCCAAAATAAATTCAGCTTCAAGACACTTTAGATTCTACATTGCTCAACTCTGTCTTACTCTAGAAGCAAGCTTGCTCACTCAAAAGCATGCTCTATATAGCATGTGAGTGAAGTATATGCAAAGCATTGAAAGAGAAATGCAAAGAGGACAACCACTAAAGGCTCTAACCTTTTCATTAAGCTCTTTCAGTTCTTCAAAAGTGGTAGTTTTTGGCTGGAAAAGGTAATAAAACCAATTTAAAGTCATATATAATAGGTTGCGAGGGTCTAGGCCCTTCTATGACGAAATTGATGAGACCTATAAATCTCGCATATTTCCATAAATAAAAATAAATTAAAGCATAAGAGGTGAAAGGGAGACTGAGGTTATGATGCTCACCGGAAACTGCTCTCTCATCTTAGCTATAACATCTTGGAGCTCAGCTCGCCTTTCACTTGTCAATCCAGATGGAGTCAATTCTGCGCGTGAAAAAGCCTTTCTTGCTCTACATCTTGCAAGCCATTTCCTTACCTTTTCAAATACAACAAAAAATTATAATCAACCGAGCTTCTGACAAATACTTCATGCATATAGCACATTTATACACAAAGGGTTCATATTCGGGATTCAAAAGCATTCCACATTTGAGATGAAAACAACTGACGTTGAAATTCTAAGGCTCCTCAAATTTTTGTGTAGCACAATGAATTCCTGAAAATTAAGTAGTCTATAACTTTGATTTTTAGAAACTTGTTTCTTACAAAAGAACCATGTATCTAGCTGAGTAATCATTCATTAAACTAGAAATATAATCATACAGTTGCTGATCATATTTTACCTGTCTCTGTATTGTCACAGCAGCGAGTACCTTCTTGTGATTAGCTAATTCAGGTGCTAAATTCTTCCTTGCTTTAAAACCACGCCATGCAGACTGTATTTTACAAGCAGCTTCTGACTCAATGTCTAGCAAAAACTTGCCCACAGTTTTAGCTGGAATGTTCTCTATTATCTAAAAATTAAATTACAACATATCAGATACTTCAAATGCATACACAATTAGGCCCAAAAACGGTAATGGACAACAGCCAGGGGCACCAAAAGAAGTCTAGCTTCTTGAATTTGAAATAGGTATGTTGAGCAAAAAGCAAATCTTAAGGTCCAGAGCAAAAGGTTTCCGACAGTTGGTAAAAGTTTCTCTTGCCTACAAAGAAGATTTCTAAAGTTCTTTATAAATTATATTTTATGTACAATTGGTGAAATAGAAGGATACAAAATATGAATCACTCTAAAATTCTCTTTTATTATGTGGATTCTCTTAGAAAAGTCAGATATGGCAAATGCCCTACCTTAAGCTGCTTTGTTCTTGATGCCAGAAATTCATTTCTTCGTCTAGATCTCTCAAGTTCTTCTCTTTGTTTCATCTCTATATTTCTTGTCTTCTGCTCTTCCTTTCTCTTCTTTCTTTCACGATACATTCTATGAAATTTGGCAATTGCTATGTTTGCTTTTCCCAATCTCCTTCTTGTCATGTGCCCACGATAAACTGATTGAATCAAAGCTGCAGCCTCATTGAGTTTCTGAAAATGAAAGTGAGAAACGAAATGATGATGGAGTGTCAGACAAGGGAATTTCATGGCCTACAATACTGACACACAACTAGCTGGATGTTTGAGCAATTATAAGTTGCTCTAAATTGGCGCCTAGCAAACGGAAATGGAAAAGAAAAGCCTTGCTTAGGCTAGCTTCAAGGTAATGGCAGACATTGAGACAACGACATTACACAGAGACATACAGATACACACAAACACAGAGACAAGCAGAATCACACCCACAAATATGTACACAGAGATAGAGACAAGGAGATACAAATACAATAGAAAAACGATAGACAAAATCAAAAACAGATTAAGATTTTTAAAGGCACTGCAAAGGGAACAACCTATTGCATATGAATGTACAACAACATACCACAATTTCCATCTGTTGTGCTGACGAAGCTTCCAGAAGGGCACTGAATCTCCTAAGATCTTCATCAAATCCACGTCCTGTCCATTTTTTTAAGTTGCTTCTTAGCCCTCTAAACAAAAAGCATTGTTTGAGAATGACAGCAATGACAAATTACAATGCTGGAACAAACCGGAAGGACAAGCCAGGCTCATTATTTACAGTTCGTCATCGAATAGTCAACACATCCACAAGAGATTACTCAGAGAAGCCACTAGTACAAGACAATGGTTCCCTTTCTCCCTGTCGAAAGTCTTATGTCTGTACAACTCATTAGTTATGTCATTCCTTTAATATGGTATTACTGTTTGGGGTCAAATGTATGCTTTGTAAATTGACCCTATTACTGAATTACAGAAAAGAGCTATCAGGATAATTTCACATCAAACTTTACTGTGTTACACTACAACTATTTTCAAAACTCTAAAATAGTTAAGACTTCCGGATACATTTAAAATTCGACTTTTAACATTTATCTCTGAATTAATAAATAAGCCAGCATCGTACCTCTTTTATATCTACTTTTCATTAAATTCTTCAATTCATTCATACAAAACAAGACAATCAACTCGGGAGACTTATATGTAGAAAAGAAGAATACACTACAGTTTGGCTCAAGATGCATTTGATACATGGGGGTGAAACTATGAAATGACTTGTCATTCAAGATTAGTAACTCTACCTCTATGTTTTTACTTAAAAGAAAGCTAAAAGTTCATTTGCAAAATGCTATGTATATGAAAACCAAAATTTTTGCACTCTAACTATATGTATCAGAATTACTTCAATTAATGTTTTCTACAATGAAGAGGGGGGACTCATCTCATTAGTCTAACTACTTTAAGATCTCCTCCTTGAAAAACCCACACTGCATTTAAAATCTATAAATGTTGCTTGTTTTGCTTTGCGTTGTTATTGAATTTGTGGTTTTAAAAGAAATGAAATGAATGGTTTGTCCGAGTAACAGCTTTGTTAATTTGTGGATGTGTTGACTCTCTGGTGATGAGCAATAACTCATAAATATGGCTGTTCTGCATGGTTTGGTCCCACACTGCTATTAGCTGTTGCTCTCATTTTCAAATTAATAATAAAGCTGTGCTTGCCTGCCAACGCTACTAAACACAGTGAAAGAAGTAACTAATACACGATGTAAAAGGCGTTCTAGGGTAAAAACTGAAATAGTCTATTCAGCATTATGTTCAAAAAGATAACTGAGGAAAGAATGGATTACCTGTATCTACGAGAGGACAAGAGTTCAAGAAGAGGTGGATACAGATCAATGCAAAGCAGCAACACACGAAGAGCAGAACTGAAACAAAAAACAAAATTCACAAAATATCCCTATTGACGAAATCTTATGTTAATTGATGAAAGGACTATATTGAAACACTTACGGCACATCTCCACTTCATTCGGGCTTCAGAGTTAAGATGCAAACTCATTGTTCTTTGTTCACATCATAACGTTCACAAATCGTATCCGAAAGTTCGCATCCGAAATTGGTGCATTCGGATGTTTTGCTTCTATCTCAATGTTCATATGCGAACCAAAAGCTCACGGATGAAATTAGCCAATCAAGATTCAACTCCCACTGACTCGAGAAGCGTGTTGATGTATTCAGTTAAGACTAAAAAATGATGACAGAACATGGTTGTTGCAAACAATAGGCTATGAATTTTAATGATAATTAAGTGGAGATGGGCCTTTAGTATTGGTAAATCACAGCTCAGATGTTCTTCCAAAAAAAGGAATATAAGATACAAGCTGCAATGTATACAAAAACAATTCAGACTTTGAACGAAAGATAATAATAAACTTTACTGAGTTTTACTAGAACTGATTTGATATATCAATCAAAACAAGCATCAATGAGCAAGAATGCTCTTGATCTCCAAAACATATCAAAATGAACTATCTATAGGTATAGAGGATATATTAAGCTAATTGCCTTACTTGCATTGGGTAGAAACATTACATATGCGATATCAAATGTGTATATTTCAAATATTCCACCAGGAAAAGAGCTGATGTAATGATCACACATTGTGAGCATAGTAATGGAACAGAAGTACAATATTTTCTTGAGTAAATTGCCCCCTGAAAAAGTGCCTCTCTTGAACAAGCATCACACTCCCCCACAGAAGAAGAAATAGGAAGATATATTTATGCAAATTTTCAGGCCCATTATGTCACTCTACAATGATTTGGGTATCAGATACATATCCTGTTACTCATCATTTATACAAAAATAAAACAACACCAAAGCATTTCCTGTCTTTTATCTCTTTGTGGTGGATCTGTAACACCCTGAAACGACCAATTCAACTTCTCTTCGCAGGAGGAAGAGGACCTATTCTTAGTTTTACTAGCTAAGCACCTCTTTTGAACAAGCAATCCTCTTGAACAACTGCCCTCAGACTCATTTTTGGGTTAGTGTCACATGAATTTCCTAAGGAAATATAGTAAGCAAGGTCTAGCCTCTTGTGATCTACTGCAAATGTTACAAGCAAAATATTTGAGAAAAGGCTATAACCTTGCTATGGATACATGCTGAGTTGAGATTATCTTAAACACAATTTCATCCACTATCCCATGGAGTCTTGATTGGTTGAGCTCTGCTAAACAGTTCCTGTGGAAAAAGAACTTATTGCTAAGCACAATAAAAAGAGCTATTTTTTATTCTAATAACATTTACAATAACAAACAATCACGATACAAAAGCAAAGGGAGCATGGAAATATATAGCAACCCTAAGACTTACACTTAACATAGAGACAGAAGTTTACAAAAATTGTTACAAAATATTTAGCTACAAAGAGTTTATTAACAACTACAAACATAGAAAAGATGTAAAACCTCTATCTGCGCTTGCAAAGAAACAAAAATCAAAGTCATCCAATAAGGGCTTCACACTTTGTCAATTAAATGGAATCCTCTAAAAGCATGAGGATTCTTCATTTACAGATGTGTTTATTACATGAGGCAATGTCAATGTTTCTCATTACAAAATTGAAAGACGTACATACATATTTGCACGCAAAATGGTCTGAGTGAGAATCAACATTATAAGACATGTTTGCTCTTCCTCAGTCATCAGCAGCTGAATATATTTCTTTGCTGACATCACTACAAGAATTAAACAAAGTAATATTATCTTCTAATGAAATGTGTAAGCACTTATAAGAGGATCTTCTGTATAGATTTATTTGAGGAGAAACTATTACAAGACACTGACAGGCATGAGACGATACTATGGCTGCCCAATTGTAGCAATATCTAAACTTGCACATTTATATTCAAAAATTTATAATTTAAATTTTAACTCTTTATATTTAGACACGTAATTTGAATAATTAGAATTTGAGGATTATATGAACATAACATGTACATTCACAAGGGAGCCCCCATCTCTCCTTGTACACATACACCTTTTATGCGTTTTTGGGCACCCCCTCTACCCTTCAGAGCATATATACTTTTTCAGTGGCCCACTTAAGAATCCAGCCTGATCTTATCATGTAGAAATGGTTCCAATCTTCAAGCATGAGATGATAATTACTTGAACTTCAGAGACTAACTCTTAGGTAGCCAGTTCATAAAACAATAGAATCTGAACATGAAGCTGGAATTCACTTATAATGTGGACTGTGATTGGTCCTAGGACATTTAAATATGAATGTACAAGGATTAAATATAAATATAAAAGTTTAAATATAAATGTGAAAAGTTCAAATATAAATGTAAAAAGTTAAACATTGCTACGATTGGGCAGCCTTACAATGCACTGCAGATGGGTACCAGCTTATTTGCCAGGGCTGATGATTGCATCATGGAGAAGGCCAATTTGATTCAAAGAGTATTCATTCAATCATCCTATTAGACATCATCACAAACTAATTAATTTAAATCAACAACAGCAGAAAAATTCAACAATGATTCAACTGACATTGCTAAGCATTGAAAAAGAGTGCCCAGGTTAGACAAGTTTAATGGCATCAGTTTCTTCTGTTTTGATGGTCATGCATTCATGCAAACGTGCAAAGTCAAACATCAAACAAACCTTGTAAAGCAAGAAACTTATAATTTTCCAACAGCTTTGTGAGTGATTGTAAAACTACCCGTAGGTCCATCAAGTGTTGTTTCTTTGCAACAGCCTAAAATAAACAACTGATATTACACTGTGGTATCAACAGTAAGGAAACAAATGCTACATTAAATTAAACATCAAAAATCCTATCTGTCATTAAAGCCAGGTTCACAGATGTTTTTTCTCATCCCACAAAACTTAAAAAAGGGCATATTAGTCAGCAAGTTCCCACTATAACTAGCACCTACAGTTTTTAAACTAAAGTACTTAATATTTGACACTGCACAACAAACACTTAACAATTAACGTTTGTATTTGCAAGCCCCGTGGATGAGGAGACTGGGTTTTGAGCACACAAACCCTGTAATGATGTAGAATAAAATAAACTGCTAGTCAAAATCAACGTCAGCAATCATAATCCAAACACACAATGATGGTGTATATACATTATCATTATGTCCCAAATCAAAATCAAATTGAGGAGACAGTTGTGAAGAAAGCATGTGCAGGTAAATCTTTATGATGCAAAGTTCTGACTATGCATGCTAAATTCACTTGCTTAAGTTTCTACTTCACAAGTGTGAAACAGGTTTGACTTTAATTTATGGTTTTAACTTTCCTTGGGACCAACTGGGTCCTACTCATTGACTTTTCCTTTGTTTTACCCATGTGTTTTCTTCCCATTTTTTCGAATAAAACCCCAAATATGTCTTATTAATAAGATTAGGATGGGATGGGATGGGCATTATTTCAAAACATACTCTAATATATATGTTGTAATCATGGTCTTGTTTTAAGTCTGGCCTAAATTGTCATGGTTATGTCATAAAACCTGGTTATATCCTAAGTTTGGTTCTGATGATGCAAATGCAAATTAAGAAAAAATGAGCTATCAATTGGACAATGTTTTTCATTGTGCTTTTTTCTAGTGAAGTTTATACTCTATCTGTGCTTTTCCAGTAATGGAGCAAGAGATTCTTCAAAAATTGCGAAACTTACATCATCTGTTTTAAGAACCAAAGACTGGATCCTCTCAGCAACAACCAATAATGAGGCAACAACATCTGGTAAAAATTGCTGTTTAAATTCAATTTCATTTTCTGGAACATAACCAAGGCAAGCTGAACAAGTTATTGTTGAAAGTTCTGCAGCTGTATGCCAAGATCCATCTACTTCTGAGAAATCTTGCTTTAGAGCTTCAAACAAATGAAAGATCAAGATTCTACCTGATTGACATTTTGTGAAAAAGAGGTAGTCAGAAATAACATTGTTGAAAGCCTTACAAGAGGGAGAATACAGGTAACCAAGCTGATATTGATACAACAAAAACCCCCCTTTTGAGCATAATGACAGAGAAAAAATTCCTGTGCAATGTACAGGCCATGGAGAGAAAGACATGGAATTGCTTGTGCATACCTCAGTGTATATACAACAACTAGCTAGGAGTGTAAAAACTGATAAATCTATTTTGCTAGTCATTATCAAGATCTATAGGCAATGTTGCTTTGATGTTTTTATGAATTTTTATGAGTAGTTCACAGTACATGTAAATGTATTGCTTCGCTACGAGCATTCTGGTGCAAAGAACTTACAGCAATTGCTTTGCTTTCAAAATTGAAAACCATAGGAAATGTATATTGAGTAAAAAGTGTATGTTGATGTACTCCTCTGTATCTGTTTCTTACATAACTTTAATGTCAATATCTACAAATGTTCGTAGGAACTATTAAGACCATCAAGTACTGTCGCTATAGAAATACAGAATAAATGTCCCACAATTCCTACAAGCATACAATGCTCATTTATGGTATGAAAGTAGCCTATATAGACGCTCTACTATTACCACATGGGTGAGATGGCATAGTGGTTAGAGTATTTGACTCCTGTACCAGGCCCGTCGGAACGAAATTGATATTGGGGGGGCTGCGAGCAAAGCGAGTTAAAATGGGGGTCTGGGGGCCTTCCCCCGGGAAAATTTTTCAAGACCACACCCTTTTTATCGCTGGAAACGCCCTTTCTGTACAAATTACACAATTCACATGATGTTGAAATGACGTTATTTAGATGTTTAATTGACAACGAACACTATTTACAAAATTTTTAAATCTTGAAAATTGAATTTTATGATTGGCTGAACTCCATATATCTGTCATGTCATCCACTAACATTACCTTTCTTAAACTTCAAATGGGCTTAAAAAGAAACTGGTTTATAAGAAACGAGTACAAGACTGGTAGAAAAATCAAGAAACTCTAGTACTATGCCAAAGAAAACTTAAGAAACTAAAATCTCTACAAAAACTCCAAGGACTATATAACAGGAAAGTAATAGTATCTATAGACATGATTTTACCATAAATGGTACTTGCAACTTGTGATTTTCATCTGCTTGGGCTTTTTTCGCAATAATCAGAATATCTCCATTCAGTATTGCTCAGAACCCAAACATGATGCAATTTAGCGTTCGAAAATAGGAAACCAAATAAGAAACTTTTAGTACTAAAATGGCGAAACTTTCATGCCAAATTAAGAAACTTTTAGTACTAGGTACTGATTCAAGTTTCTTATAAAAAATGCGTGTATACATCTATGAAAGAGTAATAAATGATTTATTGGGATAACTGGTTGATCTAATGTCTTTATCAGCTTAAAGCTTGCCCGTTAAAGCATTTTGTAGAGAATTTAAGGAACAAACACTAGCAAATTATTGGGGGGGGCTGAAGCCCCCCCAGCCCCCCGGTTCCGACGGGCCTGTGTACAGGTCTATGGTTCACACTGAACTTGAGGCCATGACTGCTCACTTACTGTTCACCTAGGAGTGACTGGGTACCTGGTGGCAATACTGGAGAGACAAAGGTGGTGAGGAAAAGAACTGGCTACCCTACCTGACAAATTGATGGCTTAGGGTAAGTGTCCTCTCCAATAGGCATTCCCCTGCATACAAAAGTATATAAGACTAACTTTACTTTTTACTTTAATACTACTTCTAGAAGTAGCTCCAAAATAAAACTGCTGAGCTAATCCCTTTGAGGACAACAAGCAGAAAAAATTACCAAGATTAGTTGAACGAGTCAAATCATAATCCCACATGTCTGCTCTAAGTTTGTTTGCCTCTGGGGTACCAACAACATAATCAGCAAGGACATCTAAGGAATAGAAAAATCATTTAAACAATATTACTTATCGACATTTACTGATAATTTTTCTAATAAGAGTAAAATCAGGTAATTAGGATCATGGCTTTAAGTCACAGTGTACTGTAAGGAACCATATTCTCCATGTGCCAATTGTGATTCTAATGATACACTTCTGCTAATCCCATCTTTGTACCCTAGCAATAGTTGGCAACCTGCAGCTTTTTCATTCTAATCTTGTGGCTCATCTTGGCTGAGAAGCACAAAATATAACTATAAGGTAATATATTTCATCTTGCAGTTGTTGGTGACTTTAACAGTATTGCATATTTTACTTCTATTGCATTGTTTCTTGGTCCACTGGGCAAATACAAAAATCTTCTAAAGAGCATGATCACATACTCAAAATTAAATCTTTGTGCAAATGACCACACTTGCCACATTTTCCACATTACAAAGATTGATAAATGTAGTTATCATAAATGGTGTGTCAAAATAAGTTGNGAAGACAAATCACCTACCTTCCTAATGACCATATTAAAGTTCTACTATTCTTAGACAACCTATGGAGGTATGCTACTACTTAATAATAGCAGTATGGAATAATCTTAAGTTGAGTTCAGAATTGCGTAAAAAGAGACTTTCATCTATTCCCAAATTGAAATAAAATTACTGTTCCTACCTTTCAATCCCAAAAACAGTGTTGGTACATTTCTATCAGTTGTCTCAGCAGCTTCAGCAGCTATGTGTAAAATTCTTCTATCAAATGGCAACCCTTCCATAGCCAACAAATGATGATCATTCCATTTGGATTCTATACATCATAGTAATTTAAGCAATTTTCCATGCAACAATCTCCTATTCATGAATCAAAAAGAAAATATTTGAATTGGATATATAAATTTGGTACAATTAATAAACTAATATTTTTTCTTCAACATGTACTGTAGCATAGGCCCAAGTTTCTAATGTGCTGTGGGCAAATGTGACATCATTACTAAGGTGCTCTATGATGTATCTGATATCTGGATAATTTGGTAAATTTTAGGTATTTCAAATCCAGATATTTTCTAATAATTATCTGGAAAATTGACACTCTAATAATCAAAACCTAGTACCCAATAATTCAGAGTAAAGCAAAATAATTATCTTTGCTTTGCCAATAAATTCCAGTTTCTACAAATTGCTCATTGCTGCCTATCCTATAAATAATCTTCACTTTACACCTCTCCAAACAGCATCAACTTCACGACAGCCCTAACCAAGGATGGGAGCTCCTGAAAAAAAGTATTTCATTTACACTTGAAACACCTTCTTTCATGGTCCTAATTTGCAGCTTCCTTCTACAAGCATTTGGGCAAAGATAAAAGTTAAAGGTAATCAATTTTAACAGTAATCAATTTTCTCAAAAAAACGTTGAATGTGTTACACAAAGGACATTTTCAAATACCCATAAAAGCACCATAACACGATGAAAAATTAGAGATCATGACATTGGAAGAGAGAAAACACTAAATGGCTATCAAATTGTACAAGTCAGCTATGCATTCATGCTCCCCATGCTATAATGGGGACCTCTTTTGTGCCAGATCTATTGTGGGCACAAACAATTATAAAAACTCACAAGTAGTAATTTGGGGGTTTATCAGCATATACACCAAGTTTGGTCATGTTCTATGAGCTCAACTTGTGAGCTATCTTTTCCTAGAATACTGTTGGCTAGAATCTGTGACTTCAAACATTTGTATTTCCTGTAGACAAGATTCATATTCAGATTTGAGAACAACATTCAAGTTCAACAACACTTATCCAGAAACTGTCCAGCACTTGTCAGGCATAAAATAGCCATCAAAACCAACTAAACATTGTGAAAATTTAAGGCAATTTTCAATATAGGGGGTTTGCTGGAAGAACTACCGTTACAATCAATTTTGCCATTATCTGAGTCTGATCACATAGAAAAAATGTAAATTTCAAATTATAATTACAACTACTAGGAAATCAAAGCTAATTTACATCCAACTCAACCTGTAAAGCTACAATCTGAATATTTTTGGCAATTTTTGATCCAGGGGATTTGACAGGAAAACTATCGCTACAATCTATATTTCCATTATCTGCATCTGCTCACATCAAAATAATGTAATTTTTCACACTATAATTACAACTATAAAGAAATCAAGGCTAACTTCTATCTAACTCAACACATAAAGCTACAATTTCAATATTTCTGGCATCATATCCCTGTATGGGATTGGTGTTTGGCATGGAAAGCAATGGAAAAAAATTAACTTGTGTAAATTCTTAGGTAGTTAGCTTGTGAAATGGCATGGAATGGAATTCCAGACACACTTTTATTTCTAGAATGGGAGCCAAACCAAATAAAATTTGTCAGTGTACACCAATCATAGAAACAGGAGGGCTAGAATGAGCCTCTTTGGTTTCAATTTTTGTTTTGCACATTATACACATGCAGAGCAAAGATGGTACCAACACATTGGCAAAAGTTATATGTAAACACAGGGTTTACAGTGAAGAGTCAGACACTCCTCTTTTTTTGTAGCTGACTTGCAGAGAACAGGCCTTGTCATGAGCAAAATAGTGCGTGAGTGGTAATTAACACATGCAACAAATTTTGCATATGTGATATCACTGCTATGGAAATCTCTACACACACACACACGATAAGATCAAATCAAGAAAACAGAAAAGAATAGTACAGTGTAGCAAAGATGAAATTATTCAAATACTTTCACTCAAACAAGGAAACTAACAAAGTTTAAACAAAACGTAAAAGTGCTTCTCCATCATCACACTAAATGCTGCTGCTGACAGTCGCAGGTAAATGATGATTGTCATGAACATGTTGAGGGTGTAAAGTATGAACATATGCTAAAGGCCATTACCTTTCCAAATGGAATAATTGGAATTTGAGATCACCAGAAAATGTTCAAGAACACTTCTTTGCAAGTACGATCAATCGCACATGCAACTTGACTTGCATGTGTGTGGGTGCATGCAATCGCACACACTATATGACAAGGCCTCAGAGAGACAACAAAATATTGAGAATAACTTGTATGTAAGTAAATACTACCTTATGTATTTAATATTAATTGATCACATGAGCTACTTTAGTATAATTAACCCTGATATAAACCCCAGAGCACCACATTGTAGGCTGAAGGTTAGTGGAAGAGCTTAATTGGAAGTAATTTTGATGTGATTTACAGGCAACAGGCTTGCAAGTATTAATGCTTGTGTCATATTTAATGAACACAGGTCCTTTTGATTTAGTAGTTTTCAAATGTTGAAGAAATTTAGGAGCTTCAATGAAGGGAGAATTTGAGGACACCCAAGCATTGTGTGCTTAGACCTGGCCTAATATGTGTAGACCCATTATAGAATATCATAACCTACCACAGTTATTTTTGGAAATATCATAACATTTTATATATAGATAAAAAATTTTCTTAATTACATTCTCATAATAATCATTGAAGAAAACAGCTCTGTCCATTTGAAGCACAAGAAGCCACCATTAAAATACAGCAAACTGATGAAGAGCATAGGTTAGACAGCTGATTCACTAACCTACCCATGTAACAAGACTACCCGCTTTGAGCCAAACCAAATACCAATTGCTACCATAGATCACAGTCATTCAATAAAAGCAATTCATCCCCAATGACTTCATACATACAGAGAAATTGGAAAAAGCAATCTTGTTCAGTATAATCAAGGAAAAACAACTCAGGCTGTCATTTCATGCAAATATATCACTAAAACTTCCATACAGAAAAAAGCTGTTACTGGGATGACCACATCTTTTTGACTATTCATGGCTCAATAGAACTTGTTCAGCTAATTTGTCTCTTTATGATGATTTGTTCCTTGTAATTATATGCTCAGTATAAATTCTACTCAACTGATGTTTGACAATGAGCTTTATCAATGTTGTGACATGGCCATCTCTGAAGTACTCATCCAACACATGGTATTGCAGTGAGTGTTCCTGAATTGATAAAAGTTCTATTTTTCATTTCATGTAGGACAGCTGTTGTTATTTTAGCATTGATTTCTTTTGAGGTACAGTGCCTAGTGCACAGCTCTATTCTGGCAACTTTTGTCTACACATTCAACCATCATATAGACTGAGCAAGATAGAACTAACAAATTCCCATAACATTTACATGAGAGAAGGGAAAGGTGGCTTTGGTAGCCATGATCAGCTGAGCTGTTAGAGTTGTGGTATAGTGCCACTGCACAACTTGGACATTCTATAGACTCCAGCATTTTCTTAACAATGTAGCTTGAAATGTAGTGAAGTGCATCAGACCTCCAAACATTCTTTGAAAACAACATTTCTGAGACTTGTGAGTCAACTTTGTCTTCTTGACTAATTTTATTGGGATTTGTAACATCAACACAATTAGCTGTAGATGGAGAGTCAATTTTGTTTTCAATAGCAATTGTCAAAGCATATTTGAATTGGAGTACAGCTACAGTATTGTATCTTGAAAGAAGCCATATGCTAAAATATATTCAAATGGTGTTTCTCTTCTATGATTGATAGGGCTGATACGGTAAACCCAAGAACAAATGTTTTTCTTGGAGCTTTGATGATAGGGATGTCTTGGAAGCAACTCTTTCATTGGAATCCAACAATTTTCACAGCCAAATGCTACACAAGAAACTACAATATTTAATTTTTCATGCATGTTCTCGTATCAACACTTTAGATTTGCAATAGCAGTTGGAGAAACCACAACACACACTACTTCAAAGCACTATCAACTGTAATTCTTGGTGATTTTCAGCCAATGTGTTGGTACTACTATGAATCCCAATGGTTATTACATGTCACATGATATATCACGTATTCTAGTCCTTCTACTTCTATGACACCAACATACCAGAGTATATGCTTGTGAACACTGGCACACCAGGCAATCTAGCTTTGCACACCAGGCAATTTAGCTTTGCACACCAAAGATCTCCCTTTAAAATGCTATACTCTACAGACCAGGCTGATGTGAGTGAGGGAGAAATCCCCTGTGCAAGGCATAAAGTCCAACCTGGGTGCCATGAAAAATATTCTGAAAAGCTTGAGAATTGCTGGTCTAGATGGGTGTAAAATGGGTTTGATTTCTTAATAATTGTAATTAGTTTCAGGGTTTGTGCT
Organism: Cassiopea xamachana; assembly: GCA_900291935.2. Lineage (NCBI taxonomy): Eukaryota > Metazoa > Cnidaria > Scyphozoa > Rhizostomeae > Cassiopeidae > Cassiopea > Cassiopea xamachana. Next base: position 17,416,443 of record OLMO02000257.1, on the reverse strand, counting down.
GTATAGGGTAAATGAAATTTAAGGACTTTNTCTTAGAAGGTTTTAAGGACAAAAATAATATTTTCAAGGAATATTTTTGTGTACTTCCACAACATAAAACAAACCTTTTCCTACATGAATCTAACTTTGAAAACCCACTCCCCAAAGAATTGAGTAAAAAGGAGCTTTAAGGAGTTTTCTCTCAAATACACGATCATAAGGGGTTTTCAAGAGCCCTTACAAACGTAGATCAAATCTAAGGGGCTATCAAGGAGCTTAAGGAGTGGCAAGAACCATGGAGCTTGAAAAACTACCTTACTGCGATATGGTCGGACCTAGATAATGGTGAAGTAGTTTTCCTGGCAAATCCCCTGGATCAAAAATTACCAAAAACTTTCAAAAANAGTGGATTCAAAATTATAGTTGGCTCCAAATGAGCATCGTTGAATCTGAAAGTTGCTCTCTAATCTGAATATGAATCTTATACGCAGGAAATACATTTACTTCAAGCAACCACCCACCCAAGGTTCACTCCAAGCACTTAGGCCCGAAGATCTTAGAAGGGTACCAAGCTCCTTCTTCGGCGTGGAATCTACTGGAAAAGGATCTTGGCTCGTGTAAATCCTTGAGTAGTTGGCTAGTGAAGCTGAGTGGAATGGAATTACCTTTATTACTAGCTTCGGTTGGCGCCGTACAAGAGTGGTTTTTTGGCGCACCACACTCACTCCTTGGCGCACCTTCGACGTGCAGTTTACATGGAATGCTCCCTGGCTACTCAGTTACAGCAGAAAAGTGTAGCACCAAGGTAAGCAAAGAAATTCTGCTACATACCAGTGAAAGAAAAAGATACCAAGCGTGGCTGTTAATGCTCAATTTCTTCTATTTTATTACCGCAACAAGCGCAAAAAGTAGCCAATACTTGCAATAATTCTCCCGCGCTCACCGTCTTTTGGCTTCCATTTTGGATTTCCATCGAGTGGAATTATCACGTGAGTGATTCAAAGCGAGGCTTGGAAGGAACGAGATTTTTTCTCAGAACGGCAACCTTATTGTTGCTGTTGTAAACAATACACGGCGTGCACCATTTAAATTATTGGTCTTACATGCCAGGTTTGTATTCGAAGAGCTTAAACATTGCATTATGATTTTTGATGCAATATCCTTCCTAGGCTCAAACTAGGAGGCGATTTGTTGTTCAAATACTTATATAGGGAAGGGGAACTCCCTGCTCTTATATGAACCGCTATATTAACTGCTACCCGGTTCACTTTGCCATATCAATTGCTGTTGGCTTACTTGCTGTTACACCTGGTAATATTGCCAAAATACATGTCTTTTCATTTTCATTATTTTAATTTCGAATACATCGGGAAGCCCACCCTTAAAAATTGATGAGGTGAAATGGGCACCGCAGTCTTATCTTCAATTTTTTCGGTAATCGTATTTGAAAAGATGTGTCGTTATGTAGTCAATTTGAAATTTTAGTTACATTAGTTTTAAAGCCGACCTTTAAAGAAATTTAAGTTAAAATCTCAACTTTTGAAGTTCACATGCTCATTGTTCCAAATACTTTTGTATTACACATCTGACTTTTGTGTTAATCTCGTTACAGTTTAGCCATTAAGACAATGACGAACAAGGATGAGCCTGTACAAAAATTTGATCCATCTGTAAGTGCCATATTAAGGAAATTTGCACAGTTTCTTGCCATCAGCTCCTTCAGCTGTGTATCATCAATCTGCATTATCTTTCAACAGAACTTCAATATATGACAAATTGCACTGATATGTCAGGTGTGCGTGTACCATATGTAGCTGTCTTGCCTTTCAATGTAGAATCTAGCATGAATTACCTAAGAAGTTCATCCTCTCAATCTTATGTACCTTAGTCTCTTCATTCCACATCATTTTTGTTCCCTCTGTTTCTTTGCTGCACATCTCCCATTTATATTACATTGCTTTCTTTCTACATTTCTTCCCAGCCATCTCTTTTCCTAGCTGCCATTCACTTCTTTTTTTATCTCTGTCTTCATTTCTTCCTGCCAACTTCTCTTCTTTCGCATTTATCAGAGCCTTCACAACTACTATACACACTACTAGTCTTAGTGATATACATGCTTCCCAGTAAAGATGTACATGCATTCTGTGGCATTGATTTGTAGATTCTTTCTAATCTAGCTTCCCAGTAAAGATGTACATGCTAGTGATGTACATGCTTCCCAGTAAAGAAAGTGTTATAGCATAACTCTGAAAGTACTTTTTGATCCAGTGTCAGTCAGAGTACTACATTTTAGTAGTGATACTGTTCAATGCTTTATGGTCTGAGAAGTTTTGGATCTTCTGTATGCTGAATAATGCTTCTACTATTTATTCCAATTGTTAAGTTTATCAAGCTGCCATGTAATCCAATTATCATGCTTATTCACTTATTAAAATTTTATATTATTGAATAACAGAAGTCTTTTTCAACAATTTTGTACATTTAAAAAATTGCTAGTTGTTGTGGAATAGTCCTTTTAAGACAAGTTCTCTTTGCTTCAGGACCCATTTGTGCAGTTGGTGTATGAAATGATAGACCATGTTGCAATTGGAGTATGCTTTGATGTTCATAGGTCTGTTAGACTTGGCAGNGGTTTATGCTTGAAGATATTGACAATGAGTGAGTTGTATTTTTTGCACTTACATTCTTGTTTATCCACAAAGATAAAGCTAGTCTTGAATGATTTTAAGAGAGAGTAGTTCATTTTCTACTCATTATTTGCTTTTACCATATTCATAAAATAGACATATAGAATGATTCATCAATTATGCAGTTGATTTGTGTAGTATAATAGTTCAAGCCTTGTATGACATAGACCAGCCAATAGTGACAATAGGAGATATCTAGATCTAAATATCTAACAAACTCCCAATAGAAGAAAATAGGAGTTGTTTATATATTAATTTGTACCAGTTATTTTTAGAAATATTATACTTTCTATAATGCCCCATTCCTCCAAGCCTATAGTTATTAGTAAAAGTATTCCCATTTACTTGAAAACAAGCTTCTCTTCACTTAGCTAGTTTATTTTGCCTAAACTAATGAACTATTTTATGAAAAATTCAATGGAGATTCTTCAGGAAACTATGCAAAGTAGTAAATTTGAATAGTGAGAACATTTCTAGTATTGATGGAATCTTATGGTTTATTGATAGTTAACTGATATTTATTTTTGTCTGCCAACTGTAGATCACAGAAAGAATTTGGTGAGCTTCTTGTGATTTACCTTCCACATCCTTGTTTGCTATTTGGGCTAGAATGCTTACTTCAAAATTTCTAATTGTCGGTTCAATTTGCAGTTACATATTTTGTCTGTACTCTGTTGACCTCATTTTGATGCAAGCAGCATGCAGTTGTAATGTCTTTAATAATGCCTTTAAATGGTTTGACAAATTTGAATCTTAAATGTCTAAACCAGCAACACATTGGGTAGCTATTTTAGCATTCATCTTTAGTCAAATGTGCTCATATGCCACATGTTCTATTCTTCTATTGGAGTTAAAAGGTGCTGATTGATTTAGTGAGAATGGTAGTATGCACTGTTAGAATGCTTGAGATGTTTTGTGCAGTATTTGATAAGCCTGTAAAGCTACCTTTATTCTACTGTTAATCAACTGTTCTACTGTTAATCAACTTTTTTCATCTTGGCATAGCATTTTGTTTGTATTTCCAAAGCTATTGTGCAAGAGCCTGGAGTTGATGTATTTGGACAACCCCCAATGAAGAAAGCAATTGAATGTGCATGCCCTAATTGTCAGAGGTGTATGGCAGCTAATAGATTTGCACCTCATCTTGAGAAGTGCATGGGAATGGGAAGAAACAGCAGCAGAATTGCAAATAGAAGGTGACTTTAGCTCCTTTAAGTGTCTGTACAGTCTATGTCTGGATACTAATGTGAACACATGTGCCTGTATCCAAATGGATTCAAAAGCTGCACAAGCAAAAGACCACCATATCACTTTCAATCATGTAATTGTACATGTCAAATGCTAACTTCCTCTATAATGTGTTGCATTTGCTTTCTATGAAACTACCACCCTCAAAACACTCATACTTGATATTGTAGTGCTTCTAGCATAAAATTTGTAGGACTAAAATATTCGTTGACATGTTTGGTATCTCAGATTCTAGGATTTTGCTTCAAATATTTCAGAATTATTACTTTTGCAGCTCCAAGTAAACCAGAAATATCACTCATACACAAATTGCTAGAACCACATCCTTTTCTTTTAAGAAAACACCCTTTTTAAATATAAAGATGGTCCCTTTCTTTATAGAAATTGGCATAGTGATTTAATAATATTCTTGCTGGAACCTTCAAGAGATCTTTTATCCTTGTTATTTCAAAGCAGTCCTGGCTTTGAGAAATCAATTAATCTCCATGCTTCCCCTCTTCTACAGCCCTGGCCCTACCCCCTTCCTCTGGCCATATTGTCAAAGATAATGTCTTAGTATCTTCATATTCAATAGTCAAAACAAACTTTCCATATCTGCAGTAGAAATTTTTTAGCAATATAATGTTGCCCATAGCAATGGCAAGCAAGTGTTTGAGGTAGTTTCTTCCAATAGTAGAAGTCTGTTTTATTGATTGTATCCCTTTTGAAAACTATCAGTGTATGTCATGTTGATTGTGGGAGGACTCTATTTATTTTCATAGAATTGCAACTTCTGGGAAGATGGATGAATTTGATGTAGATGATGATTTTGATAATGATTGGTCTTATGAATTTGAGAAAAAAGGTTGGTTGATATTGATAGATAGTAGATTACTTTTGCATGTTTGGAATTACCAGTTTATTTGGCCCAATATGTCCAAATCAAGTCTCCATATAGCTGGTACTTGCAATGTTTAAGTATTGAAAAGGCTAAGGCAAGAATTGTTAGGGTTGGTGCGAGGATTATTGCACAAGCAATGAAGAACAAAGAGCAAACATATTTTTGAATTTTATCCTTGTCTATCAGATTATGGCTTCCAATGATGTTTGACTTTGA
>OLMO02000257.1:17382649-17404216 GCA_900291935.2 Cassiopea xamachana | reverse complement strand
AGATTCAGGTTAGCATTCTTTTTGACGATATACTGTCAGGAGAAAACCTCAAACAGCATAAATCTTAGTTGCTGCAGTCCTCTTCCCCTCACCCATCCATGCCCCTAGAAGCTCTCTATAGACCTCGTAGCCTTCTCTCGTATGTCATACGTGCTACGTTGAACTCACATTTGTGGTCATTCTTTCAAAACCATTTTATTAGCAATGTTTTGCGAACTTGTTTTTTAGATGTTGATGGTTATGAAGATATGGATGGTGCAACTCCATTACTTAGAGACCTAAGCCAGTAAGTAATGTTGAAGTACTGGCGTAGCTTTGTACATGTTGAACTATAGTATCCAGCAATTACCGTATACTAGATGTTATACTGCAGCAGCATGACATTCTCAGTTGCAATACTTATCATAACACTAGAGGTTGTACCTCTCTATCATCCATTGAGATGTTATTACGTGGGATTAGACGTACTTGGCTAGCAGCATCCAGAAAAGCTATTAATTTTCTAGCATCTATTGAGGCTACTAAAAGAGATTTCTTTTTTTGTATTCAGTTATGACATCCGACGTACACTGTTAACTAACATTCTACTACCGCTTTGGAGAATTCACAGTACCATTTACACCCCATGTTAAACAACGTACGATACATGTTTAATGTTTGTAGCATTAGGTTTTTGCGAAGAGTATTCTGACGTTGCTGATCTTTGCAGAATCTCATGGGAAGAAGGCTCTAACGTGTCGCTGGGAACAGAATTAGTCCCTGGTAAATAAACATTCTGTTTTATTACATTTCGTCTCTTGGTTGGTGATATTTAATGAAATTTTCATCATTAGTGACGCATTTTCAGATAGGTGGCGTAGCATAAGAGATTGGTCATATTTTGTGCCATAAAATTTTCTCAATCACCCATAGAGAGAACTCAGACATCATTTTTAGAAAAGCACACATCATCTATGGGTCCTTATAGCTATTTTACCTCAAGCCAGAGGTCCCTTTGACTCGTCTGAACCCCTTTTCGTCATCACTGTGCTCATTGAAAATTCGCTTGCATCTCATTGACAACTTGTTTTTATCTTCTGTTCATTGCTTTTGAGCAGGGCAAGTGTTTATTGTTGAAGCTGTTTTCAAATTATTCTATTTCCTGTTGATTACGTATATAGTTCACATTTCATCTGCTTACCTAAAGGCCAGGTTGCACGCTAGATATTCAGCTGTAGTCTGATACGACAATGAGCAGATTTGACACATTTTGGGATTAAAAGGTATTGTTATAATCCCTTAATATGCAAAAGCTGCTCTAGATATGCAAAATCTGCTCACTATCGTATCAGATTACAGCTGAATATCTAGCGTGTACGCCGGCCTCAAAGGTAGTTTTTCTATTCTCTACACTGCATCACAAACTGTAATCTATTTTAGTTGTTGCTGTAGCTCCAGTGAAACCTCCGAAAAAATCAAAATCCAGTAGAAGAACTAGAAACAGATGATTTTATTAACTATAGTAGATGTGTTTTCCAATTTTTGCCATGTTTTTGAGGAAAGCCTCGAAACTAAGTTGCATCATAGATAATAATTGTTGCCAAATTTCTTTTTCGTATATAATTTGCTGTGTTTGCACTCTCTTTGTTCAAATTGTTTGAGTGTGTTCATGTAATAACATGATACTGATGGCTGCATCAAGAAATGCAAGCCTCCACGAGTCATCATAGCCATAGAACCCCGTATGGGGTGGGATGGGAAGTCCCCAAAGATTTTCCTTTCAAGACAAGAAGTCGTTCAATGATAAGTTGTGATGCATGATCTCATATCATATCACCACTTTTTCCAATCTGGTCGTGCTCCTTCTAAGAGGGAGTTTAGACTTTGAGGGATGGTCTGCCTCACAATCGGAAGGTCGAAGGTTCGAGCCACGGCCGAGTCATACCAAAGACTTTAAAAATGGTACTCGCTGTCTTTCTCTTCTGGCGCTCGAAAAATGAGAAAGGAGTGGGGAAGTTAAACACGCGGAGCTGCCAGTGGACCAGCCCCCCGCTGTAGCCCTCACTGCATTCGCAGACGCGTGGCCTAGGGCTATAGAAACGGAGATAGGCGCCGCCCTATGCGCCATTGGGCGCGGGAAGGACTTTGACTTTGACCTCTACCGTGCTTCGAACTCAAGAAGTCAGACTCCAGAATCTCTTGACTATTCGACTGCTCTATAGATGCGTGCAATGAAAAAAGTATATGTTTATATATATGCATGTGTATATATAAATATAAATATACTCTATATGTAATATAAATATATATGCATATACTCTAAATATAGTCTGTATAAGCTCTATGCGCGACTTCACCTTGACTATGGGGATGTTATCATATTCCAGCAAAAGTATGAGAATTCAGCAACAACATAATTTTCCTGAATTTAATGGAAAATTTGAGTCTGTCCAGTATTCAGCTGCTCTTGCTGTAACAGGAAGATGGAGGGGAACATTGTGTGACAAACTCTATGCAGAACTTGGTTGGGAATCGCTCAGCTCTCATAAATGGAGTAGATAGGTGATCTTGCTTTACAAGATCATGAATACTCTTACTCTCCTGTACACTAAAGAGCCTATGCCACCACCTCAGCACGTGCACTATTCCCTTCGAAGCCGAGATGCTATTGGATGATTAGGGGGAAGAACTGAAAAGTTTCAATCTAGCTTTTATCCCGACTGCATATCTGAATGGAACAAGATCGATCCTGAAGTTAGGAATTTACCATCCATTGCTATATTGAAGTCTAAACTTCTATCAATAATTTGTCCACATGCAAAGTCCACCTTTGGATTTCATGGTCCAATAGGTTTTTCACAGCTTTTCCAAATAAGAGCTGATCTCAGTAAATTACATTTTCACAAATTTAAACATAATTTAAGGACACCGTAAACCCAATGTGCCCCACAAATGATGGTATCGAGGATACGGAGCACTTTTTGCTGCTATGCCCTTCGTTTGATAATCAACGACAGCATCTTCTCGCTGGCATCTCATTAGCAGTACGAACATTTGTTCAACTTAACACTTTATTTGGCAAATTATTTTTTTTGAGATAAAAATTATTCCATGCCATTGATATACTTATGATTATTGATTATTTGTGCACAAATTGACTTGAAATCCATTTAATTTTCATTTTGGAATAAAAGTGGTAAAAATAATGTCAAATGGCATCATTGCCTAGAACGGCAAAGTAGATATTTGCATTTTATAAGAAACTAGAACTACACCAGCTAAAAAAGTAAAAATCCCTAGTATTATTGTTCAGAGAAGTTTAGAAACATTAGATAATGAAATATTTTGTCAAACGTTTTTATATTCCTTAATAATCTTTTGCTTGGCAATGATTATAGAGCTCAATTTTGATCTTCCTGGGGTTGCCTAATTATGATTAGCATTTATACCCATCAATGATTGTTTATATTTAGACCATAAAGCAATTTTTTTCAAAAAATATTTAACCAAGTAATAAACTTATAGAACTAGAATACGAAAAGTAAGAAAGTTGTAGTGCTATTTGCAAATCCAAGTTTCTTTAAAATAAAATTTGTAATGGAAATAGGGGAAAGCAGACATTTTCAAAGCAAAAACTTTTTCAAAGTGCGAAATAAAAATGAAAAACTACAGTCAGTTCTTTGTGTGGAAACTTTTAAAGCAGTTTTCTACTAGGCACCAAACAGAGATAAATGCTGCACTTTTCACATGCAATTCGTGAATATGCTTGGCAAACTCTGAAGCCCTGAGGATTGGCTCAATTGGCCAACATTATCAAAACGAATATCAGCAAATGGGAATGGTATCACTGCTCTTTTCCTTCCATGGGGAATAGACTCCTCGCTGGAGCGTTTTGGTGGTCGCCCTCTGCTTTTGTTTGGAGTTGCTTTTCCAGGATTAATGAGAGCCAAAGCAACTTCAGTACTAAACTCCAAGAAAGATCTTTGTTTTGCTTCTGGTACATTTAGTTGTTCGCAATGGCTTCGGTACAGAAGCCATCCATTCACACTACATATGTCAACAAGGTGCCAGAAAACTTTAAAGTACCACCGTTCTGTTTTACCTCAATAGGGTACAAAGCAGTTGGCATACCTGCTAAGTGCTCCCCACCCATTATTTTGCTATACATAATAACAATGTGTGGAAAGGATATGTCTTTCATGGCCTTTGATTCTTTGCTCCACCTCTTCATTACAGCAAGAGGCTTGATACCAACATAAATTGAGATCAAAAGCACTGAGCTGTCGTCTACCCATTTTACAACCATAATGCCAGAGTTGGCATCTACCTTGTAATCCATGGCCCCTCTTCCCTCTCTTTCCAGATCCTTACTTGACTGCAGTGGACAACCTTGTTGACGATTTGATCTGATTGTTCCAGCAGCTGGTAGCCCATGATCTTTCATGTAGCGCATCAATTCCCTGGTACTGAACCAGTTGTCAACAAAACTATGATTCGTGTTATTTGGCAGTGCTTTACATAACTTTGCAACAACTTGAGCACTCTTCTTTAGATGGCTGTATTGGGGATCAACATTTGAATCTGTCCCAGTATATATGTAAAAGTCATACATTATAGCAGACTTCTCTGCCCTTACTAAACTCTTAAAGCCCCATTTCTTGGGCTTCTTTGGATTATATTGGCGTATCTTTGAGAATTTTGTTTTTTGATGGTATAATTTGGTCACTAATAGTTTGGAATTCCGCTGGCTCTATCTTCCTACACTCATTACGCACTGCATATACAATGGGATTTATTTTCCATAATTTGTCTTCTTGTCCTTCAAATGTGTCATTGTCCACAAAGTGCATAAATCTCTTTATCTTTGTAAAATTTTTAATGGCATGACATCTGGAACTTGATGATAACGTAAGTTCTGTGACTGATAGCTAGTATGTGATGGTAGTTTTACAATTTCCATTAGCATATGCATTCTAATAAATGAAGAAATCTCTGTCACATTGATGCTTGAGCTTGTTTTCTCCACAATTTACAAGTTAGTTTGATGTGTTACTTTAACAGTATCTTCAGTAAAAAAATATTTGAATTATTGATATGGTTTCAAGTTTTTAGGAGCATCTGAAAAGTTTCTTTTGAACTCATCATTGAATAACGGAATATGGAATATTCATTTTCCTCCAACGATAAATATGTTTTTCATTGACACTACATTCTACCTCAATTTCCTCGTCTTTGTCTTTGTCTGGAGAATCATTTTCCTGATCTTGAACCATTCCACTTTGTCTGAGGTTTTCAACATCTATGTCAGAGTCATCATCACTGAAGTCTGAAACATCGGGATGATCTGCTGCTATTAGTTTTAAAGCATCCTCAAAATTGTGATGCACTCTCTTATCCATTTGTATCTATGTAAAACGAAATTAAATCTTAAAGACATTGCTCCACATGAAATTTAGTATGCAGATAAACAAATTGCCAATTGGCAAACAAGTTACCAACTTTAGTTACATTATCTGAAAGGTTAATTAAAAGCTTCTACAACTTTATAAAAGCCATTAACTTCAAGGAAATATAAAGAGATGGTAACAAAGTCTACAACTACATTAACAGTAAACTTCTTTTTTGAATATAGTATAAATAATGTTAATTTCAAATGTAAGTTCATGTCAGAACTAAACACCACCCAAATCATCTTCTATTTGTCTTGATTTACACAAACAGAGAAGAATGCAACTTAGCATTTCAACTGGCAAAAGTAGACAATTCTTGACAAATGGCATCATAAACATTTCAACTTGTAATCCAAGGTATACATGATATCTTGAAAAGATAACAACACTTTCTGTTGCTTTTACGTCTTCAATACTGAAAAGTTTGCAGTCTCATTTTCATTCTCATGATCTGATTTGAAGCTATTGTTTCTATTATTGTATAGGTTAGCCCAGACCTCTTCTCTTGGTGATTTTCACGTGTTCCTTAGCTATCGTTCTAAAACTAAAGCAGCTCACATCGTTCGATTTGTTTAGTTCCATACTGCTCAACTAGTGTTTATACTCCTACACCGTGGGCTTGAAAATTAAAAAACATGTGCAAGCCAATATTCTAGACTTGCAAAAATGAGGAACTATAATGTGTAGGAAGTGCTGCCAATATTTTGCATCAACCAGGAAATATTCTGTAAACGGTTTGCTATAAAAGCAATGACAATACTCTAATACCTCATTGCTTCTTTTACACAATTACGTTTGAATGTAGGAACACATCAAGTTATACCAAGCGGGAACTGGAATGGCCACAGCTATAGGAATAGATCTTGGCACCACATACTCGTGTGTTGGTGTTTTCCAACATGGAAAGGTTGAAATTATTGCAAACGATCAAGGAAGCAGGACAACACCAAGTTATGTAGCATTTACAGACACGGAAAGGTTGATTGGAGATGCAGCCAAAAATCAGACTGCTAGGAATCCATCAAACATTGTATTTGGTAAGATCCTTGCTAAATCTAGCTTTCATGCTTGAGTTTGTTTAAAGTCTTGAAAATTTTGGCAAATCTTATCAGAATATTTTGCAAAGAGGACTTCTTTATCCTCCGTTAGCAATTTTTATTGAGCCACCAGTTTCGAGAGTGGGGTACAATATTGCATGCCACTCCTGTATGCGTTGTAAGTCACGATTTAAGACAAGGCTTGGTTTTCTCTTTAACCCGAGTGAATTGCTGGCGGGAAATATTTTAAATCTAATTATATTGCTACTTTCATTTCCAAATATAACTGCTACGGAATACATTTTGTGGATCCCAGACCAGCTAACAACTATCTCGAAGTCTACTGCAGTTGTTGCACACCCTTTTATTAGGAATACGAATGCCAAAAATCGACCATTTGAGCTGTCAAGGAAGAGCAATGCTATATATTTGAGAATTCCTACAACCGACTTACAAGGAAGCATAATGAATCACAATTTTCCCAATATTTTTTTAACTCTATTATACATTAATTGCAGATCTATCTTAAAGATAAAATATCATCTTTTAGAATCATCCATGCATGTAATAATTACGTCAACTATCTTAACTCATTTAGTGAAGCACCTTGAAAAATGTGAATACACGTGGGCAGCTTAATGAGCTATTTGATAAACATCAATATTGATGCAATATCGAACTTTATTGAAATCATCCTCTATGTCAGGGGCGGATCTAGACAAAATTTTGAGTGAGTTCCTGATGAACGATTAGATAGAAGCAGACTTGTGGTCCAAGGGACTCAGGGGGAAGCTCCCTTGTTTACTTTATTTGAGCTTCAGGGGGGAACAGACCCTTATGAAGTTAAAGTTTATGAAATATTTCTAAGTTGCTCGTGATTTTCAAGTTCATTTTGTTTCAATGTTTTGCTTCGATGACTGTAAAAAATTGAAAATTCTGTTTTGAGCCCCCTTGTTAAACATTTAATACTACACCACTAGACAGTTCCTTGACAATTCAGAGCATCTAAAAGTATCTTCTCGACCACTTTATTTGAAAAAAGTCAACCCATGAAATATGCTAACAAACAAATGCTTAATTGCACTGAATCTTGCCATTATGCTTCAAAACCTTGGTCAGCAAAACTTTTTGGGAGAAGTAACGAGCCTACTTCATCCTGGCGGAGATTAGGCCCACAAGGAATAAACGATTCAATGATTCTCGAATACTTGTCTTTCAAGGAATAGTTTATGTCAAAAAACCTATGCGATGCTTCTGAAAACTCTGAGAGGTCAAGGATTGCAGCTCTCGCATCCGTTTCGTCCATTCGGTAAAATCGACGAAAATTATTATTTGCACCTTTGCCCTCGTTTTCAAGCGAGCACATATGTCTCAGTTCTAAACACAATTTAAATCCCGTATGTCGCAGCTCTAAACACTGAGAACAACTTGCAAACCAGCTTAGCTGAATGGGCCACCGTCTTTAAAGAATTGAAATAATAATAATAATAATAACAAAAGATACTAGTCACTTGTGACCCATAGGTATAAGTTCTAAACATGATTACAATAGAGATGTCTCAGTTCCAAATACAATCGAGAACACATATGTTTCAGTTCTGAACACAGTTTCGAAGAATTCTAAACCGACAGGATTCGAGAAAGAGGAAGCAATTATCGGCCACTGAGCACAGCGGGTAGAATTTGCAATATTTTTCCGAGGGCATTTAGCCTGGCCGCTGAAGCGAGAGGTATATGACTTTTTATGTGTATATTCTAGAAAGAACAGACACACAATAAAAAGGTGCAGCTCATTATATTTTCCCTGAAACAAAAAAGAATTCTTTATTGATTTTTTCTTATGACTCATAACTTCTGACAGAGTTCTAGAACTCTTGGAACTCACCCTAGATCCGCCCTTGTTCTACGTCACCTGATTCCATATAGCAATTCACAGAACACTATAGTTTCGCCTCACTAAAAATGTCTATATAATCCCTGTATATTTCAAGTGATAGCATTTTCAAGGCTATTTAAATCATCCTTCACGACAACTGAGTCTGCATTGCAATGTATAGAATACGATACTGTTGGCTTCCTTTTACTCTGTCTAGATATCATGTATGTGATACAATTCGTTAAATGATTAATGGGTAATATTAGGTAAAAATCTCTCCTCAGATTTCACACAGCAGGAAAGAGCCGATAATATCTGAGTTTATAGTGCGTGAATCTTTAAGTGAGACTCATTGAAGCCTTAAAATTCAAATCCATCTATTTTTGAATCTCTTCGTCCTTCCTTCCTTCCTTCCTTCCTTCCTTCTTTCTTCTTTCTTTCCTTCCCTCCTTCATTCCTTCCTTCCTTCCTTCATTCCTTCCTTCCTGCCTTCCAATGGTATTTCTAAGGGCTTCGTCTTGAGATATTCTTTTCTTTGCAGAATATTGTTGTGCCACTTAGGTGTCTTCTCTTGGGTCTTGTTGAAATTTTGTTGGATTTTTTGCACACTGCTGCCCACAGTAAACCCCAATAGGCAATCAATATGAAGATTTGAATCAATCAATATCGAAATTTTAAGACTATTTGATCATACTAATAATTGCAATTTTCTAGCGATGTTCTAACGTTGTCTCTACACTGAAATTGATTAGATGTCAGAAATATTCAATGCGTGAAATATGGTGTAGAACCAGCTTGTAGAACTGTAAGAAATTTTCATGTACAATTGTTTATTTTCTTTCTTTTTGTACATTATCCTTATTTCAAGTTGTAAAGATTTTTATTTACTATGTAGGTGTGTATCATAAATTTTATGTATTAGTTTTTTCACATGGTCCTTGGACAACAGATCTTTATATCTGAGGGGCCACCATTTTCAAAGAATTAAAGATGAAATATAGTTAAAATGAAAAGTGAAAATATATCGTTTACTTCATTGCTTCTTTCTTCCCTTCCTCTTTCACTTCTTCCTGTTTTCTCATCACTTTCATGATTTTAACCTCTCTTTTAATTCTACACGTCTTCTTGCACTCCTCTGTGTCTTTAATTATTTCTTTGAGCCATGACTCTGTGATAGTCTTTGTTGCAAATATCCTTTTTCGCCCTTTCTTATTTACACAAAACACCAAGCTCAATGTTAGGATTCTTTCATTTCCATAGCAGCAACATGAGATCTATAATCAACGAGTTGAACACAGTATTTTCTGTGACTTTTTCTTTTAATTAAGATATTCTGCCGCTTTACCCTGCAAAATGGCAAATTTTCCAGATTAGAGAGATAACCTACCCCCATACCCCCTTACGTTTCGTTCCTGATAGCATCGATTGCATGCAGTCCTTTACGTAGTCCAACTTGTACTGAAAAAGCAAACTCACACTGCTCTTTGCAAAGTTTTGTTTCCACCCCACATTATCCATACCAGTTATACACGATTTGGTTAATGGGTAGACAAATTGCTCACTGCTTCACTAATTTTAGCTTCCAAAATTGGCTATTAATCGTGTAGATAGCATCCTACAATTGGCTAATACAAACTAACTTCGCATTAAAGTTAAGGATGTACTTGGATACTTTCTGCTGGGGGAGGGGGCATTTTAACCATCTGACCAGCTGCTATCACTGAGAAAAAGATCACGGGAAAACTATATCCAATGGGAAGTAAAATCTCCAGGAGCATGATTGGCTTTTGACCAACTTTCTTACAATTTCCTACATTACGTGGGTGTGATGCCTCTCACTACATAAACGGATCAATAACTAGAGCATATCTGAGAACGTGTAATGATACCTTGTGTGTACTTTCAGACTCATTTGCTTAGAATTTGAGCCACTTTTAGTCTGAGGGCATGGTCATTTTGGAAAAGGATAACTCATGCTCTATTCCATTAGATTCAAAGAGGTTGATTGGAAGACATCCTGATGACCCCGCCATTGCTTTAGACAAGAAACACTGGCCATTTGACATTGTCAATGAAGGAGGTGCAATTAAATTCAGAGTCATGCATAAAGGTGAAACAAAGACATTCTTCCCAGAGGAGATTTCATCCATGGTTCTGAACAAAATGAAGGATACAGCAGAAGCCTACCTTGGAAGTGTAAGTTGTTGTGATGCCTTATCGATTTTGGTTTCTGCTGTTGCATTGAAAACCACGGCATCCTCCACTATGAAAAAGTGTTGGTTGAAATCTCTTACTAAGGAATAAAAATGAAAGATTTTGCTTTATTGATAGTATACAATTTCGTTGAGAATCTCATAATTCCAAATTAGTACTATTCTTTTCCTATGTGAATATCGGTATAGATTATGTATAATTCAAGTATAGATTTTGTAATTCATGAGGTCAATTACAAGCTTTGCTACTTAACCTACTTTGATGCTTTCTGGTATACTGCAAGAGCTCCATGAAGCTCCAGAGGACTTTGCATATTTTTTGTGGTCCAATGGAGGACTCTATAGGGAGAGACTTTTTAGCGAAGGGCTTAATAGAGCTTGTACGGTAGCCATTTAATCGTATGCTATCTAATCCGTACTAGGTAGCCTGATTATTAGCAAACCAGAATGCTGGCTTTGAAGAAGTCAATGGATTCGCCCTCTTGTGGACATGTTGTTTCTAAATGAACTTAAGTTTTAACTAAAATTATACATCAACTACATATTGAGAGATATAGCTTACTTGACGAGAAAAACTGCACGTAAATGTGACAAATAAAATTCTTTAATCCTTTTCTTTGCCCTAAAAGAAAATAGAAAATGCTGTTATCAGTGTCCCAGCCTCCTTCAATGACTCACAAAGGCAGGCAACAAAAGATGCTGGTACAATTGCTGGACTAAAGGTTCTGAGAATTGTTAATGAACCAACTGCAGCTGCAATTGCGTATGGACTTAACAAAAAACATTATTGTCAGAGGAATGTTCTGGTATTTGATCTTGGTGGAGGAACCCTTGATGTTTCTGTACTTGCAATTGATGATGGTATTGTTGAAGTTATTTCAACAAATGGCGACACTCATCTTGGTGGGAAAGACTTTGATCAAGCCATGGTGAATTATTTTATAAGAAAATTTAAGAAAAAACACAAGAAAGACATTTCCAGAAACAAGCGATCGGTTCAAAGATTAAATACTGCATGTGAAAGAGCCAAAAGAACCCTCTCATCAAGCACACAAGCCAGCATTGAGATTGATTCACTTTTTGAGGGCATTGACTTCTACAATTCCCTCTCCCGTGCAAAGTTTGAAGAACTGAATGGTAAATACTTCCAACAAGCAATGGGACCTGTTGCATCAGCACTGAAAGATGCAGGCATGTCAAAGAATGACATTCACGATGTAGTCTTGGTGGGTGGATCAACTCGAATTCCAAAGATTCAATCATTGTTGAAAGAGTTTTTCCTTGGAAAGGAATTGAACAAGTCAATTAATCCTGATGAGGCTGTTGCATATGGAGCTGGTGATTATATACTTACACTTCATGATTATGTTTGTAGGACATAGGAAAACATCGTTCACGTCTTGTAATTCTCTGTCACAGCTTTCTAGCATCTATCTATATGTAATATATAGAGACCCATTTTTGAGCATTACGCACACATAGCAAAGTTATCAGAAAAAATAATAATAGGAATATAGTAATATGGTTATTCTGCAATAAAATTGCAAATAAGAAATTAGCTCGTGCACATATACATTCGCTAAGGATCTTGATTCGTCGTTTCAATTGCTACTACGGCGTAGCAACATCTATACCTTTCACGTAAAAAATTTGCAAAAGTTAATGAATGAAATATACAATTCATGAAATAGCATGAATCTATCGATTGTATTGGAATTTCATAAGAAAAAAGTGTGAATTATAACCTTAGAAAGAGAGCCTTTGTAAACCTCCAAAAGCAAAGACAAAATTGTATGGAGTGGAATCCGTATCATTCAAGGGAAGTTCGTTTGGAATACCCTCGATAATAGCATAAAACAAGAATCGAACCTTGCTCGCTTTAAAAACAACATAAAAGGCTGGGCGGGTGACCAGTACATGTGTAGAATATGCCAGTACTTTAGTATTTATTAAATGGAACTAGTCTTTCTTTCCTTTCTGTTTTCCTATTGCACTTTGTGGTTGTAATCAGGCACTCCGGAACGGTATAGGGCAAAGTGGGCCAGCAAGAGCAAAAGGGCACCGAATACCAAAGGTGAGAAAGCGAGGGCTCCTGCGGTACTTCTTTGCCTGTGTGGAAAGCATGGTGACTGCACACCCGCAATATTTTCAGTGAACTAGTAAAGAGGCTTATTATTTTCTCATCTAGAAGATAATGCCGAGAAAAGGCCTTTGAGCCTGTAGCAAAACCCCGGCAAAGGAAAAACTAAGAAGGAGAATCGTTACATAGATAAGGAGACAAGATCAAATTTGTTGATGCTAGATTTGAAAGATGAGGGTGTTTCATAGTTCAGTGAGTTTCATAGTTGAGAAATTCTTGGGATGAAAGATGATTTGTGAGCTAGAGTTCGTGGATTAGGTAGTGTAACGTGGAAAGGGTGTGAATTAGTAGAGCTTCTGGTGATTTGAACACGTCTCACTTGATCAGGAATAATTTAACTGTCTTTAGCAACTAGCTACCTTCGGGGGCACTCAGGCTTATTTTCACAGCGATCTTGTAGCGTACTTTTTCTAGATGGGTCCGTGCACATGCTCCACCAGGAAATTTAGATCTTCTGAAATCGCCGGAAGTGTGTATATTCCTACTTTGCTTGAAGAGTTCGTTGAAATTTTCATTATAATGTTCCCATGTTGTGCACAGAAAGGATTGAGCTAACAGCTTGAAAGTGAAGGAGGAGGAGAGAAATTCACAATGGGCACTATCCCAATTATAGTCTGCCAAATATGTATACACTTCGTGGCATTGCACATTTGCCCACTTGGGAATTTTTAGTTGCAAACCCGATATCTTGGTGAAAAGTGCCATGCTTTCCATTGCTGCTTCCTGGGAAGATTCTCATTCTCCCTTTATCTGGGGCTATATAAACATTCCTCTTTTCTAATCAAACATGGCATGCTTAAACAGCATATTTTTTCTCTGTTGCATCATCTTAACGTTTGGAAAGCAGTCTATTTCATTTCAGTAAGGGCACTTTTGCTCCCCCCTATTCTACCAAGCAAAAGACAGGAGGGGCGCTTGCTCCCCCTTCCCCCCTCTCCAATGTCCCTGGTTTTAATTAATGTGTTAATAGAAATTTATGTATTTAAGTTGGTTTTTACTTGTATGAAAATACTAGACACAAATCAACGATCAATAATGAATATGAAATGAAATGAAATAGAAAATAGTAGTAACAGTAATGAGCTCTACACACATGTACGCACATATAGCATTATGCATCAATACGATTAACTTTGTGGAAAAATTTATGAGCAATCTCTTTATAAGAGATGGAACTAGAAGTGATATGGAACAATGTAAATGATGTTATCTTTAAATGAGTTTTGCATGCAATAGTACGAGTTTCCCATGAACCATAATGTTTAATGATGCGAATGACAAC
Organism: Cassiopea xamachana; assembly: GCA_900291935.2. Taxonomy (NCBI): domain Eukaryota; kingdom Metazoa; phylum Cnidaria; class Scyphozoa; order Rhizostomeae; family Cassiopeidae; genus Cassiopea; species Cassiopea xamachana. The sequence continues at coordinate 17,390,239 of OLMO02000257.1, read as the reverse complement.
TAGAAATTAGAGCTAATTTGATATACATAGCTATGTTCTCTATCGTTGACTTAAAGCCATCTACGGAGACTCGCAGTTGCTAACGCTTTTGCTTTGTTTTCTACATCTCGTGTGTTAAAGCATGTATAAAAGATATGTTTTTTTCTATTGTTAATATGATACGGTCTCTTTTACAGCTGTCCAATCCGCAATTCTTAGTGGCAATACAAGCGAAGAAATCTCAGATGTGCTTCTTCTTGAAGTAACGCCATTTGCACTTGGTATTGAGGGTACTGGCGGAGAAATGACAACAATTATTGAACGAAACACAGCTATTCCAACAAAGCAAAGTCATATATTCACTACTCATACTGACAACCAGCCTGGTATGCTGCTTCGGATCTTGGAAGATGATGGAACTTCAACGAAAGGCAACAATCTAATGGGGAAATTTGATTTATCCGGTATAACTCCAGCTCCATGCGGTATTCCTCAGATTGAAGTTACCTTTGATATCGATGCCAATGGAACTCTTATAGTTTCAGCTGTTGATAAATGCTCAGAAAAGCCAAAAGTAGTTTCCATTACAGTTGATAAAGGTCGTTTGTCTAAAGAAGACATCGAGTGTATGGCTGCAGAAGCAGAGAGATACAGGACTGAGGATAAAAGGGAAAGAGAAAGAATACAAGCCAAAAACAACTTGGAAAGCTATGTTTATAGCATGAAGAGCACAATGAATGACGAGATGAATATATGCAGAATTTATTATAATGATAGGATAACGATTGAGAAGAAATGTAAAGAGGTTATTCATTGGCTTGAACAAAACAAGGTTTTGCGATATACTTCATGTATTCCACATGATTTTTGAATAAAAATAAACTCATCTAATCTTGATGTATAATAATCAATCTTGGACTTTGCAACTATAAAAGCTCTGCTAATCAGCGTATACCCACATACGCTAAAGCTCTGCCAAGGCCTTCCTCATGTGTACTGGAATGGAAGCTTTGGTGCATTTATGAGTAACTGCAAAGTTACTATCAAAGTCTTATAAGCCCCATTGTGTGCCGTGGACAACTGATGCCCCATTTTGTGGGCCTTGATAGCTCAGAACGTGACAACTCAACTATCATTGTCAATTTAACTCGTTTTTTGAAAATATTCATAAAGTTTTTCTCCGGTTTCACTCTATGCTTATAGCCTGAATTGGAACACATTTGTTTTTAGAATTCAAGTCACGAAGAGTTTGAAAATAAACAGAAGGAATTCGAGGGTGTATGCATACCAATCATGACAAAGTTTTATCAAGCAGCAGGAGCTAGTGGTATGTCAGATGGAATGAATGGTGAAATCTTCAATGGAGCATCTCGTGCAATACCTGGGGGTATATTAGGAGGCAGGCAAAGCGGAAGTACGTCAGGAGGCTTGCTAAGTGAAATGTGAGGATGTGTATGCCAACTTGAATGCTTTGGGGTATCTTAGGCAGCATGCTTTGTAGCAAACAAGGAAATAAGAAAGGTGGCATGCACAAATATATGGTTAATGGAATGCCAAAAGGTATGCCACGTTGGGTGCTGATTGGTAGAGTGTTCCCAAGTAGTAAAGCTAATTAAAAAGCCAAGAAATGTTATTAATTTTGTAATAGGACTTGGAAATTCTTATAGGATTATGAGAGCTCTGGTACACAGAGCAAACTTGCTTGTTGTCGCTATTGAATTCACAAAGTAAAGTTCTTTCTCTAAAGAAACATAGCACAGCATGTTTTCTCTAAGCCTTGATTTTAATGCTTAAGTGTGTATTGTTTATAACTCGCATAAACATAATTAATCTTATTTGGTAGCACCCCCTTATGCATTTCTCCCTTTATTAGAATCAAATGCCCTCCCTCCACTTTTGAGGCATTTAGTAGAGACTGAATGATTCCTAATATGTGTTGGCCGCAGAGTTTTTAGAGTTGTCAGAGTTGTTATGACAGGGCATGCTCCCTGGGGTATCGCTTTTGTAATTTGTTCTTTTTCTTGTAGTACGTAATAGTTAGACGTATACAAAAAAAGAGAATCTCTCCCTTTTTATACCCAGAAGAACTTCATTAGGATATTTGTAAGTAAATAATTTTGAATTTCAGTATTGCTATAAACAACATTCTAAGATGCTCACAGGCGTTTGTAATTGTTTCACATCTTTCCTATACCGTGTTTTGTAAAATGCGTGCCATATTTAAGCATCAGGTATAAGACGTCATTTAGAATATGGTGCTGTAATATACCATTTTCCATTTCCATATAACGAATGCGAACATCGTCACACCCCCATTCTGACCAGAGCTAGGAAAAAACTTGAGTAAATTCAATATTCTGCTGCTTTAGCAATAACTGGTGCGTGAAAAGGAACTTCCCATGAAAATTATGCGATGAACTTAGTTGGAAATCCTTAAATTTAAGTGGTTGAAATAGGCATTTGCTTCTGTTCTACAAGATCCTTAGCAATGTTACACTTGCGGTCATTCCATGTGAAATCAGCAGCTATGATAACCCTACCGCTCAGATTTGGCTGAAAATTGGTGTACTAACTAAGTTTCTTACTATTAGCAGCTGTGCCAATTTTATTTCCAATTTTCCAAAGCATACCAATGTTATGGACCATTGAACTTTTGCCCAATTTTCATATTTTTTAGAGGACATACTGGCTACAAGTTTTGCACCAGGTGGAAAGTTCTTTTAATCAAGCAAAACTCTCTCAAAACGCTTGAAAATTGTACTACTGTGCATTCAGGCATACATATTTCAAACATCATATCAATATTGCCATCAAAAGTATGCCTTCTGAGATGTGGCTGTCTAAATTACCCCTAGTTGGTTGCAAAGTAACATGCTAGTACTTAGTTTTGGCGTCCTCTCTCTAAAGGCCTAACTCAGACCAAATTAAATTTGGTATTTATTTGATGCTGAAATATGAATGAACATAAAGTAAAAGTTTTATCGTGGCCTCATCTTAGTTTCTGTTGAATAAGTAGTATGAAAAATCTAAAAACCTCAAGTAATACCTTGGGATTAGTTACTCATGTCATTATGTTGCTAAAACCTAGAAAAGGAAAATAAACACAATTTGTCATGTTCATTAAGTAAATGATGATGCTCAAGGTTCTGGGTGCAACAGAGAAAGTAAATTAATGATGCAGGCCATGAAAAACTGGAAAAAGAACTGATAGAAGAACATGTAGAAGTCCGAAGCTGAGAAGGAGCAAATTGGTCCAAGTATCACGTCATCGTCCTCGTTAAGTACTTTAAGATAAATTGCTAAAACTTACCCGTCCTCCTCCTAAACCAGCTTATGATATCTACGACCCAATCGGATGATTGGCCATTCTTACACAGCTACGAGTAGGACTGTGCAAATTCAAGCCTCATAAGTTTAGGCATAATTTTATAGAAACAAGTGACCCTTTGTGTCCATCGAAAGATGGCATAGAAGATACGGAACATTACCTACTGCTTTGCCATTTATATGTTGGACTGAGATACAGGAGCGTGCCGATGTAGGGGGTGTAAAGATGTTGGAAATCCTTAGGCATGTCGGAAATCGATTGGCTGGCTGGTAGTCATTTGGCTTATCAGTAGTCATTTGGCTTGTCGGTAAAAGCTGCAATGGCTAGGCGGCAGTGATAAGCATGCTTGAATATGGTACGTATTGTACAATAGGCATCATCTTCGACTTAAAATAGATTTACATTACAGATAATTAAATACTTCACAGAAAAACATACGTTACGATTGCTAACCAAATACTGTCGTGCTATCTGTAGGCCTGATTACACTCTCTCCTTGTATCAGCAACACATTCACTTTGGTTTCAAAAACGTTTTCGAAGCAAGTTTACCTGTTCTGTTCTAGATACCTATTTCTACTTAAGAGATACTAGCAATCAGGAATGTGCTAGCTGGGAAGGGGACATAGGGGTATCTCTCTTCACTTTGGCTTAGAGATCAAGGGGACTGTACAAGCGCATACTGTAGGCTCTGACTTTTGATGTGATATCACAAATCCTATGCTTGTCTTTTGCTATGACTGAAGTTGCGAGTGTAGCTGCAATATTGCAACTTCATGGTCTCTCTTCTCCTTCCTCTAATCGAGAGTTAGTAAAAGTTATCTTATATGGAGATGAAAGATTCCCTATTGATCTCAACAAAAAACTACTTGAAGCAACCTTGAAGTTTACACATGCAACAGAACGCTTTAAATAAGCTTTTACTACATTCCATTGAATACATTTCCATTTACCTTATTAACGACAAATAATATTAGTACTTCTACATTGACTTTTATGTCCTTTTAGCACTTTAACTGGGAGTCATTCACCCTTAACGTAAGTGCCAATTACTAATCGCTTTCTGACCATTTCTCCTCTTTCAGTGATGCTCTGTTGTTGTGCCCTCCTTGTGGGTTTCACAATGCCTATTACAGCAATTAGATTCCCTCCCTTTTGAGACGTTTGATTTGATTTTTAATTATTTATACAGGTTAATACATTCTGTAATAAAAAGAAAAAGACTGATTTACAATGTGCACTGTCTAAAATCCTAGCTAATCTACATACAGTTCAATACCACGATAAACGAAAGTTAATATACAATATGTTCTAACTAGAAAATAAAAAAAGTTTGATGACGTACAAGAGCTCTCATACCCTTTGATTTTTCAAAGATTGCGTCAACAAATTTGGGAAAGTAACCAGTGAAGAGGCATTTTTTATTTCAGTGCTTAGTTTATTCCACACCTTCACACCTCGATATTAGAAGCTGTGTTGCTCGTAAGAGGTTGCAAAGCGAGGTATTCTAAGATCCGTGTCAGTATTACGGAGAGACATTAGATGCATATATTCAGGAGCTAATCCATGGAGAGATTTGTAAACTGTATGAAGGGTGAATGATGTATGAAGGGTTGTATGAAGGGTGAATGACCCTTTATATGAGAAGACTGCAGGGTTGGTATGACTTCTTGCTATGCGGATTGAGTGGCCAAGCAGCCCAGCCAGTTCCATTAGCTTAACTGAAGTTAAGCATGGCTGTGTACGGTCAGAAACTGGATGGGCGACCTCCAGATGAACGACCAAAAAAACTCACTCCACCGTCCTTCGGAAGGGAGGTTAAACTAGGGGTCCCATGCCTGGATGTGGCATGCATAGTGGGCCTAAATTACCTGAATAAGCTAGGTATAACAGCCTGCTCAAAATAAAGTAAACAACAAAACATCGCATACTCCTCCCTGCGGCATCTTTATATATATATATATATATATATATATATATATATATATATATATATATATATATATATATATATATATATATATATATATATATATATATATATATATATGTATATATATAATATATATAACCGCATAAGAATATACAAATTCTTTTGGGCAGACATGCCCATAAAAAACACGAGGCTGAAATCAGGTATAAATTAAGAATCATTTAAGAAACGTAGGCAGGCTAGGTTTTTTTTTATTCCAATAAAATGCTACCAAACATATTTACGGTCTACAGTACTTACAATAATTACTTTACAATACTACAGGGACGAATACCCCCGGGGAGCAAAAGTCCATGTCTACCCCAAGGGGATTAACATGAATAAAAAAAAAGAAACTACTGAAACTAAAGAGCTAGAAACAACACATACGGTTAATAAGAACGATTAGATACCTAAGTCTGCTTCATATTAGACGTCAGATCGAGGTGATGGCAAAGGTGTGGGAAATATAGGCTCTCCCGTCTCGCTAATTCTTTTTATTTTACTGCACCACAGAAAAGACTTTGAAGAAAAACACAAAGATTCTCAACTCAATCGCATCTGATCCCATCTAACTCTCTAACTAACTAACTTCGATCAATTATAGCATATACATACGATACAACTTATTAAATTACGCACTACCTCGGTATCATACAACGCCTACTGGGAACCCAATAAAAGGTAATTTGGGAACTAGTGAAGAAAACTTCTCTTGGAGTTCATTTAAAAATGAACCACCGTTCGTCTGACGTCCAATATGAAACAGACTTACAAACGGAAAGAGACAAAAACGGACGGGGATTTTTTTGGTTACGTGATATACAATTTTCGTTAGAATCGACCGTACTCAAATCGACCAGTTTTGTGGATGAATTGCAAAGTTAAGTTGAGAATAGTTTTATTGAGGTCATAAGAAAACTTTTCATCGCCATACAATAAGGGCTGAGTTAGGACCATGTTTGAAGGATTACTATGTTCATATAGTCGCAATACATCAAAGACTCCAGCGAGAAGATCTCGTCGTTGAGCGTCAAAAGAAGGGCAAAGCAACAAAAAGTGCTCCGCATCCTCAATGCCATCATTCGAAGGGCACAAGCTGTAGTAGAGTCCTGCACTCAGTGGCGTTTCTAAGGGGGGGGGGGGCCAGGAGGGGCCATGGCCCCTCCAGAAATATTTTTGGCCCCTTCATTGGCCCCCCCACTTTTTAAAAGGTGTTTTGTTAACTTTTACCACCTACTAAGAAAAGGCTTTTGTCAGGTTTCCGAGTTTGATGGTCTGACTTTCTCACAGGATTTGAATGTTTCTCTTCTTCCTGCTACGGAAATTGTTATAATTCTCTATTACTGAATCTCTCGCAAACTTTGCTTACGAAATAGGCTGTGAAATTAACTACTGTTCATCGAAATTTGTGTTCATTCAAGAACTAGTGCCTTTTAATAATGGATAAATGTGTGAGTTTCACAAAGCGAAAAGATGTCACGCCTGAGAATGAGACAAAAGTCAAAAAGGCTAAGGGAGAAGGTCCTCTGAGCAACTTCAAGATCCTCGTTTGGATTTGGCAAAGGCTTGTCAACTCATTTCTACCATTCAACGGGAGTTGGAATGCAGAAGAAACGTAGATATGATAAATTACAACGAGGAAGTTGAATCGTTATGCAGAAAATGTGGCTTAAACTACGAAGAGAAAGAGCGTCGATCTCAAAGACTACCAGATGCCTTGAGTGATTACTTTGTCACAGATGCCATTGGAAAGTCAGCCGGAGCGAATTCAGAAAAACTGCTCCATGTCGATGCTCTTATTCAAATACTGGACTGCATGTTGTCTGAGCTTGATAGAAGATTTTCCGGCGATGCAAAGGTGATTATGCAAGGATTTTCAGCACTTTCACCAACGTCTGAGAGCTTTTTGGATCATTCAGCATTGAAGGAAATTGCATTAAGATATGGCATCTGAGTCGTTGCTAACTAGCCCTTTACCAAAGGAATTTCATGAATCAATCCATCATGACGGTCATGATGGATTGATTCATGAAATTCCTTTGGTAAAGAGGCTAGTTAGCAACGACTGCATAACCGTTTTAGAATTCCTCACACAGCTTTGCCCCTAAAAACAGGCATTTGATTGTCTTTATAATTTATTGCTGATTTCAGTTACATTGCCTGTTACCACTGCATCATGTGATAGAAGTTTCTCGAAAATGAAACTTGTTAAAACGTATTTGGGAAACTCAATGTGCCACGAGCGCTTGAGTCATTTGGCTCTTCTATCAATAGTATCAACTCGCGCTGAATCAGTAGACCTAGAGCAG
>OLMO02000257.1:17359864-17382549 GCA_900291935.2 Cassiopea xamachana | reverse complement strand
ATTTTAGGTTCATGTAGAGAAAACTATAATAATTCAGATATATGTTCACTGGCCCCCCCAGATTTTACTGGCTAGAATCGCCCCTGCCTGCACTATCGTAAAAAGTGACGTATCATTAGCAAAGAGCTTAACATTGCACTTCAAGCCTGCAGTAAGATCATTTATATAAATAAGAAAAAACAGGGGACCCAGAATAGAGCCCTGGGGCACACCTGCCGAAATATCTCCCCAATTTGAGCTCTGGCCATTCAAAACAGTTCGCTGTTTCCGACCTTTAAGGAAACTTTGGATAAGAGATAGAAATTGACCAGAAACACCACATCGTTTTAGTTTATAAACGAGGCCGCCATGCCATACCCTATCAAATGCTTTCGAAATATCAAGATATACGGAACGAACGTCGAGAGGTGGATTACAGTCGAAGGCTTCAAAGATTGTATGCGTTATGGAAATTAATGGGTTGACTGACGAGTCACCGGGACGAAAACCTGATTGATTTGGGTTCAGTAGTTCATGAGAAGCGAGATGAGAATAAAGAGAATCGTACATGAATTTTTCGAGTATTTTGCCAAAAATTGGGAGAAGAGAGATTGGACGATAGTTTCCTTTAACGTTTTTCTCGTTTTTCTTATGAACTGGTACTACATTTGCATATTTCCATATTTCTGAAAATATTCCGCGCCTCGGATAGTTTGTGAAAATTATCTTTAATGGAGTAATTAATGCAGCATCGCTTAACTTAATCATTCTTACAGATACTTCATCCCAGCCATGAGCTTTATTAGGATTTAGGGATCTTATGATATTCAATATCTTTTCATCAGAGATAGAAAACTCATTTATCAGAGCAACAGGTACTGGCATGTCATGTGGGATCTCACTACCCGTGTCAAGGCTAAGTTAGAAATAATAACTTGTAAAAATAGTTTTTAACAAAAGATTTTTGATCAAGCTAGAAAGAAGATAGAGCGAACATCTATTACAAGCCTCACAGAATCTGACGATCTTCTTGCATCACAATTGCCTACTCCCAGATACTGAACAGTCTCCCCCGCTTACTTTTTTCGAAAAATTTTGCAACCTCTCACTATTATTGGGTCCCCGCCGCTTATTCCATCTTCATTTTTTCAAGGAGAAACCCAAATAATGAATCAGATATATGTGGCAAGATTCCGAAAAGCGTTTGCTTGCAGTGATGTTAATATGGGCTTTTTGTATTTGTGCTGGATGTTGCACAGTTAGCCCAAACTTCTGATTCTCCTGCTCATTTCATCTTGATGAACTTTCCAGCGCCCTGCCTTTAAGGATTCCCGCTTATTCAGGGCATAAGAGTAATTAGGGTTGTTGTTGTCATTGGAAGTCTTAAGAATTTAAGAAACAATTAAGGCTGGACTTGACAAAATATTAAGAAACATCTAGGTGAGAGGTTATCTTTTATTTTGAAGATAAATTTATACTTGGATTATTATCTTTATGGCCTTATAAACTGCACGAGCCCGGCTCTGACTTAACTATACATATTATAACTTTCCTTGAGGTTGCAAAACACTGCAACATGCTGTGCACACATTCAGGGGAAGAGCATACCCTACAGTCATGCCTTGTTTGCTTGCATGCAGACTCAATTAGTTTATGTGTATTTAATCTTTGGTCAACCAATGGTGCCGAGAATTTGCCGGCTTAATGCCACCTGGGAGGTACTTTGCCCCTTACCCCAGAATATTTGCTATTGGCTCAAGATATCTAGCTCTGCTAACCGCTACAGTGGTGATTTTTCACAAAGAAACAAAGAGAGGGCAGAGGTGCTGAATTTGCTGAGTACTTTGGAAGTAAATTAATATTTGTTGAGTACAAGCGTTTTTCATTAAAAGAGTGAGCTCATGCAAAAAAGGTCTTCTTTAAAGAAAAGACGTGTATATAGCCATTGACAAACTACCCTGCTGAGAATTTGCTAACTCGATGGCAGCTGTTGGGCACTTTGCCCTCTAATAGCTATTATTGCATCACGATTACCACAACTGAGGACTTGCTTTATAAAAAATTTATGACCTTGTAGTAATGACGCGGGCATTCTAAATACATATTCGTAACATGGTATTCATTTCTACTAATCACCGTTGATGCTTTCTTTTAAATTAGCATTAATGCTATGCATACGTTTTTGAATACTCACTGAGCAACACTTTGGTAGTCCTCAATGATACCATGAATACCTTTTTCCGCCTCTGCATTGATTCTCCCAATTCATTAGAATGTGCACAACGCAAACTTTGGCAAAGTTTGCGAGATGCAAGTACAGAAGGACGGCTAATGCTGTTATGCAGGCTACCATTTTATCAGCGCAACTGTGAGTATATGAGTTATTCTAGAAAGTTTGATTTATTTGTTAGCTGGAAGCTGAAGTTTGTAGTAATTGAAAATTTTTCTTAAAGTCAGATCGGTTATTTTAATTATGAAAAGATTTGATTTGATGGACAGATTTGATTGATCACGGATTTGATCACCTTTATGACTGTCACGTCATTAATTCTAGCTTCTTTATTCAACACATCCATGCACACATTCTGAGGTTGCCATGTCTCATGTATGGAAACTTCAGCATTGAGAAGAGTGGAAACAGACTAACGTTAAATACTTTGGAAACATTTAGTGATTTGAGTGTTGGTGAGTGTGAAGAAAAGTGTATAGAAAATCGTCTGTGCAAGTCAATTAATACAAAGAATTCGACTGGGGTTAATTGTGAGTTGAACAGCAAGTCGACAGAAGATGCATTTGATAGTGCTGCATTGACAGCATCTACTGGATGGACATACAAGACAACGAACTTTGAAGCAAGGAATGTAAGTGTTTAGATAACTGATGAATCTTAGTCTTGTAAGTCTGGCTTCAACTTTTGATAAACATAGCAAATTTATAGTTCGACGTTTCACAAAATGACGATTGGTAGGTGCTCCTAAAGCCCTACACACTTCTCTAGATTGAGCACTTACTATAGCAATATTGACGCCCGATTTCGCTGACATCTAATAACATCTTTAGAGTAATAAAATTTTCATGCTTCAGAAAGCTTTAGAGTGCAAAATATGAATTTACATTACATACAAGCAGTGTTTTTTAGACTAAGTTTTATATTAAAGATGCTACAATAACTGCGGAAAGTCCTGAGACTCTCTTGATTTTATTTTATGTCTAAAAATCGTCCCCCCTTTTCCTTCAAGTCAATGGTTTTCAATCTTTTTTGAGCCATGGCACATTTTTTGCATTGGAAAAAATTTTGCGCCACACCATTAACAAAAAATATTGCAAAGTGACACTCAACAGAGGAACAAAGTAATCAGCTGCCTACTGTCACATGGACAAATATCACATTTTAGGCCTTTAGAGAGCTGAACTGGATTGGGGGCATATGTATAGAAGCATTATCAAGAGTCGGAAAATGGGGGTCTGAAACCTTGCCCCCGGAAGAACTTTTTAAGGTGTTTTTAAGGTGCCCTATGAAACGTCGTAAATGCCTTTTGGAGACTAGAATTTGGAGACCTAGGTTCGCCCCAAATTTGTGTCCACACTATAAATTAATTAACTTCCGCCCCAAGGCTCATGCTTGGGACCACTGCTTTTTATCATTTATTTGAATGATTTTGAGCACTGTCTTTAACACTCAAGAGCCAACATGTATGCAGACGAAACTGAGATAAATATTTCCTCAAACAACCAAGCAGAGCTCATAGATACAGCACAAGTTGAGTTATTAAATATTGCAGAATGGATGAGGATTAACAAACTCAGTCTCAATCCCACAAAAACAGAATACATGATAATAGATCATTCTCATAGAAGGAAAAGAGAATCTTTACCGCAATTACATAAACCGAGAAAAAATTAAACAGTTTGATAAAACAAAACACCTTGGGTTAATAGTTGGGGATAACTTAGGATGGGAAGAACAGTATGAATCAGTTATGAAAAAAGTTGCTGGGGGCCTAGCAGCAATGAGGAAACTTAAGGGCATCCTCCCACAATCAATGCCTTTTCCAGTTTACAAAGCACTTTATTGAGAGTCATCTTCGTTATGCTGACATGGTCTGGGGGAGCTTATCGAACACCAAAATATCAGCCCTTAAGAGGCATCAAAATAAAGAACTCTTTGATTCGACCAACACTTAGCATCGATCAGATGTTTCAATTTGGCAGGTCGGTTCTGATGTTTAAAATAATAAATAATTAAAAAGTTATGTTCTGAGAGTCTACACGTTAAATTTGCTGAAAGATCCACGATAAGCAAGTATGGTACAAGAAACAAGACCGATCTCCAAATTCAAAGGTTACATCAGGAACTCAGTAGAAAGGCTGGAATTCTATCCCAGCACACATAAGAGAGTCTAATACACTAACCCGGTTTAAGAATGGGCTAAAAATTCATTTTCTAAGCTGGAGGAAAAATTTTGAACTATTTTGCACACGAGGCCATCGAAGAACAGTACTGGTTTTTATATCTTTTTAGTTAACTTGTTCGCTATATCTAATTTAGGACCTTTATTTGTAATTAGGACTTCTTGCATTTATCCTGAATGGGTATCGTGATTAAGTAAGAGTTATAAAAAATTAGGGGCACAACCTCGGTCCACCCTAGATTAAACAAACCTGGGGTGAACCCTAGTTAGTTTCTGTTGTGTGGACAAGACTATTATCTGCTATAGCTGTCCTAAGGACTTTCGGCGGCTATTGTACATTCATTCTTCTGCTCTGTTCGGCTGAAATGAATATTTGAAAACTGAAAAAGTTCTAGCTATAGCAGGATGGGGGCCCACTATCCCATTTGGAAGGACATTGTGTAATTATTGAAAATAAGGACGATCCTGACGAGAATCTTATTTGAAACACCTCTTGCGTGTTCTTGTCTCATGTAGTTATGAACATGATTATATTCAGCACGATTAGGACATGCAGTATTGTTCTTCATTTCTAGATTGGCCCCTACTGTGAAGAACAGGATCCTTGTCCACCATACTATGTTATTACCTGCATGGATATCTGCAGTTGCCCCGGGTACCAATGCCAGAATACTACCACAAGTAATATGCATTTCATTTTCATTCTTCAGTCATATGTATTTTTGAATTTTGTAATGAAATAAGCAAGTTACGCTGTGAAGGCAACCCAGTGACTCAGCCACCAAATGCAAATTTCCAAAGGCTTTCCTAGGATTTTAATGGCTTTTCTCACCGCTCAATCCAAAGAACAGTTCTTAATTATAAACAGGTGACTATGAAGATCTGTCAGAAATGTGTTTTCTAGGGGGCGTAGGGTGGCGTCATGCTCCCCAAAAATTTTTGAAATTGCAAAAAGATAGTCAAAAGTGGATCATGCCGCAAGAGACATTTTAGTGATGGTATTTGGTCAAATAGCAAAAATCCCTTCCCCCCCCCCGTCCAACAGGAAGTGTCTCAGCATATTTCTGAGTTCTGCATATGCTTTCGTGGGCAATGAAAGTGCCAAGATAGGGATGTAGCAGAAGTGCATTCTGCAGTGATTCTACTAGACACGTGATCACTGCTAGCCGCAAGTTCCAGCATGCAATGCCATGATATTCCAGCATGTAATGCAACACCTGTTTATGTAAGCGAATATTTGCTAAGCGATCTCAATCTCAGTTGATAATTGCTAGATAGTTAAAAGCATAGATGCACGTGCTACCAATTTTCACAAATGCTTTGGGAAATTTTCCCACTGTAGCTCATTTTGCTACCTTTTTTGTTTTTGAGTGTGTCCGTTTGTTAATCGATACGGTAGATTTTTTGTCCTGTAAATAGAGCCAAGTCTCACTCAAATTTTAATATTTTCTATTTCATAGATGTATTTAAGCATTGCCAAGAAGCATACACGCAAGGCAGCAGATTCACAGGAGTGTATCCAATTCATGTAGATCGAGCAATGTTCTTTGATGTACCTTGTGATATGAAAACAGATGGCGGTGGATGGATTGTATTTCAACGACGTGTTGATGCAAGCGTTAATTTCTACCGCAATTGGTACGAATACAAGTCTGGATTTGGAGATCTGAATAGGAATTTTTGGCTTGGGCTTCAGAAAATCCATAAACTCGCTGCACCAGGGAAAGGAGCAATTCTTCGCGTTGATGTAAAGCACATTTCAAATCCGACTCACCTAAAATATGCCAGATATAACATATTTGAGATTTCAGATGAAAGTCATGGTTACAAGTTAACAGTGAGTGGATACTCAGGAAACGCCGGTAATAGTCTTACGCATCATAATGGAATGAAATTCTCAACCGAGGACAAGGATCAAGACAAGGCATCTGGCAATTGTGCTAAAGCGAACAAAGCAGCTTGGTGGTATAATGCGTGTCACAGATCTAACCTGAATGCTCCTTTCCCTACCGCAACATCTGGCCAAAGTTCATATCACATGAGTTGGTATCATCTTCATAATGAGCACGGAGGCATAATATTTTCTGAAATGAAGATTCGATATTTGAATCCTTAATGGAAGTAGGATATAATCATGAGCTACCAACTTCGGCAAAAATATCAAGTACTTGTAGACCGTTGAAGCATGTGATGTTTTTTCCGAAGTTGGTAACAGTGTTTGGATGGATGTTTGGTCTCAATAGTAACATGTAGACCTGCTTACTCTCCCGGTTTTGCCGTAGATGGTGACAAGAATTCGTACTGTGTAGCACTCCATGCCTGAAATGGGATTACAAGAAACTTTGTAGAGATTTGAAATAATAATCATCATCACTTGGAATGGAATTTGTAAGACTTTGACGAACCGCTCTAGATATAAAGCACATTTCCAATGCAGTTCAACTTATATTTGCGGAATACAGTACGTTTGAAATTCTAGGCGAAGGCAATGGGTACAAGTTAACAGTGAGTAGATACTCAGGAAACGCTGGTGACACCCTCTCAAGTCAGAATGGAAGGAAATTCTCAACAAAAGATAATGATCAAGATACGTGGTATAAGAATTGTGTGGTGAGATACGTAGATTCTTGGTGGTACACTGCGCGTCATAGATCCAATCTAAATGGTCTTTTTCCCACCACAACATCCTCGACAGATCCAAAATACATGAGGTGGCAATCTTATCGTAAACAGCATGGTGGTATTATATTCTTCGAGATGAAGATTCGATATCTGAAAATAGCTACGAGAGAGCTGTTTATTTATTCCTGCAAAAATGGTAGATCTGAGATGTAAATAGCTGAGAATATTAATGCACGAGAAATGTATCACAGTGACATAGCCAGGTGTAATTTCTAGCGAGGAGATTCAGAGGGATAGAGTCCCCTTGCTAAAATTCTTGTTCATTTTGGGGGCTCAACCCCCCTACGTTATTGCATTAAGAGACAGTTCATTATTAATAAAGGGGGTGGTGCTGAAAAGAAGCGGGTTGTGACTACAAATTTCTTCCTACCCATGTCTCTACAATATTCAACAATTCCATGCCCATCCATTTAAAGGGCCAATAGTTAGTTTACCTAACCCTCTGAGAAAGATTTTAATGATCGTCATGGCTTCAAATAAGAACAATGTGACAAAAGATTTTTTGGTCAGGATTACGATGTATTTTAAGGTAATATGTTACAGTTTACGCCCCCTTTTGTTGTGTGTCATTTCTTGTTACCCAGCCTTTGCCTACCCAAAAAATTTCTTTACCCAACCATTATATCTTCAGTCCCAACCCAAGTTATAATTAATGACCGCTCCCTAACCTTACTTTTACCTTTCATCCAGTGCTTTGTATTGTATTGCTATAATGAATGTCCTCACTACTACATGCTTATTGAGACTTTTCTAGATGTTGGCTATATTATATCACGATTAAGTTAGATTGTCATATCTCCATCTTTAAAAACATGGGCATGGTTGCAAAGAGGCTATACCCACTTTAAGTTAGTGCACCCAGAGCCTTCCTTGCTAAAATTTTTAGAAATCAATCCTGGATGTTTTCTTTAATAATTCCTTTGATGGGTCACTTAGCAAAAATAAAATCAACTCTTGCAAAAAAGTCAAAGAACTACACGTTTTTTTTAAAAGAAAAGAACTCTATGGCTTCAGCCTGTGTGTTTCTTAATATTTTGCCAAATCCAACCTTAAATGTGTCCTAAATGTTTCTTAAACTGGAAGACTTCCAATGACAATAACAAACCAGATTAGAGACAAGGATCAGTTCTGTGCAGTATGTAATAGATCTTCATTCTATTTTCTCGCTTGTTTGATCACACATTTTCTAGTAGAACAGCTATTGCAAGTTACTGCTTGAGACTCAGCCGGCCTATGTTTCTTAAATGGTTCTTAATTTTTGCTTAATTTCATCCTCATATTTCTTATAAGCATGTTTCCCATGAAAAAACGCATCATTCCTCAAGTTTTGCAAATATTGGAGGTGTCATTCTCCTGTATTGCTAGTTGGCACATCCCTGGTCTGACAGTGAGTAGATTGAATGGCTAGTATCAATGTTCACTGCGTAAGAGAATGAGGGTGTTCTAGGATGGGATTGCAATTGAAATGACTATTCCAAATCTACCTAACATTTTTGGTAATATATGGACCATTGTTGTTGACCATTATTATCATTTTCCCCACCAGAGGCGGAAATTGCTGGGTGCTGTAGAGCGAGAGCCCCCTAATGTCGGTAAATCTAAGATTTTGAAGAGAAATTCTGAACTATTTTTTATTAGAATTTTAAGTTTTGTTCACCTGCTGACGAATAATAGCCAATGGCATCTCATATCAGTCTCGGAAGTAAACCCAAGCTCTGTCTGTCATAGAAAGTATTCCAACTCATTCTAAAAGTTTTTGATTGCCTAGGAAGACTGTTGCCGCTTTTTCGTGCTGTAGCAAAGAAGGATTGCAATGAAAAATTTAGTAAACGTTCCTGAGACTGAATAGAAAAATGAGCGTTTTCTGCTATTTCTGGAGATCTAAATTGCAAATTTTCCCTGGGAAGCATGCCCTCGGACAAGGAATATGCCGACTGGGGGCGTGTGGGGGAGGGGGCGTGATGCCCTTCCAATATGTTCAAATTTGCAAGAAAGTTGGTCAAAAGGCAGCCATGCTGCAAGAGACGTTGGTACCACTATTTTCTCTGTGACCCTTTTGTTTTTTTAGTAACAAGAGTTGGTCAATTCCTCAAAGCGCCCCCCCCAATAGAAGGTGTTTCGGGACATCACTGCCTCGGACCCCCTAGCCTATCAACATTTAGGGACTGGCACCATAGTAACCCTGTTATACTGGTAATTTTAGATGCATTAATCGTGTATTATATTTGTATAAGTTAGGAACTAATGTAGGACATTTATGTAGGGAGATATCTGTTCCCTGCCAGTTCTTTGTATTGCTTAATTTACACGTTACTCAAATAAAAGAGACTTTCATCTTCAATACCTGAATTTCATACCCTGTACACGTGGTATACTCTTTTACTTCAAAAATGCTGAAACTCAGGTGACATTGGCCCTGACGCACTACAACTTGCATTTAGGGTGTGAACTGATAGTCAACTCTCACTAACAGTAGAGCACCTGACGCTATTAGCCATGCTTAACTAAATTAATCCAAATTCTTTTACATTAGCGCCTCACAATTTTATGTTTACATAAGAGCAAAAAATAACACTAGATATTACATTGGAGTGACATCCAGGGGTGATTTCTAGGGGGCTCAGGGGGTGGAGCCCCCTTGTTAAAATTTCTGCTCATTTTGGGGGGCTCAGCCCCCCTAGAACTCTAGCATTGGCTTGGCTTTTCAGAGTTTATTGGCCTTGCTTCCAAAGTGCTATGATCAATTGTGCACTGCTATATGGTTATTAAGGCACTTCTTATTGTTGACTATACTGTAGCACTGTTAAACTAAATTATCGTGTTTCCAATTTTGATTCTATGGGCGTGGTTGTAGCTGGGCCACACCCGAACTATAGGCGTGGTTGTGCCTAGAGCCCCCTTGCTAAAATTTTTAGAAATCACCACTGGTAACACCTTGCCACCTATTGGGTACTTGATTTTCGAGCTAGCACGTCCAGTCAGCACTCGTTACAGCTAAGTGCGTCCAAAAGACTAGGGTGCGCAGGAGGTTTGATAGAATGCAAAAAGTCCTCACAAAGATAAAAGGGACCAAAGTGCTGCCTCAGAGTAGCTCTTTCTATTCGCAATCACTCTTATGCAAAGATAAAGTGTTGAGGTGCTAATGTAACAGAATTTGGATTATTTTAGTTAAGCATGGCCAAGGGCGTCAGGTATCCTACTGTTATTGGGAGTTGACTATCAGTTCACACCCCATATACAAGTTGTAGTGCCTTCAAGGCCTGGAATCTACTTTCGTGTAGGCACCATTGTTGCTCAGTTTAGGATTGGACTCTCAGTAATTGAGGAAGACTGGGGAGGGCCAGATCGGTTTGTATCTTGTACTTTGTATTGTGTGCTACAGGCTAAGGCTCCAGGTATTGTATAACGTAAATGGTATTAGCATTCGTATAAGTAACTTCCGCATCGCACGAATTGGTAGAGTACAAAACAGTGGCGAAGCTAGCTCTGACGAGTTGGTCATGCAAAATGAATTGCGCATGTGCAAATACGATCCCGCAAGCACAATGCAATCCTGTTCAAGAAGTATGAGTAATCAGCAAATTTTCGCTGGTTACATTAATGCAAGTATATCTGATTACTATCTACTACTCAGGTGCAGCATGGAACTCAAACTACCATTGCCAAGGCAAATTAGTTATTGAGTTAAGCTCAAGCCCCACGTCAAGGGTTTGCCTCTTACCTGAGTTTCCATTTAGGCTTAAAGTGCTTATGCATCCAAAATTTCGAAATTTAACTTTTTGCATTTTCTAATGCACCTTTGTGCTGTGATCATCATGCCACAAACTTAAATATCATAACTCATATATAAAAAAGTTACGAGCTCTCAAACTTCGCTATTATGGCATTTAAAGTGCGAATTCTAGCTACTGCGCATGATGTCATAACGAGTACGCAAAAGAATTTTGGTCACTTGTTAGCATGGATTCCACTAGCAAGTCCTGCAAACGTCGTGGAGGACTGTACTGTGTGGCTGGTCTCCCGAACGGAATAAGCTGCACAAATGGTCAGCATACAGAGGGGAAATTTTTTCACACGTTTCCACTCAAGAAAAAGGACAGGAAAAGACACCAAGCTTGGGTCAGGTTTGTGCGAAGACATAGGCCAAAGTGGAGCTGCACCAACTCGTCTTTCCTTTACTCTGACCATTTCGATGAAAACTGTATTACGAAGAATCAGGAAGTCGCTGCCAAACTTGGAATGAAAAGGAAGCTAAATTCAGATGCTGTTGATTGATTTATCGTTGGCAGACACAGCAGATACCATTGATCAGTCACTGACAGATAGAGCTAAAAGACAGGTGAGACTTACCTGTGCTTGTTTTTTAGACCCTGGTCAAGTATTAACAATTAACAACGTTGAGGAAAACAGGGCAAGGAGGTACGTTGAGTTGGTAGATTGGAAATGGCCTACTAGTAAAGGAAAATTATAATGCCATAGTAATGTATTTCAATTCATTTCATGGACTATCCGTGATATGTGATGCGTTCAAAATGGATGACACAATGGAGGAGGAAGAAATGTTTACAAGCCCTAATACTGTTTGTACCGGATGTCCAGTTTTGGAAAAGAAAATTGTATTCTATCAGAAAAAAATCAGTTGGCTTAGAAGATCAAAGAGTAAATTAGAAGACTCTAATCAATGCAAATTCTACTTCATCTAACGCAGAAGCCATTACCCTACACGTTGTACAGCTTTAACGCTTTGCTTATAGTCCTAAGTGACTGTTTACAAAATTTGACAAGGTATGAGCTACAATACGTAATAGATACCGGTACTCACCATTCCTGAACTTGGATTTGCCTCTCAAATCAAGCCGAAAGAGTTTGTGGTAGCAGTCCATGGGGGTCATGGCCTCGACATTTTCTTTATCTTGGGCATCCGAGTCGTCAGCTAGTGGCTCTCCGTGGCATGTACCTATTACCCTACACGTTGTACAAGTAGTAGCAGGCCTGGCTGTGCAAGCACACGGTCATCATTGCCATCATCTTCTAACTGATAATCAGTAGATTCATCATAAAGTGACGAGTCACTGTCACTGTTTGCTATTTTAATGAGCCGTAGCACGCCAAGACGAGAAGCTTTCTTACGCTTTGTTTATCAACTGATATAGGCCTACAGAATGCACTCGGTTTGATCCTCGTTATGACATCACGCAATGGCTATCAAAATTCGCACCTAGTGCCTCAAAACAAACGCTAATTTCTACACCTCTCTCCAGTAAGAACAAAAATAATATGATATTCATGCATTGGAAAGACCGAAGTTTCGATTTTAGCTAAAAAAAGTATATTCGAAATTTTCGATGCATAGGCACTTTAAGGAACCCAACCGGTTCCATGGCAATGAAGGAATTGGGGGTAAGCAACCTGAATATGTTCTTTGGCTTCCAACAAAGTAATGACATTTCCTCTGTTTGCTGACTTTTCCATTGATTTATGTATGTCCAAGGACATAGCTCACAAGAACATAGCAGTATTGTTCCAGATCTATTGAGACATGCCAGAAACACAAGAAGTTTTCTACTACCCCACCCTCCCCAGCTTGCTCTATCTAATCCTCAAAATCTATAACACAGTTCAGTGATGTGCTTATGAGAGGCATGGGGGCAGCATCAGTGGTGATTTCTAAAATTTTTAACAAGGGGGGCTCTAGGCACAACCACGCCCATAATTTGGGTGTGGCCCAGCTACAACCACGCCCATATTTTCAAAGATGGAAACATGATAATTTATTTTAATACTGATATAGTATAACCAACAAGAACAGGTGCGTCAATAACCATATAGCAGTGCACAATTGATCATAACACTTTGGAAGCAAGGCCAATAAACTCTGAAAAGCTAAGCCAATGCAAGGATGTTGGGGGGGGGCTCAGCCCCCCCAAAATGAGCAGAAATTTTAACAAGGGGGCTCCGCCCCCCTGAGCCCCCCTAGAAATCACCCCTGGGCAGCATGCTCCAATATTTTCAAAAATAAAAGAAAATTGGTAAAAAGTTGGCCATGCTGCTAAGAGAAATGGCCACAGTACTTTCTTTTTTTGGTAACAGTAGTTGTTCAAATGGTCAAAATGCCCCCCCTCCAATGAAAAGTGTCTTGACACATTTCTGACACAAATAATTATTCCTTCCAAGCCTAGCAATCTATGGGGTGTCTTACCTCCATCTTTCTTAAATAAAATCTCCCTCTGTTGATTCTTCTATTCATTCCTTTTATGGGGGCTTTGGAATAGACTATGGGGTTTTCCCCAAAACTACATACTATAAAATTCCAATGAAAAGTAGTGTTTATGTAAAATGAGCTACTGATTTGCATAAAAAATAAGGGAGTAATTGGAGCTTCCTTGAATGGTAAGCACAAAGACAATGTGATCAGCAAATATAAGATGTATTACTAAAGATTATACTGGATTCCTTCTATTAGAATAATTCAAGTTAGGAAAGAGAACCCATCTGGCACATAATATGATAATTAAAGTCATATTGTGAAAGATTATGGCATATCAGAAAAATGTAAGATTATTTGAATACAAAAGTAAGACTTCTTGGTTTTTCTATGAATTTATCTAAAATCAAGGTATGCAGCAGACTTATATTTTCTAGCTCTGCAATATTTCTCTTTGCACAGATATTTAACACAAGCATGCAAGGAGATCTTGCTCCATCCTATTTCTCAAATAGGTTTTAATTCTCTTCAAGTATGACAAGATCTTTCTACTGATAAGGAAGATATAGCAGTTGTTGCATTTAATAACAGAAGTTTGAAAACTTCTGAAAAACATGATTGCAAGTTGAGATTGTTCATGTAATCTAATAGCTCTTGAGAACTTGCTCTATAGAAATCAGAATCTCTATGAATAAACAAAAGTTGCTGTTCAAGCAAAGAAAGTTTGATATGAGGACTATATATCTTTTCCAATAGCTCCAACTTCTCAGCAGGGACACTATTCTTCCAATTAATGAAACAGTGGGGATTGACTAGATCTAGAAAAGCAAAGTCTTTAAGATCAAGAAATCTCTCCTGTAACATACCAGAAGCATTATCAATGACTTCAACGAAAAGTCGTCTATATTGTGCCTCATACCCAACCTTGCTTTTGGCTGGCTCACCAACTACTTGAACTACTGTAGCAAAAAACTCATTATATGACTTATTTGACTTCCACTCACCAATGACGTCAAGAAAACTAACTATCTTTCCAATGCCATAGCTAAGGAGGGGGGGGGGGTGTTTTGACCAATTAACTAACTATTGTCACTCAAAAAAATAAGATCACAGAAATTACTGTTGCCAACTCTCTTCCAGCATGGCTGCCTTTTTGATCAAATTTTTGCAAATTTGAAAATATTGATGGGCGTGACGCCCCCACGCCCCCAGCCTGCACATTCCTGGCTAAAAGCTGAGAAATTTGCAAAAATACCTTCACTAGAATAGATGAAGCTGACTGAGAGAAGACATGATTCAATCGATGAGCAGCACAATGGAGAAAGTAAACAAAAGGGTAGTCATCACGAAGAAGCGTTGAAGCCCAGAAATACTGCTAGACATCACTGATTCTCCATCATAGGTTTGCATGATGAGTTTATCTTTCAGTGTGTCTCCATATTTCCTCAAAGTTTGCCTCACAACACTAGAGATGACTGGAGGTGATCCATCTGAGCACACATCAAAAAAGGCTAGGAATGTGAGAGGAAACCTTGCAAGTTTCTATAACCTACTATGGTCCATCTAGAAGAATCTCCAGATTTAAAAAGTAAACACAGCCAGCAAAACTGACCTTGGCTTACTTCATTCCACACAAACAATCTTTCTCTCATACCACTGTCGACGAAACGCTCTTCCATGGCTTTGAATGTCAAGCTTCGGTTGGGGGTGATTCTGTTGAACAATTAACCGTGGTGCAGCAAAACCACACGCCAAGAGCGATTTAAGGATCAATTCTGATACAGCATCTCTATTTGTGACAATTTCTTGCGCACGTAGCTGAGCCATAACAAATGACGTAGAATATAATTCGTATAGCCTTTCGATTACAGCTAGGCCAGATCAAAAATCGCAAGTTAGTACCCAGTGCTTTCGTTCGATTACTAAATCACGCATTCTGCAAAGTGCATGATACCACGTGTCTAGGGAATGACGTTCCGAGCTTTTATTGGTGTTTAGCTATAGATATGCCCAATAAATGCACTCTATTTTGCTATGAAATCATTTCAGTCATGCAGTTTTCAAAAGTGCGTGACATACGTGATTATAATAATAATGACTTGCAAATGTTACAACGGATCGAATGCAACCCATACTCAGCCCTAACTCCGAGCATCCAGAGTCAACTAAAGTCATCAGTAAGGACAAAATTAAACGGCTTTTTGCTATAAACCTTATTACTGTACAGAGGGCTTCTTTTTGCAGACCAATTTGTTGATAGAATTTTCAAATAAAAGTGACATTCCAGAACAGCATTAGTCATGCAGTGCATGACAAGCATGTCCTCTAGCTTCGCCACTGTCCAAATTGATATTAAGAGAAGTGTAAATGACAATAATTGTAAATCGAAGTCCAATTTTGCTTTGAAACTCCTAAAAAATTTGTAATTTTTTTTCAAACTTTATCATATATATATCATATTAAAATCTACAAATACAAATCTCATTAAATAGGTAATCTGTATTTGGCTGGCATACAATGATACACAAAATTAAAATAAAAAAATAGGTACATATGAAATAGATTATAATAAATGAAAAATACACACTAAAGTATTTCAGTATAGAAGCAGTAGTAATATCGACTTATCAACTAACGTGTTCAGTAGCTGAGAAGCTCTGGGTTGCACCATGCTTTGTTCCTCATGCAAAATATGTAACAGGTCGTGCGAATAGCACTAGTAGATAGCTTGGAAATAATGAAATTGAGATGTTGATTATCAAAGCCTAGTTTAGTACACATTGTGAGGAGGGATTCTGACGAGTGATGTGCCAAGACAGCTTATGGAAAGATTGATGAATTTTATTGAGTGATAGTCATTGCTGAGATCAGTTACGAGGGAACGATGTTTGAGTTCTTTGCGACGAGCATTGTTTGCTAGATTTGTCTCAAAGCCTACGGTAAATTCAATGATGTACAATTTATCAGCGGTGGAAAGAATCATGTCAGGCCGAAGGCTATCACTCGTAATAATACAAAGAGACAGGTAACCAGGAAGATCAACATACAACTTGCATGTTGATCTTCCTGGTTACCTGTCTCCTTGCTCAAACTTTCCAATCTGTAAATTCATCAAAATGATTTTGATGAATTTACAGATTGGAAAGTTTGAGCTAGGAAACGTAAAGTGGAATTATGTCTCCAAGTAATACGGCCCTGGTCAAGATATGTTTTGCAACCAGCTACAATGTGGAGTAGTGACACAGGCTTTAGACAAAAGGAGCAGTTAGAAGTGTTTGAGAGGCCCCTAGATAAAGGTTCTTTCTAGTGGCGAGTGTATTGTTAAAATATTTGATTGTAAAATTAAAGATATTGGCAGGTAGCTTACTTTGAGCCCGAGACCAGAGTGAATTGAGATTTTTTAGGAATGAGCAAGAAGGAATGAAATAATGAACCCTTGTGATGGCCACCCGGTTTGGAGTCTGTCTGTATGTTCAGTACGAATCGATTTCAGAACTTGCTTTGTATTTTTATATATGTCGTATTGGATGTTGGATCCGCAGTTTGTATTTCTCCATATCCTTACTATGGCTTCATCCTTCGAAGATTTCAATGAAGAACGGAGGACTGTTTGGCACTGCTGAAATTTAACAGAGGGAAGCTGAAATGCTAGGCCAAACATGTTGGAAGAGAGAGCGATTGAGCTTAAGTGGCAGAAATGGGAAGCTCAAACCACTCACGGATATACTTAGAGACAATGTTATCCAAGTTTTCTGAAATCCATTTCTTACCCAGATCTGTAACTGCAAAATGCCAAGAGATTTTGGAAAGGATGTTGCGATGGTACAGAAGTAGCTTAATATTTGGATGAATATACAAAGAGTCCACTGTTTTTAACATAGTTTGAAGGTAGGACTTAATAATTTCCTTATGATCCTTGTTATCCATATCAAAGTTGAAGAAGCGTCCAAGGTATTTGAAGGACTCACCATTTTCAACAGGCGGCACGATTTTAGTGTTGATAAAAAGCTTTGGCTGGAATTGAAGTGAGGAAGTAGAAAACTTTTTAATTCCGAAAGTGATGCATTTGTCCACGCGAATTAACATACAGGCCCATTGACACCAGCGTGAGAAACAGTTTAGCAACAACTGATTTTCGCGCTCATCGGTAGTAATGAAAGCAGCATCGTCAGCAAATTGAAAACGGTGAACCGGATGGAACAAGCGATCGGTTTCATCACGGGGATAAAAACCTAATTAATTGTATTTTTCTTGTTTAACAAATTGTATAAATGTATTAAAGCACATGTTGAATAATAGGGGGCTTAGGTTATCCCCTTGAAGCACTCCACGTTTGAAAGGAATAGCTGGAGTAGAGGAGCCGTCAGATATGATATAAGAATGGAAGATAATAATAGTTTTTTTTCAAACTTCCTTGTATTGAATAGCATATTAGATACTACCAATTTAAACCTCTCTCTAATGAGGTAGTCTACAAATGGCTAGTTTGATACAAAATATCATTAAACGTCATACTCATTGTGGACAGAGGAGTCAGATGATGGGTTAGAAAGAGAGTAGGTCAGGTGAGGTCCATGGCTTATTGCGGCAGCAGAAGATGTAGTAGGTTCTGCGAATGGCGATGTTTGTGATTTTAGAAATGATATATTTTTGGTGACTGCTTTCAAGCTTCAATTCATTACACATTTCCATGAACTTTGTACAAGATTGATCATATATGCCTAAGCAGCTTAAAGATAAGTTTATGAATTTAACGTCCTGGTAATAATTTCTGAGATTTTTCACAAGAGTGGAGTATTTTGCTTCTTTGCACTCAGCGTTGCATTTAACATTGGTTTCAAAACCAATAGTTAGTTCTAGAATGTGCAAAATGTTGTCAGCAGTTTCTAAGAGAAGGTCCGGACGTAAAGTATCTCCAGTGATTACGCTCGGAGATGGATATGATGGAAGGTCTACGAACAGGGTAGCACCCTTGAAAGATTGCAATAAGGCTGCTACGAAAATCAAAACAGAATTATGGCACCAAGTATACCGACCCTCCTCAAGATATACCTTGCATCCAGCAACAACATGTAGTAATGATTCTGGGAGCAAACAGAAAGAGCAATCTGATGTTTGTGAAAGTTTCCAAAAGAGAAGGTTTTTACGAGTTGCAAGTGTGTTGTTCATGTAGCGTACAGTGAAATTAAAGATGTTTTTAGGTAGATTACCTTGGACTGATGACAAGGTTGATGCTAGTCGTGGAAGAGAATTTGTAAATACTGACAGAAAGAATAGCAACTTGAGAAGAAATCTCGTGCTGGATTCTCTGGGTATTATCACTACGGACCGCTTTCAAAACCTGTTTGGTGTTTTCATAAATGTCATACTGTATGTTTGATCCACTACTGGTATTTTCCCATAGAGACTTAATGTTATCATTTAGAGACGACTTCAAGGTGTTGCATAGGACTGTTTGACATTGGAGAAATTTTGTAGAAGGAAGTAGGAGGTTAAGACCGAATTTAGATTTAGAGAGAGTGAGATGACTAGTTGTAGCACTGATAGGAAGGTCTAGCCAATTGCGTATGTATGAGATCAGGGTATTGTCAAGATTTTGAATCACCCATGTTTTTGAGATATCTGCAACTGTGAAGTGCCAAGACAATTTAGAGAGAACGTTTTTTTGATAAAGCAAAAGTTTGCTTTTTGGATGGATATTCAAGGAATCAATTTGCTGTAGAAGATCTGTAAGAGTTGCCTTAGCATCCAACTGGTGTGGCTTGTTGGACATTTCATAATCAAAGTATCGGCCAAGGTATTTGAATGATTCACCAATTTTAACAGCAGGAATACGTTGTTTATTAATCAAGAGTTTAGGAGTGAATTGCAAAGATTTGGTAGAGAACTTCTTTACTTCAAAGGTGGAGCATTTATCAACTCTGACAATCATATTCGCCCATTGGCACCATCTCGTGAAACAGTTTAAAAGTAGCTGATTAGTAGCTATAAACTTCTGATAATGGTATAATATTTAAGAATACAAATACAAATCTCTTTATAATTAGGTAACTTGCATTTGACAGACTTGGTATAAAAAAAGAAAAAAATTTACACTGTAGGAAAAAACTACAGTATAAGGAATGTAAATTTTAGTATAAAAGTTTTCTGCAAGCAGTTTGTATATTAGAAGGTCAGGGTTAGTCTAGGGCTTGTTACGCATACAGAATAAATAATAGGTTGATCGGATAATGATTGTAGATAGCTCTAATAATGATAATAAAAGCCTTTACTTTGGGAAGTTTTAACCTTCAAGCTCTGTAAAGTTAAGACACGCAGGGCACGTTATGAAGTGTGGCCGCACAACTTAAACTGGTATCCTCTCAAAGCTAAAATTGATGGTAAAATACGCGACCGCACGTTTAAGACTTTCGACTCCCGTTAAAGCGTGCGGCGGTGATTCTAACCGCTAGTCTTAACTTTGAAGTTAAGTTAAGCATGTTTCCTAAATTACCTATCCTTCATCTTCTTTCTTCGTCCTTTTGGAGAAAACAGACTCAGAAGAGCATCGTGTATGTTCAGCATTAAGAAAGATCAACTTGTACGTTCAGCTGAGACTATCATGCATCTAAAGTTCTAGAAAAACTTTATGATTCATTAGAGAAGAAAAGCGTTGCTGGTATAGTAGTAATAGTTTGTTTGCGATTTAGCTCTCCATGTTTAAACCTAGCTGCAAGTTATAGCCCGCATAGGCAGCAGCGAGTCAAAGTAGGCTCGTAGTTTAGCAAATAGCTTCACAATAGATCAGGCCTTCCACAAGGCTCTGTCATGGGCCCTCTGTTATTCAATATCTTTTAATGATGCTGTTTAGCAGGAGTGTACCGAATCCATACATTCCAAGTCTCCCTTTTTCTAGGAGACTTCCGTTTTTCAGATAAATCATCCATTCTTCCGTTGCCTGATCAAAATCTCCCGTTTTTTATGCTTTTTAGCAAAAGACAACTTTGTCACATGTACATAAGTATAGCCTCCTATGCTTATGTACATACGGCATATATTAATTACATACTATGAATCTTGTATACACAATGTTATACGCATATCTATACAAGTATGTGTGAACCTATGGTGAGAGTAGAGTGATCTCTCTTGATATCTCCAAGGCCTTTGCTCTCGTCTGGCACAAAGGTCTTCTTGCCAAACTGCCTATGTTTGATCTCAACCCCACCCTTAATACATGGATTGTTAGCTTTCTATCTGGTAGGTCAATTGCAGTTCGGGTTGATGGCCTCCTCTCTAGGCCTCATTCTATTAACTCTGGTGTGCCTCAGGGCTCTGTAACGTCTCCTGTTCTATTCATCCTCTTCATAAATGACCTACTTTCCTCTACATCTTCCAGCATATTCTCTTTTGTTGATGGCACTTATTTAAGTTTGCCCTTTTCATCTAATCTACAACACCTTGTCTATTCTAATATTTCACCGCACCGTAACACCTCAGCCTCGCTTCTCACCAATGACTTGACAAACGTAGAGAGGCGGGAGAAGGATAACCAAGCTGAATTCAATCAAGGAAAGACAATACAGGTTGTCATATCACGCAAACATCACCAAGATTTCCCCCTTGTTTTCATTAATGACTGTGAACTGGACATTACATCTTCCTTCACTCAGCTTGGTCTTTCTATTTCAACTAATCTAACTTAGAAACCTCACATCCTTTCCGTTGCTAAGAATGCATCTCAGCAACTCGGCTTTCTTTCTAGAGCCCGTTGCAATTTCTCACCCCTCAGCTGTTAACTATATATAAATCTCAGATTCGACCTTCTCTTCAGTGCTGCTCCCATATCTGGGGTGGTGCTCCTAAATCTTCTCTCCATCTTCTCGATAAAGTCCAATCTAAAGCAATCCGTCTCATCAGCTATCTAAATCTCACCAATTCTCTCCAGTCTCTCGTCCATCGTCGTCTGGTTGCTGATCTTTTCACTTTCTATCGATGTTTTCTTGGAAATTGCTCTCTTGAGATCAAAAGTACGATTCCTGGTCAGTGGCGTGGCATGACCTCTTCGACTGGGTATTCTATCATAAGTTTCTAGAAGCTTTTTTGGTGTGGCTTGGTGTGACTGGTTGTAGCTCCTTGAGCCTGAGCATAAGTATGGCAAACAGGCTGTTTAGTAAACATCCCGTATTGAAGGTTGTTTTATCGGATAACAGGAAGTACACATCACAGTGGAAGTAGTAGAAAATGACCTTGTCAAAAATATAAACTGAACAGTACACACATGTTTCGAACTTTAAAAGACCAATGAATTTGAGAAGTCGAGGGAGCTGTTTGAAATCTATTAGCATTAACCACTTAAGCAAAAATACACATTATAATGCCCTTCCTTACCAAGGCGAGAGATTCACATGGTGAATAAACTGGCCTAAGGCGCCTTAGGCTAATGAATAACGTACCTTAACAGAAAAATGGCACACGAGTGGAATTATTGATTGTTTATTGAAAAATGCATAACTACGGAACTTTCTTGTAATTCTTCCATAAAACTTTCACATCCTTGTCGACACCAAAAATGATCGCTTTTATCACCTTGGCAGTGAGATTACCACTGTTGACTGTTGCTCAATCACTAACTGAGGCTGGACGCAGGAAACAGTGCTTCCACAAGGCAAATACGAAATTTCCTATTTCCAGACCCAGAAATCCTGAGATTTCCTGAGATTTCATTGGTGAACTTTCAAATTTCCTGATAATTTCCTTTGTCCTAATTCATGGGTATTTTCCAGACTAGAAAGATGGGAGTCCCAAGTCACAGACTGTTTTCCACCTGATTATGAACACCGGCACAGTTGGTATTGGCACTTTTGCAAATTTCTGATTACTAGAAAATAAAGCTTTGGAATTTTGGCACCTGTATGGCAGATTTTGCATTTTGGCACAAGAATTATAAATAGATTTTGGCACAAGAATTATAAATCTGTAAGGGACGGGCTACGAGTTACTTGTTGTGAGGGAGTGGAAGACGTTCTCTTATATTTTGTGGAATTTTCGGTTCCCTCTCAGATTTCCTACAAGTCTTCGCTCTCCCTAAGCAACTTCAGAAGATGTTTTATACCCTTTCTATAAAATGCTCATCATTTCTATCCCCTTTTCAGAGTAGATAAAATGTTGACCCCTCCCCCTAAAATATCGTCCACTCCTCTCCTGGAAAAGTGAGCTAACCTGTCTCTAATTATGTTAGGTCTTTTACATAGTGAATAACTTTCAAATTCTTGTCGAAAGTTAGTGTTCATAATTGAGTAATATAGATGAAATGAGAGACTCCTGCGCTCCTATCCCAACAACCATTAATCCACCGTCAATTTTGGTTCATTTTAGCTCGTTTTTGGCATTTTTGCTTATGGGCAATTACACAGTAACGGACGTAC
>OLMO02000257.1:17341442-17354948 GCA_900291935.2 Cassiopea xamachana | reverse complement strand
ATCCCTATAAGCTTTACTTAGCTGCTCGGCAATATTCGTTTTGCCAAAAAATGCCAGCTTCAAGCAATTCTCAACATGACAACTACTGTACATTTGACATGTCGCTTGACCTTCTCAGACAGATGTTTCCAGTCGTTCACACCAGACTGGGTCCAAGCTTTTTCTCGTTGAGAATCTCCAAAAAGCAGGCAAGGAAAGCAATAAACTTTTCCAGAGTGACTGCGGCCAGTAATCCAACTGTGCTTTGAGTACCAGGTTTTCGTGAAACGACGTGAAGACAACCCTGACGTTGTCAATAGTTGAGGCCTTCCAGGGCCTAGACGCTTCACCTCCAATTTTTCTTCCAGAGTTAACTGGCTGAAAGGGCGATTTTGAAGACTTCTAACAGTGTTCATAGCTATAGAGTGCAGTAAGGATGATAGAGTAAAACGTTTCCCAAGCACTACCGAAGACTGCAAATAGTTTGACTGATGTCTCGTGAACTCAAAAAACTACGCCGCTATCCTAGTCAATAGACCTGCGTTGGCAAAGCATCGCAGCACATGGAGGTTGTTGTTGTATCAGGGAGGGCAGATTTGAACTTGCCCCACTTTCATGGATTTCAGCCAATCGTATGGCGTTTCTGGCGGCGTTTGGCTTCTGAAATTTGCTAGTGCGCATGGCAAACAACCGATTTGAAGGGCAAAATAAATGTTGCCCCGCAAATGACATCATCTTAATTCAAGCGTGCTCAGCAGTTTTGATAGAAGCGAAGCGAGGCTCCACATCTACAAATGGTCTCGAATCCCGTGTAAATAATTAACTGGCCTAGATTAAATCACTGAAACCCTGGAGTATTTTACTTAGTACTATCAATTACTGTGTAGAAATGTCATTTCTACATTTTCCTTGGGGGGGGCATTGCCCAACATGCCCCATTGACGAGCCACCACTGCTGTCAACCAGCTCACTGGCAGCCTCAAATTGAAGTTCATTTAGTCCTCTCTGAAATGATACCTAGCTTGATAGGATTGTGTTCATAAAAGTACCGTCTTTTTTGGCTTTTTATTGTCGACCATGTTCTTATCGTCAGAATCTGCTTAGCGTCAATGAGCTTGCGGGAGTGATTCAGTTGTTTTTGGAATGAATAAGATGTTCTTAGGGGAGGAAGAACAAAAAATGTAGGGAGGGAGATGTAGAAATTAGTAACTCGCAACGTTTACCTGATGGTCCATTTGTAATTCGTGAGGTAAATCAGTAAGTATTTAGCGTTTTCAGGTAGTCTTAGGATAACTGCATTCGTACCCGAATACTTTATTATCTGGCACAGAAAGAGTTAGCAATCGTTATAGTGGTGAGGCACTCAGTTTGCAGGATTGTTGGTCAGACATTTACATTGCTATGGAGCTATGGGCAACACATAATGATGAAACATTTTGTGACCAAAACATGCTCTAATCTACGAAGACATCTGAAGCTCCGAGGGGGAAGCTCTCACGTGCATATAATGTACTTCACTGCTGTTTCTATCTATAAGCTTTATAGACAGACACAGCAGTGAGGTACATTATATGCACGTTTGAGTATAGGGTCTTTTGGGGGTAAAATGGGTAATTTGGTGTAAATTTGGTAACTGATTGTTTTGCTACCATAGCACTTACAGCACTGTGGAAGAGTGAAGTAAAGCCTTTGTTGACTTGATAGGAAACAAAAAGCCCTTCTTGAGTGGAGTCTTTTGGTGCACAATGCTTGAATCACTAAGTTAGCAAAATAGTGAGATACACATTCTACAATGGGTTACCCATTTTTCCCTAAAAGCCCTACTCAAAAAACACTTTTCCTTGATATTTAAAGGGTGCAGTGTATAAATTTTTGAGGGGGCAAAACTCCCTGAACCCCAACTATCTTCTTGTCAACTTTATATAAGCAGTTACTTCAACTTCAACGCTGGCTATGAGCAGCCCCTTTCTACTTTATTTGGTTTTATATGGCCCAAGGCTACTCCCCACATCGTTTACTTCTCATGTCTCCTTTTCTTTACAACCCAAAAGCATACCATCCTCGTCTCCAGCCCAAAGCTATTTTGCTTCTCTGCAGATGCAGCCTTAGCAATACTACTGCTCTCCGACAAAATTGCAGCTTTCTAAGCTATAAAGGTGTTCACAACTGCTATTACCATAAAAATGGCACACGAGTGGAATTATTGATTGTTTACTGAAAAATGCATAACTACGGAACTCTCTTTTAATTCTTCCATAAATACTTTCACATCCTTATCGACACCAGACATGATCGCTTTTATCAACTTGGAAGTGAGATTACCACTGTTTACTGTTGCTCAATCACTAACCGAGGCTGGACGCAGGAAAAGATTCTTCGTCCAATTCCATTGTTTTAGCAGATTAATGAGGAATTTATCGATTAAAATAGAACAATTTGATTGGTTGAGCACTGTCCAGGGTATTCACTGCGTATCCGTGACAGATTTAAGTTTAACATGAAGTTCTTCCTTCTCTCTTAAGGCCTCGCAGCTTCAGCGCTTAGAAGAGCTAAAAGGCTGAAAGGCAACTACATTTGCATTTCAATGACCATTAGCATTACAGTTTTTTATTTTTCCTGAAAATTGTAGGGTATTCTGTGAATACCTAGAATACCCTGACTCTACGCAACTGTTCCTGGTCCAGTAAGGCGTGTTCGAACAGCCAGAAGGTCTACCCAACCTCACCCTTTCCAACATACACTACCTAATCCACGAACTCTTGCTCACAAATTATTTTTCATTCTAAGAACTTTTCGACTATGGAACACATTGCCTTCCCCTGCTTTCCCTGAATCCTACAACTTATCATCCTCCAAATCTAATATCAACAAACTTGAACTTATCTCTATATTCACCTAACCTCTCTCCCTTGTCTAAGTTTTTCTTTTTTCGGAGCATTACTATAGGTCCTAAGGCCTTTCCTCGTCATTACATACTAAAAGAAAAAAGAGGGAAGAATAAAAGAGGCCCGTGATCCCTGGGAGACACCGCACCTTATACATTCAAAGTTAGATGATTTTCCATTAACCTTATTGCATTGCCGTCTATTTTTTAGATAAGAGCAGAACCACTTCAGCTCATTATTTCTAATTCCATAATGGCTGAGCTTTTTTGCAGTGGTGGCCTGGCTATGTTCGGCTGGGGGGTCGATCGCTTGATGGTGCCTCCTCCACCAGTGGCGGCCTGGGAATTTCTTGGAGTGTTCACAGTCACTATGGATACTATGGTTAAAACAAAATTATGCACCTTTGAATGTTATGAAACAGTGCAAATTGGACGCACCCAAATAATTTAGCAGCAAGTAAACACTAATGCCCCTCCAAGCGTACGAATCGCTTTGCAAATTGTATGAGATATAGATTTGAGGGCATCGTCCGCGTATAACAGAGGCTTTAGACGCGTGAGTGGAGCGAGCGAACAACATTTTTCGGTCACACCCTCTTGAGCGTTAGAAAATACTCTTTTGGAATGCAGCATAAACATTACGTGTATCACTGATCTCTAATCAGAGAAAGAATGCATGTTATCATTGAAATCTTTTTTGAATTGAGTGGTTCAGTAAAGTAAAACTAAAATCAGCAATCCATGTTTGCTTCAATGTGACCTGGTATTTTTTCGTCATCTGGATATTGGCCAAAAAACATCTTTTAAATTCATCAGTAGCATCAATGCCAGATTTGGGAATTCATGTTTCTAAATGAGTTCCATTCAGAAACTGTAGAGATTTGCTTGTGATTTCATAGGGACTTCATTGTTTGAGAAATAGCAAGCCGAAATGAAAGATTAATTGTGCCAGATACAAGATCGATTACTTTACCAAGAGCTCTCCTTCAATAGATACTTTACTTGGCAAATTTACTGGCCACTGCAGATCGGTGAAGTCGATTCCTCTTCCTCGTTGTAGATAAAGTTATATGAGATGTTGAAATATAGCTAAAGAGACAATGAACTAAAACTATAAATTTCTAGTATAACTACCTCTTTACTATACGGCTGGAATACGTTGGTCACTTCCAGGTTTAAACTAATTGTTATTTACTTTCGTTTGCTTTAGCGCCCCTTTCTCTTCTCCGGCGCCCTTTCAAAATGCTTCGTTGGAGGTCATGACTCCCCGCCCCCCTGCCAGGCCGCCACTGCACTGCTTTTTTTATAACAATTTCATGATCCACATTATCAAACAGCCTTTTAAAGTCAACAAACACAATACCAATATATTTACATTCAACTAGTTTGAAATACCAATCATTTGTGTTGTATTGGAGGCACGTGACTACTGACTGGAGAGATCGAAAGCCTGATTGGTGCCTGTAAATGGACTGATTTTTACTAAGATAGTCGTATAGTTGATTATAGACTAGTTTCTCGAAGAGGCGTGAGAGGACTGGTAATAATGATAAAGGCCTATAATTTGATTTTTCATCAGCAGAGCGGTCTATCTTTGAATATAGATGCTACTCTAACAACTGTCCAGCTATCAGCAATGGTTCCACTTTGTGGCGTAGCCAGGGAGCAAGTGGAGGGGGGACGGCCCCCAATGATGAAAACTTCATGTTCGAGAAACACTTAAATCTGCAATCAAATTGATGTATTGGAAGGTAGCTTTGAAATTGGAAGTGCAACTGATCTTTCTATCTGGAAATGGACGTAATTTTATATCAAAAAGGGTGTTTCCCTACTATGTAAAAGGTGTAGTGGAAAAACTTTTCCAGGGGCACTTTTCATAAAAATGTGTGAAAAAGTGTGGGCACGTGTCCTTCGTGCCACCTGGTTCCTACATCAATGAAGGGAGAGGTTTTATAAATTTATAATTACTTTAAGTTATATTTTTGCAGAATGTTCTAGACAAGATCGATACTTGGTTTCCTTTCGCTTGGCATTGCGTGCTGCGTTTGTTTTATTACTATTAACATTATTTTTATTATTATGTAAAAAAATCAGACATTAACGAGGGTGGCCCTTCAACCGTAGCTAGTTTTCAAGATACGTCACGGTTAGAATGAAGCTAAAAGCATTGTTACAATCTGTAGTACAAACTGATGAAAACCAGTTAGGAATTCCAGTTTTACTAGATATTCAAGCTATAGTATTACATATTATAGGATATTAACTAGCCACACCCAGTCATGCCACAACTAGCCACACCTAGCTACACCTAGCCACACCCTATGATAGAATACCCACTTGAAAAGGTCACGCTATCCCACTGATGTAGCCTATAATAAAATTATGAAAAAGTTAACAGTTCTGGATTGTTTCTACGACAGAAAATATAGTATGTCGCTTGAATTGCGATGTTCATTAGTCTTCGTACGACAAACTTTCTCGCATTTTCATCAAAATCAAGATCTTTCATCATATCCAAAAGAGAGTTTGAAGAGTTGCTCATGACACCAAGTGCTTCCATTGATAGATTAACAAAACGAACGTCCTCGTGTTAAGATCCCAGCTCCAATATCAACTGCCGAAATTTCTTCTCATTTCTAAACGAGTTAGCGATGAGGTTGGACTCATAGCCGATCGTCAGTTCCAGAACATAGAGACAATTTAAAGGCAACATTAGGAGAAGATCAGGTTTGGAGGTGTCTCTAGATATTATAGATGGACTAAGGAAGCCGGGAATATCAGAAAAGAGCTTTATGACTTGCACAGCTTTGAAGGACTGGGCAAAAAATAAATTGAAGAACAGAGTCATGACACCATGTAAAGCAGCCTTAATCAAGGTAGGTCTTGCAGCTTGCAACAATGTGGAAAAGACTTTCATGGTTTAAATAGAAGGAGTACTCCGATGTTGACCTAATTCCCCATTTAGAAAGATTACTGCGAGTGGAAGGGAGTTATTTGTATATCGAATAGTAAAATTGAACATGTAAAATTGAATTTAGGCATTTTACTTTGCACATTTGACTATACAGAGTTTAATCTTGAAAGAGATTAATCATTGACAAATGAAAAGAAAAGACCCTCTGGAAAAAGATGGTGTTGAAGTCGTTCTTCATGGTTAGCTCGCAAAGCTTTCAAAACTCCTTGATAAGTTTAGTATATGTCGTATTGTACATTCATGCTAGAGCTAGTGCATCTCCAAAGATCCCTTTTCCTCTTGATTTATTGTAGATTTGAGAGCATTCCTTAAAACCACTTGGCATTGTGTGAACTTTGTTGAAGGAAGCTGTATATTTAAACCGAACGTTGTTTTGGACAAATAGATATTGCTGAGAGTTGCACTTACAGGAAACTCGAGCCATTGGCGTATATATTTTGAAACTATATTATCCAGATTCTCACAGACTCACGTTTCAGAGATATTTGCGATTGTCAAATTCCATGATATTTTTGAAAGGATATATCTTCGATAAAGAAATAATTTGTTTTTGGGGTGCATTAGTAATTTATCAATATCAGCAATTAAAGATTATAAAACTTCAACTAGTTCCGACCTGTGTTTCTCGTTTGACATAGTGGAATCAAAATGCTTGCCAAGATACCAAAAAGAGCCGTAATTTTTAATAGGAAAGACTAGTTCGCTGTTTATAATAAGCTTTGGTTGGAATTGCAAAACTATCGACATTACAAGCTAACCATCATTTCTTTTAGTGTGGATAACTTTTGATCTACGCAAGATGCAAAAATTGCTCTTTCTGGAAATGTGAATTGAATTCTTCTGAACATGCTTGCAAAGAATTATTATTTAGTTATTCGAAACTACGTGTTACCAGTTCTTTTAGCAAAGAAAGTACACATTTACTACCAAAACACGTTTCTCGATGCTTTTCGAACGAATTCTCGCAACGTTATTAGCAGGAATCCTTCGATGGTGATTCCTTTTGCTAGCCAATCAAGATTTGAGGCCTATGCTGCATTCATGGTTCAGCAATTTACAACATTAAAAAAGTTACACGTGGTAATCAAATTTAAGACTGGAACTAGTTAGCTTCATATCCGTAGCAAATTATAGCCAATCAGATTCAATTAGAAGTATGGTGAACCAATCAAGTTGCTATAATTGTTCGATAATCAAGGAGAAAAGAACGTTCTAGAAGGGTTTTTCTATAAAAGAAGGCAGAAACACCACTGCCGGCTGTCGTAGATAGCAAGAAGCTGCATCAAAGTTCATGCCAGTTACTAGCGTGAATCGAAAATTGCCAAATGAATATGCATGTAGAAACAAGCATATTCAGGAAAATAGATGTTGGCACAGCAGAATCGTGCGTTGGTGTTTTTGAACATGGTATTGCTGAAATCATTGTGAACAATCAAGGAAATAGGACAACTCAATGTATCAATGGAGCATCTGTATTTTCAACTTCAACTCGAATGAAGCTACCTAGAGATAAAAGAGGGCGTTTGATCTGGGGAATGTGTAAGTAACCCATTTTACATGAATGATTGCAAAAATGGCCATCTCTTAAAATAAAGAGTTTGTTAGACTCCTAATGACCTGGTTTTTCGCCATATCGCTATTCAGTTTTCAGGCTTTCCTGTTCGAAAAAACTACCTCTCGAGCACTGGCAGATCCAGGGACGGCCAAGAAGCCATAGTCCCTCAAACACCAATGTTACCACAGAAAACGATTGTGTTAAGAATAATTTTACATGAAAAAGACAATAAAAAGAATCATATTTCCCCGCAAAGCCCTGGTTGGGATCTGCCCATGCTCATGAGTCAATTTTTGCCTGAAACTTGTATTTTTTAAATAATCTGAATGGTGTTATCGAGCAATTCTATTACTTCTGGTCGGTTAATGTCTCTTCCTAGAAGGACATGATTAATTTCAAATGTATGAATTAAATCTTCTTTTAAGGCAGATGATTCTATCAATATAAATGGCTTATTCAATGCTGTGAATGCATTCACCTGAGTATAAAAACATGTGTTTTGATAGAAACCTGAGCAATGTGGAATACCCAAGCATTCCTAGAAGGGCTGTTGTTTCATTCTCAAGAGAAAGAAAATAGGAGACCAAGCAGCATACAGAAGAGGTAGGATAGAAGAACCTATAGTTACAATTTTAGCTGTAGTTCTTTTGAGAGAAGCTTCTTTCTGCATGTTTCATGGTTGGTAGAGTGCTGAATATGTTGATTAGTGAATTTGAAATGTAGCAGCTTGATAAGAAGTCCATGGTCCAAGCATTTTTATTTTAAATCCTTATGGTAACTCTAGCCACAATCAAAACGCTCGTGTTTAGTCGCCGCAAGTCACCTGCTTAAGTCGCACGGTAAAATCAAATGGTATTGGCATTATCAACATAATGGTAGTTCCAAGATTCATTATGAATTAAACATTCATAGTCAGCTTTTCTGATGCTGTTGTAACAGACATTTTGAAATCTTCGAGTAGCTGCATACATGCAATGTGCGCAGTTCATTAATGAAACTTTTAGTGAGCACTGATTGTATTTTAAAGCTTTTCCTCATTGACAAAAACTCCCTGTTAAATGCCTGCAAATTAATGCCTATAAGGGGAATTTATTGAGGCATTGAGCAGAATCCACCTAAACATTTTAGAAAGGGGTCATCCTTATTTTCTCAAACCTCATCCTACTTTGTTAAATTTAACTAAGTTTGATATCTGCCTTCTATTTCTGGTTGCTTAATCTTTATTTGCAACATTTAGTTGTGCAACCCTTCTAGTTTAATAAACAAAGCAAACCATAAGTCTATTATCGCAGAATGAATACAACGATAATAAAAGACATGATTCCATTAATTATGACATTTCCAATGTCAACATTTCCTATTATTTAGACATACAAGACAAGTCCAGACGTTTCGGACGATAATTCCAGGGATTCATCATCAGTGTAATAAATTAACGTATACTCAAAATTTATAGGAAAGTAAATGATAAACAAAAGAGACATCTCTTAATTCATAAGAGTTTACTAATCCTTAGAGATCGTCCGACACTTGATTCCCAAACGTCCTCCATCCAACTCACACATTTCTAATGTATTAACCTATATTTTACCATGGATTTCATGGTATACCCTTCCCATTGTTTTGGTTTTGCTATTTAGTCTCAAGTTCGTTTTTCTTATGTTCCCATGTCAATTTTATCTGGACTTGTCATGTTTGTCTAAATAATTGGAAATGTTGAAATTGGAAATGTCATAATTAATGGAAGTCATAATTAACGTAATCATGTCTCTTATTATTGTTGTATTCATTCTGTGATTTATTGGAAAATTACGCTTCCTCGAAGTGAGCCTGTTATCTTAAGCAGACCTTTTATTTATTTTTTGCTAAGATAATATATATCATAGACTTTAGCATGAGGACAGTATGGGAAAACTCAGGATCAAAGGCTTTATGCTATATAGTTTAGGTACCAATATTTCGAGAGGTCCTCTATGAAAAATCAGCTTGAAATTTGCACCCACCCATCATGCAGTGATTTTTGTGTAAGGGGTAATAAGATGGTGTAAACATTGGCCTAAATTAGCTATGGCAAGCATTGGGTGATATAACCCTGCAATTTGATTGCTCAAATCGACTAGGACAAGAATAATTTAAAGGAGATTCTTAACCAATCAAGATTTAATGACTATCTAACTTTAGCCCATATGCAACTCTTTATTCTGGCAACCTTTGGCGCTTTGCCTGTTTTCTGCGAT
This sequence comes from Cassiopea xamachana, assembly GCA_900291935.2. NCBI lineage: Eukaryota > Metazoa > Cnidaria > Scyphozoa > Rhizostomeae > Cassiopeidae > Cassiopea > Cassiopea xamachana. The sequence goes on along the minus strand of OLMO02000257.1, from coordinate 17,345,319 downwards.
ACTTAGAATTGGTTATTTCTCTGATGACATTATTCTTAAATTTGTTAGCATCGTCATATACCGGTTGGTTCTCAACACACTTCTGAGTGACCATACTTCTGTTTCATGGATTGATCATTGCAAATCAATAGTAGGCAGCTTTCCGCAACTCAATAGCTGTCTGAATATTCTTGTCTCTCACAATTTTACTATACTGAATTAATATATTTTGTCATAGGTATTTCTTCGGTTGACTTTGAAACTTGTTTCATACGTGGGTGCTAGGACTTACCCAATCTCTTTATCGATGAGAATCTTTTCTATGATGATTCTCTTCTATAATGATTCCATTCTATGATGACGCCTGTCCATAGTGATTCTATTAGGCTTATGTTATGATTCTCGTGTATGATGATTCCTTTCTATTATGATAGTGATTATGACTCCGTCAAAAGCGATCAATTTTACTGTAAATTCCATAATTTTTCCCTAGTATGATGATTTTTCCTTCAATGATCATCCTTGTTTATGATGATTCTCTGCTATGGTGATTCCCTTCTATTATGTTCATCGATTATTATTCCTTTCATTGATGATCCCTCTCAATCACGATTCTTCTTTATCACTCTTCTTTCCTATCATAACTTTTGCCTATAATGAGAACTCTAAACCCTCCTACAAGCTATCGTAGCTGGTTTCGTTCACCTTTCCATTGCCCTTTCAAGCTCTAGTTCACATTGACTTTCTTATGGGTTCTACATCCTCTTCTTAGTAAATGAGGTGTCATCTTCGGCTCAAAAATTACCGAACGATTTGTCTAATAGCAGTTTTGTGTGTGTTGAGTTTCAGTTTTTGGAACATACATTCATCAATCATGAATATTTCAGGTGAGAGAATATCATCTTGCTATATTCTTTCTGATGGGTTACTTCCCCACATCTGTTCACGAGTTTTTCCTTTTATATTTGTCTGTTCCTGTATTCATTTATTTCTGCCCTATTTTTTACAAGTGTCTCAAAACACCAGTAAGTGTAAAACACAATTAAATGCCTCTTCTACATAACACCTACCATGAAAGGCCATTCATGTTATTGGTGATGTAATGCCCTCTTTTTGTTCTCTGGTCATTCCCCTTCGTTGATTATAATGATGTGTAAACCAGATTCTTTTAACTGCAATATTCTGCAACAGTCTGCCTATGTTGGAGAATAAACTAACGATGTGATAGACTTAAAAAATCAATTTTTGCCTCCTTTTATGAATGCTAGAATGATGGCATCATTGCATTTCGATTGATAACAGGATTTTAGTAGCCTTAAGACAATATCGTCACCTGCAATCAACACTTCAATCAAAAACAATTTTCTCCCAGTGATCTGTACTTGTTTTGGTTGGTTGATCTTCTTGAATGATTCTTGTGAATTTCTTAATTTCCAAAGTCCTTTAATAAATGATGGAACTCTCTTAGTAATTGACGCCACTCCCTTCTCTCCGGCCGGTTCCTTCGTTCAAGTCTTGCAGCTAACCCTATCCATCAAGTTAATATTTCTCTCTATTTTTGTCTTTACCAGTTTACTAAAGGCTAAATCTCAGACTACTCAGTCCTTTCCCACAAGCGTTAGCGTCAGTATAAGCAGTCACACCTAGGATATTCTGTTTCCATCTCTAGTATAGAAAGACATCTCTGTTGACAGTGCCTCTTCTTCACAGTATTGTCATAACAGAAATGCTCCTACTAAATATTCACAATAGCTAAAGTTATGGAATTCCAATCTAGGACATATGGGCTAAAGAAACTTATTCTATTTCCAAACAGACATCAACTACTTTACAGAATTTGACGTAACACCATTCTTTGAATGAAGTCTCACAATGGGATATGATTTATTGCTACAACAGTAATTCACAAATTTGTTAACACAATTTTTAGGCATCTTTGGAAAAGTGAAATGAAAGTTGGTATTATGTTCAGAGATAGCTTTGAAAGACTATCTTTGCCATTTACTGTATTGCGATATTTACTTGTAAAAAAATATTCAGTTCACTTTACTTTCATTTTACCTATGATCTTCATATAAACTCATTTTTCATAAGAATTCATAAGTTGTCTTTGATGTTAAAATGTTTTTTTAAACTTTTCATGGTATATTCCACTTAACAACACAAATACGAAACTCTCTACTTATAGGTAATTTGTATCTGGCTAACGAGACTACAACTAATAAGCAATAAGCATTTTTCCCTAGAAGAAAAATGAAAATAAGTAAGTGAAGAAGAAAAACATATAAAAAGCAGCAACAGCAAACAAATAAATCATTAAGAAAAAAGACATTAGTATAAAATAGATTTCTTGTCATAAACTTGATACACAAGGAGATCAGGGTTGGTCCAGGTTTTATTTCACATGCAGAAGATATAGTACGTGGATCGACTAATGGTTGGTGTTGTTCCCTTAATAGATACTTCAGGTGCTGTATCTCCACATCAAAGTCAGTTCACATTTCAATGAAAGATTTACAAGAATTGCCAAAAATCCCCAAGGAGTTGATTGAGAGATTACTTATTCTAACACAAAGGCACATTGAAGAAAGATCGTAATTATGCTGAAGGTATTTATTGTGCCTTCTCTTTGCATTAACGTCATTAGTAGTTTCGAAACCAAGAGTGCTCTTAGGTGCCAAATAAACGTCCCCCTTGCTTATTAATTTTTCACTTTTTCCAACCTCCGGGCTTTATTAGGACAATGTTTGGTTTATTTGGCAATTGAAAGTAAGTTCAATGATGTGGAGAGTATCAGTGCGAATGGAGAGGAGGATGTTGGGACGTAAATGGTCGCCAGTTACAATTCAAGATCAGAGACGCTTGAGAGATCAACATATAGTAATAGTAATAATTATTTACTAATAAAGCGCTAAAATCTATATACAGATATTTTAAAGCGCTGAACAAAAATATTGTTTAAAATATCGACTAACAATATCTTTTATATGTTAAAATCGTTTCGAAATAAATGGGATTTTGGTCTTGTTTTGAAAGTCTGGATGCTCTTAGATCTTCTAATCTCAACCGGCAGTTTATTTTGTAGTCTAGGAGCTGCAGTATAAAATGTTCTGTCTTCATGAGATTTTTCGAGCTGTTAAGGCCACAAATTTTTCTGATCTCACTTTTTATCTGTCAGTTGTCTACAACCTCAACATATCTTTCAGATAGCTTGAGCCATGTTGTTAAGTGCCTTGAATGTCGATAACAAAATCTTGAAACTAATCCTTTCCTTTACCGGCAATGATATGATCATACACGCCAGTCCAAGCTGTACTTAACTCCTACGCATTCTTTTCCACTTCCTCGTCTTTTTATATTCTTTTTTCTTCTTAGATCTTCTTGTTTCTATGTACTCTATTTACTCCTCTATTCATCTGTTCATTTTTCTTATTATCCTAATATCTATAGCTTCTTCTAACCACTCTTTTTGCAGCCTTTCCCCTCCCTTATGCTTACGTTGTATGATATGTTCTGTTTCTTGTTCCTCACATTGGTATTTTCTCCGTCTCCTGTAATTATTGTCAACTCCATCATTTCAAGTCTCCTTTCAATTGTCTTTGATGCTTCAGTTAAGCTCGTTAACTTCATATAGTTTTTACTTTCGTATTCTTGACTCAAATGATGCCTTAACTTTTTCCTATTTTCTTCATTTCTCTATGATAGTTTTTCTAGCACTACTTTTATCTTCTCCTTTATTTTCTCTTTCCAAGTATTCTTTGTTGTAGTTTATACTTTACATATATCCATTTCGATTACCTCAGCTACTCTTTCTTTATCTGTAGCTAGTTTGCCGTTTTCATTTAGTACTGTATACAGCTCTACCACACCCAGGTATTGAGCACTGTATTGCAGAATT
>OLMO02000257.1:17312480-17341342 GCA_900291935.2 Cassiopea xamachana | reverse complement strand
TACGTTGCTATTTACTTAATAAATTCCCAGCTTGCACCAACTCAGGACAGGGTTACATATTGTTTTTAGCAACCAAATACTAATTTTTAAAAACAAAACGTCATGCCACAAAATCGTGTCCTCAAAGCTTAATTCAGCGTTTCTCAAATAATGGGACGCACCCATCAAGGGGGGTGTGATACAATGCCAGAGGGGGCATGTATGACTCTGGGGAACAGGTATACATATACAATTACTATGGATAATGGTCTTATTTATAGCGAGTAAGGGGCGTGAAGTATTTTCTCTTTCCATAGGGGGGCCTTGCAAAAAATAATTAAGAAGCACTGGCTTAATTCCACTCAATTGACCATTGAAATATATTAATTGGTGATCGCCACCTCACTGGTGACAGATAGTCGAATACGTGTTAATAAAAAAAGCTCAGCTTCATAGAAATCAGTCGGAAAGGTTTGTGCTGTCGTGTTAATGAATAAAAATCGCAACTAGCAAGCTGCAGTTTTCTTTGGGAAAATTCTTAATTTATATTCTGCAAATCTCAAATTTCCTGAGATTTTCCTGGACTTTCTTTTGTCCTGAGAATTTCCTTTGAAAGGTAGAAATTTCCTTAAAATCAGGAAATTTCCTTAAAAGTGGAAACACTGGCAGGAAAAGAGTCTGCGTCCAATTCCTTAGTTTTAGCAGATTAATGAGGAATTTATAGATTAAAATAGAACACTTTGATTGGTTGAGCACTGTCCAGGGTATTCACTGACTGCGTATCCGTGACAGATTTAAGTTTAACATGAAGTTCTTCCTTCTCTCTTAAGGCCTCGCAGCTTCAGCGTTTAAAAGAGCTAAAAGGCTGAAAGGAATTTACATTTACCATTTGATTGACCATTAACATTACAGTTTTTTATTTTTCCTGAAAATTGTAGGGTATTCAGTGAATACCTAGAATACCCTGACCCTACGCAACTGTTCCTGGTCCAGTAAGGCGTGCTCGAACAGCCAGAAGGTCTACCCAATCTCACCCTTTCCAACATACGCTACCTAATCCACGAACTCTTGCTCACAAATTATTTTTCATTCTAAGAACTTTTCGACTATGGAACACATTGCCTTCCCCTGCTTTCCCTGAATCCTACAACTTATCATCCTCCAATTCTAATATCAACAAACTTGAACTTATCTCTATATTCACCTAACCTCTCTCCCTTTTCTAAGTTTTTCTTTTTTCGGAGCATTACTATAGGTCCTAAGGCCTTTCCTCGTCATTACATACTAAAAGAAAAAAGAGGGAAGAATAAACGAGGCCCGTGATCCCTGGGAGACACCGCACCTTATATATTCAAAGTTAGATGATTTTCCATTAACCTTATTGCATTGCCGTCAATTTTTTAGATACGAGCAGAACCACTTCAGCTCATTATTTCTAATTCCATAATGGCTGAGCTTTTTTGCAGTGGTGGCCTGGCTATGTTTGGCTGGGGGGTCGATCGCTTGATGGTGCCTCTTCCACCAGTGGTGGCCTGGGAATTTCTTGGAGTGTTCACAGTCACTATGGATACTATGGTTAAAATAAAATTATTCACCTTTGAATGTTATGAAACAGTGCAAATTGGACGCAACCAAATAATTTAGCAGCAAGTAAACACTAATGACCCTCCAAGCGTACGAATCGTTTTGCAAATTGCATAAGATATAGATTTGAGGGCATCGTCCGCGTATAACAGAGGCTTTAGACACGTGAGTGGAGCGAGCGAACAACATTTTTCGGTCACACCCTCTTGAGCGTTAGCAAACGCTCTTTTGGAATGCAGCATAAACATTACGTGTATCACTGATCTCTAATCAGAGAAAGAATGCATGTCATCATCGAAATCTTTTTTGAATTGAGTGGTTCAGTACAGTAAACCTAAAATCAGCAATCCATGTTTGTTTCAATGTGACCTGGTACTTCTTCGTCATCTGGATATTGGCCAAAAAACATTTTTTAAATTCATCGGTAGCATAATTGCCAGATTTTGGAATTCATGTTTGTAAATGAGTTCCATTCAGAAGCTGTAGAGATTTGCTTGTGCGTTCATAGGGACTTAAGTGTTTGAGAAATAGCAAGCTGAAATGAAAGATTAATTGTGCCAGATACAAGATCGATTACTTGACCAAAAGCTCTCCTTCAATAAATACTTTACTTGGCGAATTTACTGGCCACTACAGCTCTGTGAACTCGATTCCTCTTCCTCGTTGTAGATAAAGTTATATGTGATGTTGAAATACAACTAAAGTTACAATGAAATTGAACTATAGAATTTCTAGTATAGCTGCCTCTGTACTATACTGCTGGAATACGTTGGTCACTTCCAGGTTTACACTAATTGTTATTTATTTACTTTCGTTTACTTTAGCGTCCCTTTCTCTTCTCAGGCGCCCTTTCAAAATGATTCGCTGGAGGTCATGACTCCCCGCCCCCCCCTGCCAGGCGGCCACTGCTTTTATATAAGAATTTCTTAATCCACATTATCAAACGGCCATTTAAAGTCAACACATACCATAGCAATACATTTAGCTTCATTTAGTTTAAAATACCAATCATTTGCGTTGTATAGGAGGCACGTGACTACTGAATGGAGAGATCGACAACCTGAATGGTGCCTGTAAATGAACTGGCATTCACTATGATAGTCGTATCGTTGATTATAGACAATTTTTCTCGAAAAGGCGTGAGAGGACTGGCAATACTGATATAGGCCTATAATTTAATTGTTCATCAGCAGAGCTGTCTATCTTTGAATATAGTTGCTACTCTAACAACTTTCCAGCTATCAGGGAAGGTTCAAATCAGTCGCGTAGCCAGGGGGCAAATTGAGGGGGCGACGGTCCCCAATGATGACAATTTTATGTTTGTGAAACGCTGAAACCTGCAATAAAATCGATGCATTGGAAGTTAGCTTCGAAATAGCAAGTACAACTGATCTTTTCTATCTGAAAATGGACGTATCTTTATATCAAAAAAGGTGTTTCCCTACTATTTAAAAGGTGTAGTGGAAAAACTTTTCCAGGGGCATTTTGCATGAAAATTTATGAAAAAGTGTGGGCACGTGCCCATTGCGCCACCTGGTTCCTACATCCATGAAGGGAGAGGTTTTATGCATTTATAATTACTTCAAGTTATAGTTTTGCAGAATGTTCTAGACAAGATCGATACTTGGTTTCCTTTTGCTTGGCACTGCGTGCTGCGTTTGCTTTAGTACAGTTAGCATTATTTTTATTATTATGTAAAAAAATCCGACATTAACGAGGGTGGCCCTTCAGCCGTAGCTAGTTCTCAAGATCCCTTTACTTACATACGTCACTTTTAGAATGAAGCTAAAAGCATTGTTACAATCCGTAGTACAAACTGATGAATACCAGTTAGGAATTCCAGTTTTACTAGATATTCCAGCTGTAGTATTACATAGCACAGGATATTACCTAGCCATCCCCAGGCTTGCCACACCTAGCCACACATAGCTACACCCAGCCACACCCTATGATAGAATACCCACTCGAAAAGGTCACGCTATCCCACTGATGTAGCCTATAGTAAAATTATGAAGAAGTTAACAGTTCTGGATTGTTTCTACGACAGAAAATATAGTATGTCGTTTGAATTGTGACGTTCATTAGTCTTCGTACAACAAACTTTCTCGCCTTTTCATTAAAATCAAGATCTTTCATCATATCCAAAAGAGAGTTTGAAGAGTTGCTCATGACAACAAGTGCTTCCATTGATAGATTAACAAAACGAACGTCCTCGTATTGAGATCCCAGCTCCAACCAATATCAACTGCCGAAATTTCTTCTCATTTCTAAACGAGTTAGCGATGAGGTTGGACTCGTAGCCGATCGTCAGTTCCAGAACATAGAGATAATTTAAAGGCAACATTAGGAGAAGATCAGGTTTGAAGGTGTCTCCAGAAATTATAGATGGACTAAGGAAGCCGGGAATATCAGAAAAGAGCTTTATGACTTGCACAGCTTTGAAGGACTGGGCAAAAAATAAATTGAAGAACAGAGTCATGACGCCATGTAAAGCAGCCTTAATCAAGGTAGGTCTTGCAGCTTGCAACAATGTGGAGAAGACTTTCATGGTTTAAATAGAGTGAGTACTCCGATGTTGACCTAATACCCCATTTAGAAAGATTACTGCGAGTGGAAGGGAGTTATTTGTATATCGAATAGTAAAATTGAACATGTAAACCTGAATTTAGGCATTTTACTCTGTACATTTCACCATACAGAGTTTAATCTTGAAAGAGATTGCTCCTTGACAAATGAAAAGAAAGGACCCTCTGGAAAAAGATGTTGATGTCCTTCTTCATGGTTAGCTCGCAAAGCTTTCAAAACCCCTTTAGAATTTTAGTATGTGTCGTATTGTACATTCATGCTGGAGCTAGTGCATCTCCAAGGATCCCTTTTACCTCTTGATTTATTGTAGATTTGAGAGCATTCCTTAAAACCACTTGGCATTGTGTAAAAGTTGTTGAAGGAAGCTGTATATTTAAGCCAAGCTTTGCTTTGGAAAGAAAGATATTGCTGAGAGTTGAACTTACAGGAATCTCGAGTCATTGGCGTAAATATTTCGAAACCATATTATCCAGATTTTCACAGACCTACATTTTAGAGATATTTGTCACTGTCAAATTCCATGATATTTTTGAAAGGAAATACCTTTGATAACGAAGCAATTTGTTTTTAGGGTGCAATAGTAATTTATCAATATCAGGAATTGAAGCTTCTAAAACTTCAGTTAGTTCTGACTTGTGTTTCTAGATTGACATAGTGAAATCAAATTGCCTGCCAAGATACCAAAACAGAGCCGTCACCTTTAATAGGAAGGACTCGTTTGCTGTTTATAATACGCTTTTGTTGGAATTGCATTGGTTTTTATATCTTGCGTAGATCAAAAGTTATTGACATTGAAAGTTACCCATCTTTTAATGTAGATAACTTTTGATCTGCGCAAGATATAAAAATTGCTCCTTCTGGAAATGTCAATTGAAATCTTCTGTAGAACCTTGCAAAATACTTTTCAATTGTTCGAAACTATGTATTATCAGTTTTTTCGCAAAGAAAGTGCACATTTTACTACCAAGACACGGTTCTCGATGCTTGTCGAACGAATTCTTGAAACGTTATTGGCAGGATTCCTTCGATGGTGATTCCTTTGATAGCCAATAAAGATTTGGAAATACAGCTATTCATGATGCAGCAGTTTACAACATTAAAGAAGTTACACGTGGCAATCAGTTTTAAGACTGGAACTAGTCAGCTTCATATGTAAATCAAATTCTAGCCAATCAGATTCAATTTGGAAATTTAGTGAACCAATCAAGTTGCTATAATTGTTCCATAATCAAGAAGGGAAGAATGTTCTAGAAAAGGCTCTTTTATAAAAAGGCAACAACACCTCTGCCGGCCGTCGTAGATAGCAAGAAGCTGCATCAAAGTTCTTGCCAGTAACTAGCGTGAATCGAAAATGGCTAAAGTTATAGAAACAAGCACATACATGAAGATAGATGTTGGAACCGTAGAATCGTGCGTTGGTGTTTTTGAAGATGGAATTGCTGAAAGTATTGCAAACAATTAAGGAAATAGGACAACTCAATGCGTCAATGAAGCATCTGTATTTTCAACTTCAACGTGAATGAAGCTGCGTAGAGAAAAAAGAGGGAGGGCGTTTGATCTGGGCAATGTGTAAGTAAGTAGCCCATTTTATACGACTGATTGCAATAATGGCCATCTCTTGAAATAAATATTTTGTTAAACTCTGAACCACCTGGTTTCTCAACCACATCGCTATTCAGTTTTCAGGCTTTCCTGTTCGAAAATACTACCTCTCGAGCACTGGCAGATCCAGGGACGGCCAAGAATCCATAGTCCCTCAAAGAAAAATATTACCATAGAAAAAGATTGTGTTAAGAAAACTTTTGCATGAAAAAGACAATGAAAAGAATTATATTTCCCCGCAAAGCCCTGATTGGGATCTGCGCCTGTTCATGAGTCCATTTTTGGCTTACACTTGCGACTTTGCAATAATCTGAATGGTGTTATCGAGCAATTCTATCACTTCTGGTCGGTTAATGTTTCTTCCTAGAAGGACATGATAAATTTAAAATGTATGAATCAAAAATTCTTTTCAGATATATGATTCTATCAGTATAAATGACTTATTCAATGCTGTGAATGCTTTCACCTGAGTGTAAAAACATGTGTTTCAATAGAAACCTGAGCAATGTGGAACACCCAAGCATTCCTAGAAAGGCTGTTGTTTCATTCTCAAGAGAAAGAAAATAGGAGACGAAGCAGCATACAGAAGAGGTAGGATAGAAGAACCTATATTTACAATTTTAGCTGTAGTTCTTTTGAGAGAAGCTTCTTTCTGCATGTTTCATGGGTGATAGAGTGGTGAACATGTTGATTAGCGAATTTGAAAATGTAGGAGCTCGATAAGAAGTCCATGGTCCAAACATTTTTATTTTAAATGCTTCTGGTAACTCTAGCCACAATCAAAACGCTCGTGTTCAGTCGCTGCAAGTCACCTGCTTAAGTCGCACGGAAAATCAAATGGTATTGGCATTATCAACAAAATGGTAGTTTCAAGATTCATTATGAATTAAACATTCATAGCCAGCTTTTCTGATGCTGTTGTAACAGACATTTTGAAATCTTCGAGTAGCTGCATACATGCAATGTGCGCAGTTCATTAATGTAACTTTTAGTGAGCACTGATTGTATTTTAAAACTTTTCCCTCACTGATAAATACTCCCTGTTAACTGCCTGAAAATTAATGCCTATAAGGGGAATTTATTGGGGAGTTGAGCAGAATCAGCCTAAGCATTTTAGAAAGGGGTCATCCTTATTTTCTTAAACCTCATTCTACTTTGTTAAATTTAACTAAGTTTGATATCTGCCTTATATTTCTGGTTGCTTAATCTTTTTGCAACATTTAGTCGTGCAACCCTTCTAGCTTAATAAACAAAGTAAACCATGAGTCTATTATCTCAGAATACATACAACGATAATAAGAGACATGATTCCATTTCTTATGACATTTCCAATTTCAACATTTCCAATTATTTAGACATACATGACAAGTCCAGACGTTTCGGACAATAATTCCAGGGATTCGTCTTCAGTGTAATAAATTAACGTGTACTCAAAATTTATAGGAAAGTAAATGGTAAACAAAATAGACATCTCTTAATTCATGAGAGTTTCCTAATCCTTAGAGATCGTCCGACACTTAATTCGCAAACGTCCTTCATCCAACTCACGCATTTCTAATTTATTACCCTATACTTTACCATGGACTTCATGCTATACCCTTCCCATTGTTTTGGTTTTGTTATTTAGTCTTTAGTTCATTTTCCCTATGTTTCCCATGTCTATTTTGTCTGGACTTGTCATGTTTATGTCTAAATAATTGGAAATGTTGAAGTTGGAAATGTAATAATTAATGGAAGTCATAATTAATGGAATCATCTCTCTTATTATTGATGTATTCATTCTGTGATTTATTGGAAAATTACGCTTCCCTCGAAGTGAGTCTATTATCTTAAGAAGACATTTTATTTATTTTTTGCTAAGATAATATATATCATAGACTTTAGCATGAGGATAGTATGGGAAAACTCAAGATCAAAGGCTTTATGCTATATAGCTTAGGTACCAATATTTCGAGAGGTCCTCTATGAAAAATCAGCTTGAAATTTGCACCCATCCATCATGCACTGCTTTTTATGTAAGGGGTATTAAAATGGTGCAAAAATTGGCCTAAATTGGCTATGGCAAGCATTGGGTGATATAACCATGCAATTTGATTGCTCAAATCGGCTAGGACAAAAAGAATTTAAAGGAGATTCTTAGCCAATCAAGATTTAATGACTATCTAGCTTTAGCCCACATGCAACTCTTTATTCTGGCAACCTTTGGCGCTTTGCCTGTTTTCTGTGATATTTAGAATTGGATATCTCTCTGATGGTATTGTTCCTAAACTTGTTAGCATCGTCATATACCGGCTGGTTCTCTCCAAACTTCTGAGTGACCATACTTCTGTTTCATGGATTGATCATTGCAAATCAATAGTAGGCAGCTTTCCACAAATCAATGGTAGTCTGAATATTCTTGTCTCTCACAATTTTACTATACTGAATTAATATATTTTGTCATAGGTATTTCTTCGGTTGACTTTGAAACTTGTCTCATACGTGGGTGCTAGGACTTACCCAATCTCTTTATCGATGAGAACTTTTCTATGATGATTCTCTTCCATAATGATTCCATTCTATGATGACGCCTGTCCATAGTGATTCTATTAGGCTTATGTTATGATTCTCGTGTATGATGATTCCTTTCTATTATGATAGTGATTATGACTCCGTCAATAGTGATCAATTTTGCTGCAGATTCCATAATGCTTCCCTAGCATGCTGATTTTTCCTTTAATGATCATCCTTGTTTATGATGATTCCCTGGTATGGTGATTCCCCGCTATTATGTTCATCGATTACTATTCCTTTCAAGCTCTAGTTCACATTGACTTTCTTATAGGCTCTACATTCTCTTCTTAGTAAATGAGGTGTCATCTTCGGCTCAAAAATTACCGAACAATTTGTCTAATAGCAGTTTTGTGTGTGTTGAGTTTCGGTCTTTGGAACATACTTTCATCAATCATGAATATTTCAGTTGAGAGAATATCATTTAGCTTATTCTTTTTGATGGGCTACTTCCCCACATCTGTTCACGAGTTTTTACTTTTATATTTGTTTGTTCCTGTATTCATTTATTTCTACCCTATTTTCTACACGTGCCTCAAAATAAAAGTAAGTGCAAAGCACAATTAAATGCCTTTTCTACACAACAACTACCATGAAAGGCCATTCATGTTATTGGTGATGTAATGTCCTCTTTTTGTTCTCTGCTCATTCCCCGTCGTTGATTATAATGATGTGTGAACCAGATTCTTTTAACCGCAATATTCTGCAACAGTCTGCCTATGTCGAAGAACAAACTAACGATGTGATAGACTTACATCTATTTTTGCCTCCTTTTATGAATGCTAGAATGATGGCATCATTGCATTTCGATTGATAACAGGGCTTTAGTAGCCTTATGACAATATCGTCACCTGTAATCAACACTTCAATCAAAAATAATTTTCTCCCAGTGATCTGTATTTGTTTTGGTTGGTTGATCTTCTTGAATGATTCTTGTGAATTTCTTAATTTCCAAAGTCCTTTAATAAATGATGGAATCCTCTTAGTAATTGACGCCACTCCCTTCTCTCCTACCGGTTCCTTCGTTCAAGTCTTGCAGCTAACCCTCTCCCTCCCAGTTAATATTTCTCTCTGTTTTTGTCTTTACCAGTTTATTAAAGGCTAAATCTCAGACTACTAAGTCCTTTCCCACAAGCGTTAACGTCAGTATAAGCAGTCACACCTAGGATGTTCTGTTTCCATCTCTAGTATAGAAAGACATCTCTGTTGACAGTGCCTCTTCTTCACAGTATTGTCATAACAGAAATGCTCCTACTAAATATTCACAATAGCTAAAGTTATGGAATTCTAATCTAGGACATACGGGCTGAATAAGTTTATTCTATTTCCAAACAGATATAAACTACTTTACAGAATTTGACGTAACACCATTCTTTGAATGTAGTCTCACAATGTTAAAATTTATTGTTACAACAGTAATTCACAAATTTGTTAACACAATTTTTAGGCATCTTTGGAAAAGTGAAATGAAAGTTGGTACTATGTTCAGAGATAGCTTTGAAAGACTATCTTTGCCATTTAATGTATTGCGATATTTACTTGTAAACAAAATATTCAATTCACGTTACTTTCATTTTACCTCTGATCTTCATATAAACTCATTTTTCATAAGAATTCCTAATTTGTCTTTGATGATAAAAATGTTTTTTTAAACTTTTCATGGTATGTTCCACTTAACAACACAATACGAATCTCTCTACTTATAGGCAATTTGTGTCTGGCTAACGAGGCTACAAAATAAGCAATAAGTATTTTTCCCAAGAAGAAAATTGAAAATAAATAGGTAAAGAAGAAAAACATATAAAAAAGCAGCAACAATAAACAAATAAATCATTAAGAAAAAAGACATATGCATAAAATGGATTTGTTGTCATAAACTTGATGCATAAGGAGGTCAGGGTTGGTCCAGGTTTGTTTCGCATGCAGAAGATATAGTACGTGGATCGAATAATGGTTGGTGTTGTTTCCTTAATAGATACTTCAGGTGCTGTTTCTCCACATCAAAGTCCTTTCACATTTCAATCAAAGATTTACAAGAATTGCCAAAAGTCCCCAAGGAGTTGATTAAGAGATTACTTATTCTAACACAAAGGCACATTGAAGAAAGATCGTGATCATGCTGAAGGTATTTATCGTGCATTCTCTTTGCATTAAGGTCATTATTAGTTTCGAAACCAAGAGTACTCTTAGGTGCCAAATGAAAGTCCCCTTGCTTATTAATTTTTCACTTTTTTCCAACCTCCGGGCTTTATTAGGGCCCCCCGTTTATTTGGCAATTGAAAGTAAGTTCAATGGTGTGGAGAGTATCAGTGCGAATGGAGAGGAGGATGTTGGGACGTAAATGGTCGCCAGTTACAATTCAAGATCAGGAGACGCTTGAGAGATCAACATATAGTAATAGTAATAATTATGTACTTATAAAGCGCTAAAATCTATATACAGACATTTTAAAGCGCTGAACAAAAATATTGTTTAAAAAAATCTACTAACAATGTCTTTTATATGTTAAAATAGTTTCAATATAAATGGGATTTTGGTCTTGTTTTGAAAGTTTGGATGCTTTTAGATCTTCTAAGCTCAACCGGCAGTTTATTTTGTAGTCTAGGAGCTGTAGTATAAAATTTTCTGTCTTCATGAGGTTTTTTGCACTACTAAGGCCACAAATTTTGCTGATCTCATCTTTTATCTGTCATTTGTCTACAAGCTCAACATATCTTTCAGAGAGCTTGAGCCATTTTGTTAAGTGCCTTGAATATCGTTAACAAAATCTTGAAACTAATCCTTTCCTTTACCGGCAGTGATATGATCATACACGCCAGTCCAAGCTGGACTTAACTCCTATGCACTCCTTTCCATTTCCTCGTCTTTTTATATTCTTTTTTTCCTCTTAGATCTTCTTGTTTCTATGTACTCTACTTACTCCTCTATTCATCTGTTCATTTTTCTTATTATCCTAATATCTATAGTTTCTTCTAACCACTCTTTTTGCAGCCTTTCCCATCCCATCTGCTTACGTTGTATGATATGTTCTGGTTCTTGTTCCCCACATTGGCATTTTCTCTGTCTCCTGTATTGTCAACTCCATCATTTCAAGTCTCCTTCCAATTTTCTTTGATGCTTCAGTTAAGCTCGTACACTTCATATAGTTTTTACTTTTGTATTCCTGACTCAATTGATGCCTTAACTTTTTGCTATTTTCTTCATTTCTCTTTGATTTTTTTGCTAGCACTACTTTTATCCTCTCCTTTACTTTCTCTTTCCAAGTATTCTTTGCTATAGTTTGTACTTTACCTATATCCATTTCGATTACCCCAGTTATTCTTTCTTTTTCTGTAGCCCATCCTGAGTATGTTGTTCCCTACTCTGCTTCAATTATTTTCGTTCCTAGTACCTCGTCATCCGAAGAGAGCAGACTTTGATAAACCATCAGTCTCTTGTACACTATTTGCATCTCTAATTTCCAAATTCCAGTCTTCTTTAATACTCCCCAAGTGTTGATTTAAGAACTTTCAACAGTCTCTTAAGCTTTCTGCTTTGTACTTTCTGAAGTTTCTCCATTTCTATTTTCCCCTAATTTTGTCCAAAACTCCAAGTTGTTAGTTATCGATGGTGCAGCTATCCTCTCATACATCAGTAGTCGTGCATTTGTACTAAGATTTCCCAATTCTTATTCCTTGCTCATCCTCTTTATTTCTGCAATTATTCCTTCTGCCCTTTTCCCCAAGTACTTCAATCTTTTTATTCATACCTTATCCATACCTCCACGTTCAGCCAATTCACTAGAAATTGATGTAACCTTATCTCCATTTTAGTGTCATTCTTTGCTTTTTAAATTAGCATAACACTGTTTTTCAACATTAAGCGTTACCATTTTTTCTCTTTCCATCTGTCTTAAGCTTTTCTTATTTTATTTATTGTAGTTCTTGACCCGGCCTGATGATATTTGTCTGCATTAATGAATGTATGATCCTATTGATTTATCTCTTCGTGGACTCTTAGAAAAATCATCTACCTTACATCCCAACTCCCCTGTAAGTCGGTGGTTAGAACGATTATTTCTATCTACTCTGAGGACTATGTGAAGCTTTCTTTCCAAGTCCTCTTATTTTACCGTTAATAATTATGTAGAATATATACATATAATCTGTATATATATATATATATATATATATATATATATATATATATATATATATATATGATAGGCCAAAGTTGCGGACTCACATATCTGAGGTAGGTGTACTCAACTTCATATTGTTTATTTTAATTAATTCACTTCCATAGTTGGCTTTTATTAGCGAGATATAGCTAAATGATTATTTTTTTGTTTTCAAACTTCAATTTCATTCTCATATAACTAAAATACAATTATACGTCTCTCTAAAACTAGGCAACGTACAACTGACTTTCAGGATAACTACTTAGCTAAACAAAATGAAAAGAAAAAAAAAATTACTGTGACATCAATGGAATAGAATGGAAAATAAAATTTAATTAAAAAGAAAAAGTCAATAGCATTTTTCATAAGTTGAGTAAGTCAGGGTTTGTCCAGGGTTTATTTCGGCAGCAGAAAATAAAGTAAGTACATCTTATAGTTATGTTGATGAGGTTAGATAGAATGTGTTTTTGCATTTTGTCTTTGAAACCGAGGGATTTAAGAAGATTAATAAAAGATTCAGAAGAAGACCCAATAGTGCCAAGGGCTCCCATAGAAAGATTTATAAATTTGATTTGTTTATAATTCAGAAGTAGAGTTTGTTGTAGAGGATAATATTTTGAAGCCTTACGCTCACTATTGATTTGTATGTTAGTTTCAAAACCAATAGTGAGCTCAAGAATATACAGGACATTTTCCTTAGTAATTATGAGAAGATCGGGTCGGAAAGCGCTACCTATGATAAAAGAAGGAGATATAAAAGCAGGAAGATCTGCGTATAATGAGCAATCTGTAAGTGTGGAAAATGTCTTAGCTATGGAATTTAGGACAGAATCATGTCTCCAGGTATACCTACCATGTTCTAGATACAGCTTACAGCTAGAAACAATGTGCTGCAAAGTTTCAGGTTGCAGGCAAAAGGAACATGCTGACGATTGAGAGATGGACCACTTTGAGAGGTTTTTCCGAGTTGCCAATGTATTTGTTAAGTATTTCAGAGAAAAGTTGAAAATATTCTTGGGCAGTTTTTTTTGAACGTTTGACCAAATGCTGGTGGTAACCTTTGAAGCGTATTTAAAAACCGATGAAATAACTAGTCCTTTTGATGTTAATTCACTTGTTATACGATGATGGTGGTGAGTTTGAATAGATTTGAGAACTTGCTTTGCATTTCTGTACTGATCATATTGAATGTTGGTAAAGGTGTTAGAATCCTGCCACAAAGCTTTTATATCAGAGTTAGGAGAGGATTTTAAAGCATTCCGAATTATTGTTTGACACTGTATAAACTTGGTAGATGGAAGAATAAGACTCAGGCCATAGTTTGATTTGCTGATGATGAGATTACTTAAGGTGGCGCTTATTGGCAATTCAAACCACCGACGCACATAACCCGCAACATTGTTATCTAGGTTTTCAATTACCCACGTTTTGCTAAGATCAGCTATAGTGAGGTGCCAGGAAATTTTAGAGAGAACATAGCGATGGTATAGCAACAGTTTATTTTTAGGATGGCAAGGGTTTTATCAATTGTACATAATAAGTTATTAATAGTTTCCAATAAAATAGATCTGTGCTCTACTTTATCCATAGAGAAGGAGAAGCACAATTTGGATTTTCTACAGCCTCTTTAAATCCATTGCACTGGTTTCAGTTTGCCGACGATGCAGCTGTTATTACGAGTCTGGAACAAGAGAATCAGCTTTTATTGAACCATTTTTCTAGATGGTGTAATTGGGCTGATACGACCATCAGGGTTGATAAATGCTCCTCATTTGGAATCAAAAAGTCTTCAACCTCATCTGTGCAATTTTTGCCTAAACTTATCATTAATCATGATCTCGTTCCCACTGTCAGCATTGGCAGTTCTTTTAAATATCTCGGCAGATACATTATTAGCCATCGTAACATGGCTAATAATGATAATCATTTAGCTATTATTATTTCAATAATTTTTAGTAATATCTATACGAAAATAGATATTGGCACCATATAATGTTGCGTTAGTGCCTTTGATCCTGGAATGATTGACATTGCATTCCATCAAGAAGATAATGCACGTCCCTTCCAATTTATTTATGATTTCTATTAATTTCAGGGGTTTATGGAGAGAGGGATTTTTACAGAGTGACATTCAGCCCATAGATATATTCCATTGCATTGATGGTTAATGTCGTTGTTTCTTGATGTGGAATTCATAATTTTTCAACAGTATATGGCATTAAATGCATCAACCATGTATCCTAGACAACAATACCGAAAACATATAAAACAATCAGCCTCAATCCCATGGCTTGGAGACATCATCCAATGACATCGCTCCAAGCAACTATAGAGAGCAAAGAACTCTAAAGAATGTCCTAGAAGCCAATCAAATTCACCTAGGAAGCATGACAAACCAATCAGGTTGCTAGAACTGTACGGTAGTTCGCCAGAATGTTCTAGAATAGTTTCCTTATAAAATTAGGCAACCACGCTGTTTCCACCCTTAATTTTTATACGCGGCGGAATTCACGGCGTAGGAGAGAGCTCTTGACGAAAATTATTGCAGTGACCAGCAAGAACCGAAAATGGCCAAAGCAGTTGGTATAGATCTTGGAACCACATACTCATGTGTTGGTGTTTTTGAACACGGAAAAGTTGAAATCATTGCAAATGACCAAGGAAACAGAACAACACCAAGTTATGTAGCCTTCACAGACACAGAGAGACTGATTGGAGATGCTGCCAAAAACCAAGTCGCAATGAATCCATCAAATTCTGTTTTCGGTAAGATTCTTTACTTAGTGGACTTCAAAAGTGTAGTTTATGTTGTTGGTCCTAAAGATGCAGCCAGTGCGAATAATGCTGTGAGGCATTGGTCCAAAGTACATGGAGAGTTTAGTTGAGTTTGTGTTCTGTCCATGGCCCCAGATGAACAACATGCATTTCATTAATGTTCTAATGAATGTAATTACATAGGCTTCTCGTTCTGTAGTAAAACTAGGCAAATAGCTCGAAATGGAAACGTAGATTTAACATGGACATCTGCACAATATACGAAATTACGTTTTGGCGTGGTTCGACGATGCTTCAATAGAAAATGAAACCAGTTAAACATTTCGCTATGGCTTTTTGAGAAAAGTCCTTCCTAGAAGTAACTAGGAACTTCCTGAGGATGACACTCAATCTCGGTAGGACGAGTAGGAACGCTGAAAGAAATGCCTTCCACTGCGCGTACTGCTTTTAGTAGTGTTTATACAATGCCTGGTGCTATGTTTTCTGCATTGAAGCTGTGGATTCCATTATGGAAAGTTTGCTCGAAAATCCAGAGCATTCTAGCTTAGCTTGAAGGACACGAATGTAAATAGCAATATGAAGCATCGAGAAGGTATGGTCAGTAGTCAGTTTGCAAAAGTGTGACATATGCACAAAAATTTTATACAGAAAATTGTTCAATGCACACCTCAGGTATACGGTTGCTCGTCTTGACCCTTCGTTGTGAACATATGTTCCCTAAAGCAAACTCCACTAGTTATAACGTACTTTGGGATTTTCTTGGCACTTCTTCTCGTCGGTCTATAATGCGGATCTGTGCTACCTTTTCTTTGATTGACTTGTGGTAGTAGCTCTCAAAGTAAACTAAGGGATAACTGATCGCTGTTGCACTATCACTATCAACGGTTGGATACCATCCCAGAAGTGATAGAGAGTTAGAACAAATGGTTGAAGCCTAAGACAGCGACTCTATAAGTAAAACAGAGTATAAAACCACTTATCAAATCAAGAACAAAGAATCCACTGACATATGGCACGGGCTTCTTTTGGCCTTAAAGTAGCCAGTGATAGCAATTTTAATGAATAATGCACAATTGTCAATTTTTTATGTCTCGAGTCTTCAAATTATGTACAGAAGACACTTTTATTTATCTCAGACATTTCAGCCTCAAAAAAACAGTGGGAGAAGCTTCTTAACATATATATGAGTCAATAGATAGTAGTAAAGTATAGTAAACTAGTTGATATCTGGTTTTCCTGGTTATAGTGTACCTGTGATAAAACATACTAAACCAGCCAGTACCTTAAATCCGTATTATGCTGTATATGTAGAGAGATGCCATTTCTTACAGATGGGTTGGTGGAGTTTAGCCAAGTTGTGTAGGATTTCGTATGTACTGTGCTTGTTATTTTCTATACTGCCAAGTATGGCATGTGCTTACAACAATTTTCTGTCAAACTCATGCACGTCCTGACATAAGGTGTTTTCAAAGATAGTGTGAGTGTGGTAAGATTTATAGTTAGGGAGATCTGCTTGGAATCAAGGTATTTGGTGTTTATTGTTTGAATTAGCTAAATTTGATATTTCTCAATATTTTTAGATGCCAAGCGGTTGATTGGAAGGAAAGCTGATGACCCAGTTGTTGCTATGGACAAGAAGCACTGGCCATTTGAGATTGTCAATGAAGGAGGTAGACCTAAGATCAAGGTAATATATAAAGGTGAAACTAAGACATTCTTCCCAGAGGAGATTTCATCTATGGTGCTGACCAAAATGAGGGAAACTGCTGAGGCTTACATTGGAAGGGTTAGTTAATTCTTTTGCTAATTAGAATGTATTTCACTGCAGAATTTGAAATAGCAGCATGACAGTTTTCATTGGATAGTGAAAGCTGCTTTCATTCCACGTTTTTGATGTATGATGATTTTGTAAAAACTGCACTACTACTAACCTATTTAATTAGATTTTTACACAATTTTAACCTTTGTGTTGCCTACGAAAGCAAATCTTTGATTTAATTATGTGTTGTAGTTGACAATAGCAGCTTTCTATCACTCCCTATCCTTTTGGTTATATGTATGCCCTACAACTCTCGTTCCAAGTCTTCTATACAAAGGTTACTAATGAAATTTATGGTGTGTCCCATTTTAGAAAATAGACAATGCGGTTGTCACTGTTCCAGCATACTTTAATGACTCACAAAGGCAGGCAACTAAAGATGCTGGTACAATTGCTGGACTAAATGTTCTGAGAATTATTAATGAACCAACTGCAGCTGCAATTGCTTATGGACTTGACAAAAAAGTTGGTCATGAAAGAAATGTTTTGATCTTTGATCTTGGTGGAGGAACCTTTGATGTTTCTGTACTAGCAATAGATGATGGTATTTTTGAGGTTAAGTCAACAAATGGGGACACCCATCTTGGTGGGGAAGACTTTGATCAAGCCATGGTGAAGCATTTTGTTGAGGAATTTAAAAGAAAGCATAAGAAAGATATTTCTGGAAACAAGCGTTCAATTCGAAGATTAAGAACTGCTTGTGAAAGAGCCAAAAGAACCCTCTCATCAAGCACACAAGCCAGCATTGAGATTGATTCACTTTTTGAGGGCATTGACTTCTATACTTCACTCTCACGTGCAAAGTTTGAAGAGCTGAATGGCAAATATTTCCAACAAGCAATGGGACCTGTTGCATCAGCACTGAAGGATGCAGGCATGTCAAAGAATGACATTCATGATGTTGTGTTAGTGGGTGGATCAACTCGAATTCCAAAGATTCAATCATTATTGAAAGATTTTTTCAATGGAAGGGAATTGAATAAGTCAATTAATCCAGATGAGGCTGTTGCATATGGAGCTGGTGAGTATGTTATTAAGCTGATTGGTTTGTGGTGCATAACCTTGCATGTATTTTTATATGATAAAGAGTGTATAAAAGTTAATTGTTTTGCTTGAATTGTTGTTTAAATGCTGTCTTGCAACTAGACTGCCTAATTTTTATGGCTTCTATGGTTGTATTTAAAATGTTATCTTTATTTCACAGCTGTCCAAGCTGCAATTCTCAGTGGTGATAAGAGTGAAGAAGTCTCAGATTTGCTCTTGCTTGATGTTGCACCATTATCACTTGGTATAGAGACTGCTGGTGGAATTATGACATCACTTATTAAAAGAAACACAACTATTCCAACAAAACAGAGTCAAATTTTCACCACCTATGCTGATAACCAGCCTGGTGTGTTGATTCAAGTCTTTGAAGGTGAAAGAGCAGCTACCAAAGACAACAACTTACTAGGTAAATTTGAGTTATCTGGTATTCCTCCTGCTCCACGTGGTGTTCCTCAGATTGAAGTTACGTTTGATATTGATGCTAATGGAATTCTGAATGTGTCAGCTGTTGACAAAAGCACAGGAAAAGAGAACAAGATTACCATCACAAATGATAAGGGTCGATTGTCCAAAGAAGATGTTGAACGCATGGTTGCAGAGGCAGAGAAATACAAGGACGAAGACGAAAAGCAGAGAAATAAGATACAAGCAAAGAACAATTTGGAAAGTTATGCATATAACATGAAGAATACAGCAAATGATGAGAAACTGAAAGACAAGATTTCTGATGAGGATAGGAAGACTATTGAAGATAAATGCAAGGAAGTTATTGACTGGCTGGATCAGAACCAGGTTTGGAATTAGCCTATGTATTCCTCAGATGGATTGAACCAATAGTTTTTGAATGAGTGCAGGTACCATCAATAGTGAAAACATGCAATAGCAGTAGATGGTGTTGTTTCAATTTGGTTAGAGCACCTGCTTCACAATAGGGTCAGGGCTTCAACCTGCCAAAACCTAACTGTAAACTAGGTGCTCTAACAAATATGGAACCACACAACTAGCTTCACTACAAGCACTCACCATTGATAGAACAGGTACCAGTACACAAATTTTCTGGTAATAATGCAGTAAGCCCCTTCTTTGGCTTTCAATTTCTCAACAGGTGTGTGACCCAGGGTCATAGAAAATGAGATGGATGCAATCCTGTGTGCCATTTAGGGGGAGGAGGTTCTCCATTTGGTTGTGTGGTGGGACTTTTTCAAAATATAGGTGATGATGTTGGTTTTTAGTAGTGTGTAATGCTAACAACTGTTAGTTAAAATGCTATGTTGTATGGAAGTTGCTAAGCAGTTTGAAATAAACTCCTGAATATGTTAGAAAAATTTGTTTTCAGGGTGCAAGTCAAGAAGAGTTTGAAAGCAAACAGAAGGAATTTGAAGGTGTTTGCATGCCAATAATGACAAAATTGTACCAAGCAGCAGGAGCTGGTGGAATGCCTGGAGGTATGCCTGGTGGAATGCCCGGAGGTATGCCAGGTGGAATGCCAGGTGGAATGCCAGGTGGCGGTGCACCTCCAAGTGGTGGAACTGGTGGAGGACCAACCATTGAAGAAGTCGACTAAATGAAATATTATGAAGATTTGTGTGACAATTTCATTAATATTGTAATTGTTGTTGCCATAGCTACTCTTTGGCACCCAATAGTAAGGGGGTATAATATGGAAAGGTTTGACATGTCAAAAATCATATTTTGGGATATTAATAAATGAAATATCTGGGGTTGTTGATAGATGGGGGCAGTATGGGAAACTAAGCAATTCAAAATTTTAATCAGTTGATGCCAAAAGTTGAAGTAGATCAACAGTTAATACTTTTGCTGCAATTATTTCAGCAACAGTTCACAATGTCCATAACAGCTACATTTTGTATATCTCCACAAGTGTTTAGCTGTGCTTGCTACTAATACCATTATTGGTTGTTTTATTTGCTTCCTTGTTAGTATTCATGTCCACCAAGGTCACTATATATCATTTAATTATCCTTTATAGAAGTCTTTACTTGGAGTTAGATGTTAATAAAATGGAGAATTTTGATTTTCTACACAATTCTGTAGTAAGGGAGTTGTTACTTGATAGGAATGGTTGTTGAAATTGTCACATTTGGAACCAGAGTCCTCAACTATTGGGTTCCCAAGAGTATGTTGGAATGTATTAACAGTATTTCTTTGTTTAGCCAAATGTTAATAGCAGAAAGCAATACTTAAACAACAATAAAATTTGTACGTTTAGTCTGCCTTTTGCTCTCAAGTTGCTAGTGCCATATTCCAGTACTATGGCAAAATTGGAACATGTGTGTAATATGGCATGGTTTAAGACCATGGATGCATTGGAATATATATGTATTAGTAGCAATTTGTACCTGCTAGGTCTTGTGCATGCACAGTAAAATAGCCTAAGCTTATTTTTTTGAAGAGAGGTTAAAAACAGCACATAAAGCCCAGTGATGCTGTGTCAAAGAATTAAAGTCTGGTTGCAGATTAGATTGAACTGGCTGCTTTTAGCAAAAAGGGGGTAGATAAATGCTACTTCTACAAATTACATTTATGGTTGTGTTTCTCATCATTTCATATTTAAATCTACCATTTTTAATGCTCTTCACTTTCTTGCGCCCTTGGAACACTAAACAAACAGATTTTTAATTGTACAGTTCTTTCATTAGAACTGCAAAAAAATTTTTAGAACTGCCCATTTTGTGTGGAACTTCATGTTAAAAAGCCCTGCCCAAAGCATGCATGATTTTCAAGCTTGACAGCCCAGCTGACCTGAGGTTATTTGCAATTTATGTATGGAATGCTTTCAAGTGCAAGTCTGACCAAGGCTGCACATGAGAGCTGAATCTAATGTGTAAACTAACTGCTATTGCATAGCCAACATAAAGTTGATGACACTATACACAAAAAAAATCTAATTTTAACTATATATTAACCAATAAACTTTTTAAAATCCAGTACTTAACTTTCGAACAGATGACGGAAAGAATAGAAACAAAGCATAGAGCTAAAATATATACAGAAGCGCACTATCTTGCCTGAATGGTGATCGTGAAAGTACCAACAAGCAGTGATATGTCTAAAGACCTGTTGAGGGGGGCTTTTTGATCAATGGCAAACTCCTTGTTACTAAGAAGTAAGTAGAAGATGCTGTAGCGAACTCTCTTGCAGCATGGCTGACTTTCATCCCTGCAACAAAGAAAGGGAATGAAATGTGTTCGTTATAAAGCCAAATTCCTTGAAATTAGTAAACGGCGGTCGTAATAAATCCGGCTGGGTTGAAAAAACTGGGAAAGTTAATAAGCAGGAGGGGAAGTCTATTTAGTAGCTGAGATGTCATAGAAAAGACGAAAGAAAGTGAGGGGAAAACGACCTATTTCAGTTTTGAAAGCACAGAACGAGTAGCAGCAAAAAATTTGTGTTACAAGTGGTGCATTACGTACCAAAAATTTCGGACAAAATTCTTGATTTTAGGCATATTTCGGACATAACTCAATCCAAACTAATTGAGACTATCAACAAAACTAGTGTCTTCCTTTGATGAAAGAGATCTAATTATGCTCCAAAATTCTAAATATAAGTAGATCCATGGTGGATCCTTACATTTGGCTTCATCTTTTTAAGGAGGTAGGGGTCCGAGATCGATTTTGAAGTTTTGTTTGATTCATAATGTTAGAAAGTATGATAATGTGTGGTTATATGGAATCAGGAACTTTTGCAGGGTGTCCACTCCTGCTGGGACAGCTGGAAAATGAACTTTTTTCAGAATTTGGCTGGAAAACCAAAGGTTTTTCTCCTGCTTTCGCTGGAAAAGCTGGAATTTCATGTTTAAGCTTTATAATAACAGCAGTATTAGATGAAAAATGATCTTATCGAGATATAGGATTGAGAAAAGCAGACTGTTCAATAGCATGTGGGACAGGCCTTGTTTTACTAAGTCGATCTAGGATTGGAAGTTTTCCTTCATGCTTTGTCAGGGGTGGTTGGTAGATCCTTTCCCTCTGGAGGTGGTCTACTGGAAGACATGGACTTTATATAGGAAATTGCAATTTATTTAAAATTTTAGGGTCACTCAATACTTTACTAGTAGTCAGACAGCATTTTCAATGGCTGGAATTTCATATCAAATTCCTTGGCATGGCTGGAAAACAATGTGCTTTGTCTGTCCAAAAGGCTGGAAGGTCACTTTTTTCTGAAACTTTGGCAGGAATTTCAACTTAAACTCAGTGGACACCCTGTTTTGAAATGAAAACATCTTTTTCCAATTGCAGAGATGTTGATGCCCAAACTTGAGGAGCACGCTTCAAATCTGACCTTTATCTTATCGGGCGAAGCATTGTAGGGCAAAAGCGATGAATTTTTGTCTGAGTGACGAAAATTTCACCGATGAGGTATTATGTAATAAGATGGTATAATCTTACCATCTTAAAAGCATCTTTTGATCCATAAAAGGCTCAAATACTCCCTTTTTGGCTTGGAAATAGATTCTGAGGATATTTAGTCACATTCAGAAGGATTCAGACAAACTATGGTTTTGACGCGTCCTCCCCAACCTTGAGCATCACTTTCGGCAATGAAAAGTGATATTTCAATTCTGTAAAAAGCTCCTAAGGCCCCATACCTAGGAGTTGAAAACATGCTATAGATAAGAAATTTTTATTTTTTCAGCTAGACTCATGACACTTTGTTCATTTTCACCCCACCCCCCCAAATTGGATTCCCTTTCCCACAGATACATGTGAAAAATAATAAACAAGTTGTTAGGGAAAACCTTAAAAGTATGAAATAACAAACTGTTGTGCAGAAAGTACTTAGTGAAGCTAATGATGTTACAAAAACTGCAAAACGATATGGTCTCGATAAATTTTGGACGCTTTTAAACTTCGGACACCAAAAAATTCGGACATTTTAAGTTTCGGATACACTTTTTTCCAAAATTAAAAGCGTCCGAAATTTTTGGTAATTAATGTACATCTTTCTTGTGGTAGACGTGCATGGATGGCGCTACGGGGTCTCTTGGGGGCAGATGCCACCCCTTCGGCACCCCTACGACACCTAGTCGGCAGCCCCATTTGAAAATGGCTGGAGAGTTTGTCGGCACCTTGACTTCCAGAAGATTGAGGTTTTTGCTTGAAGTCATCGGTTAGTTATTTTTTCTATTACACCAAAACCTGTTCGACTACAACATTCCCCCCCCCCCACAATCTGCCGACATTGTTAATAACTGGGGATAGATCATTTTAGCATTCTATGTATAATTTCTCGGACTGTCGTGTCGTGAAATTTAGAAGGGACTATGCAATGGAGTCAAATGGTTCGTCCACAGCTAATCTAATGATGGTTGTAAATAGGGACAAAGCTCAAAAGGGGTATAGGGAGGGTGGTCCCTCTCAACCTAATAAAATGGCCATTATTCAGGGTTTCATTTCATGTTCGCGTCCATACTTTCGATAAACGTATATTATGCATATTATGAACGGCATCCTCAATGTGTAGATCCCTGCCTCCTCTCCACACAAAAATTAGCGATAGCAGCAATTTTAATTCTATTTTTCACAATGCTTTTTCCGACGTTCTAGAGGGAATGACCCTCACATTTTTTTCCTGGAGGCAAGCCCGTAGACCCCCATTTTCTTCCCTCTTCTCTTCTGCGCTGTGAAATTTTAAAAAAATGAGCAAGTAAAATGGAATCCGTCCTCCATCGTAATCATCATAATGGAATTCTTTATGCGCTTTCGGTTGCCATCTTTTTACTTGGTCAGGATTCCTTGAAGCGAGAGCAGTCTCTAGAATCATACTAGAGACCACACATTTTCATAGCTATTAACTGCACAAGTGGCTCATCTAGGTGATTCCCGTCCCTGTCATTAACCTTTCTAACTATAAGGTGATTCCCGTCCCTGCTCATTCACATTTCAAGTTCCTAGTTTACTCCCATTTCCTAACTCTACTTCTCTACGAGGGCTGCACTTTAATAGTGTAGAAATACTGATTTAGTATGCATCAGCATTTTTGCCGACATAGAGTAATCGTTACTCAGCAAAAATACAATAAAAGGTAATGCTAGTTCTTTCCATTTTACCTAGTCTAGTTGTGTATGACGCAAAGGTAAACAATCCTTAAACAATAGAGTTGAATGCTACGTAATGCACAGTCAGTATTACGCGGTTTCCTAGTGTAC
Source organism: Cassiopea xamachana (assembly GCA_900291935.2). Classification (NCBI taxonomy): domain Eukaryota; kingdom Metazoa; phylum Cnidaria; class Scyphozoa; order Rhizostomeae; family Cassiopeidae; genus Cassiopea; species Cassiopea xamachana. The sequence continues at coordinate 17,317,069 of OLMO02000257.1, read as the reverse complement.
TTAGCTTCACGAAATAACTGTTTTTGCATTACTTGTATCTAGCCTAATTTATTTCTTAACGACTAATATAAAACACTTTTGGACATTCACGAGTGTCTTACAATTTAATGAATAGAAACTAACGATATACACATATGCTTACATTTCCTGGAAACTATAATGATGCTGTTGGCTCATTTCCAGTCGAGCGCCCGATGTAGTTAAAAGAAAATTTTTGATCAAGCTAGAAAGAACATAGAAACAAGATCCATAACATGCCTCACAAGCCTGAACACCTTTTCTCTTGCATCATGGTTGCCTAATCTTGGTTGTTCTTGTAACTGCATGTCTTAAGAAATTAACAAACACTTAAGGCTCCATTTGACAAGATACTAAGAATCATTCATACTGAAGGCAGAAAGTTTGTATCTCATAAAAGTGTCTTTACCGTAAAAAGGAGATACATGTCTTTTTAACAAGAAACTAGGATCGGCAACTGGCACTAAAAGTTTCATAATAAGACATGAAAATTTTCAGTTTCTTAATTAGTTTCTTATTTTCGGAACCGAAACTCACCTTACAGTTTGAAAGTCGAACAATTCTGAATCGATGTAAACACTCATCGTCATGAAAAATGTCCAAGCAGATTAAAATCACAAGGTACGAACTTTTCAAAGCAAAAACCATTCAAATTAACGAGTGGAAGCAAGTCAATGTACTCTTGTTTATACAAATTAAGATTGCACTAATCCATAAAACTGGACAACAAAAATTACTTTTCAAAAGGTGTTTGAGAGCTTCTATCTGAATCAAAACATGTCTGCAGCGGTGAATCCAGAAATGAAAACCATTTACTCTCTATCTGGTCAAGTTTCTCCCTATGTTGAAAAATCGATATTTCCTATGATTAGGCTGTTCAGATGATGCCATAAAACGCACCGAAATCTATCGAGTATTTTCTCCGATAATATCTTTTCAATGGCAATCTACAAGGTTTTGCAAATAGCAGCATTTCGTGATACTTTGTTGCGATTAATTAAGGTTTCACTGCAGGTGTCTTATGGAATGTTGTCCTGTAAGGCTGTGCTTTTACTAGCGATTTTATCATACTTGGTCGAAGTTCCATCTTTTTGTGGCCATGGCCTGAATTTTCCTGCAATAGTCGACATGTGGCGGGTTTGTAAAGTTCTTTCATAAGGTCTTTTGGAAAGCTATGGATTCTAATAAAATGCATATGCTAGACCAAGTAAAGGCTCCTTAAGATAATGAGATCCAGCCCTCCCAGAAATCAGATATGTATCATGAGTATTGTGACATTTGCCTTGGAAAACTTTGCATTGCAAAATTTTGCATTTATTTTAAAGATTCAAACTTCTGGGAGCCGTAAAGTCGCTATCCGACCAGTGTCGGACGAGAAGAAAGCTTTTCAGTATTCTTACTCTGGGGAAAATACTATTTGTTTAGTTACATGAAGCCATCTTTTTAGTACGTAGTTACAAGTAAATTGCATGCCACATCGGCATTGTTTACAACTCAAGTCTTCAACTTTCGCATCTTGAATCTCCTGCAACGAACAGATGCAGTGATACCTCTCTTACGCACCTAGCAATAGTTAACCAGCATGATTGCACCCAACGCAACAGTCCTTGATATCCTTTATCTATCTCTTCTATGTAATGATGGAATCCTTCCTTCTATTCGTCGCCACTCATTAATCTGAGATTGTCTGGAAACTAATCCAAATTGAAGACCAGGTAGTGAGTTTTGATGCATGTTCTGTACCCAAGATTCTCGAAATCAATCAGCACAGCTTTGACATGCTCAAGTTTTTCAAAACCTGGTCAAAAAGCTTCCACTCTTTAAGTTCCACTTTGTTTGTCGAGTTCTCAAACTCTAGATTTCTGATGGGTTAACAAATCTCTGGACCACCGAAATCTCAAGCCTTCACTTGCACAAAACTCTTCCTTGTTGCTGTTAAGCCAGGGAGAGCTTTGTGCAGGTAAGGAGAGCAGTTTCCATTCCTGTCCAGAATGTTGGCGAACTGCATCAACTCGAGCCTAATATGTAATGATAGAACAACGATCCCAGTACTGTTTACCAGCAGCACATTGATGTGCCACCTGGCTCTGCGAGGTACCAGTTCTTCCCGTGCAGACCATTCCCTTGTTTTGTAATGGTGTATTCAGTTCCTAATACAGAGTGTATGTCAAACCTGGAAGATAGATTTCCCTGACAATTTCCTGACAAATATCCCTTTTCCCCTCGCATATTTAATTGTAAGTTTCATCAATGTAGCCATCAGGGACGGATATAAGAGATGCTTATTGCGGGGGATAGGCTGTTGAAATTTGCTAGCAAAGGTGGCCGACAGTACGTCATGCAACTGAACAAAAAATGGAAGTACCTCAGCTATGGGTAAAAGCTAGTTTCCCCCTAAATGTGCGAGAAATTTTTATTGTTGTAAGCTGTAAGTTAATGACATTATTCGTTGCAAAACGGACCAAGTATCCTTGACAATACCATGATAGTTTTATGAGGGCATTGATTCCCCTGATTTCCGTGACATGGCAGACACCCAGTAATATTCTGTATACACAAACACCGTAAATACTTGGCAAACCCGGACACCTTTTAGTCCCCCAATACCCACAATACATGCTTATCCTCAGAACCTTAAGAAAAGCTTGCAAGGTATTCAGAAACTATTCATTTCAAGAAATAGGGTATCATTCATTTATCATTTCAAGGAAAGGTATCTGCCCATGTGCGCAAAACGAGCAAAAATTATGTCGAATTATCTAGAAGACTTGACCTGGTTGAGCAAAACCAATTTCGTTTTTGGAATAAGCACATTGGAATTGGTCTAAGTTAGCCCAGAACATATAGGGCTGGTCCACTGGTAGTTCCGCGAGTTTAACTTTCCCACTCCATTCTCATATGTCGAGCGCCAGGCGAGAAGGTAGTGAGTACCATTTTAAAAGCCTTTGGTATGACTCGGCCGGGGCTCGAACCCACAAACTACCGGTTGTGAGGCAGACGCTCTACCACTGGACCATCACTCCGGTATTATCTGCTTTAGTTGATGCATATTAAGAAGTTTCTTCAGGTGAAAAATTCCGTTCGAAGTGCTGCAGAGAAGGTCTTTTCCATCCGCGTCTTACTAATTCCTTTAATTAATTAAATAATAATGCAAGGCTAAACCAATGATCAGGCTTCCTATCTATTTGAGATTCGAACTTTTTCTTTTGATTTTCAGACCAATTTACACTATTTGTCCGTCGAGAGTGAAAGATGACTTAGGTATTCTATAAAACACTGTGCAAGGATTTTCAGTGCAGAAAAATCAAACATTTTGTCAAATACCAAAACTTATATGGAACTTTACATATTCTACATGGAATAACTACCAATACACAAGAATTTCTTTTAGAATAACAGAAAAGGAGGTGGGGTTGTACACATATTTTATGAGTACAAATGGGGATTTGGGAAAAGTGCTCCCTTCATACACAGGGGAGATGTCAATCTATTTAAAAATTCGGATGCAGCTACAATTTGCTGCTCTGTATACCAAAAAACATTTTCCTATGTTTTGCTTGCCTTTTACTAAAAGTAGGCAAAAAGTTATCCAACACAATAGAAAGCAAATGCCAGATGTAACTTGCATCTTGTGAATTCGATAGAAATATAAGCGAAGGATGGGACGATTGTGAAAAGTATAAAGTAGGTAAGGTAGTAACGAGCTTAAATCAATTTTACGAGTATACTATCACGCATATGGCCTGGATCTTTCCAGACTTTTGCTAGTCAGGGTCGGCGCGCGCCACCACAGAGGGGGGAGGTTCAGCAGACAGCACTCTTCAAGGACCGCACCCATAATACTGCAATGATACTGCTAATTTACTATTTCAGCACCAAGGTGTACAATACAAGACTTGAAATAAGTGTGGCAGAGTGCAACGATATGAAATAGAAGAGAAATCGTGCTACCTCTAACTTTATCCCATGTAACTTGGACTAGTTACAGGAATACACGCCCCACAACCCCCTGTGGCTCTTCCAACTGCTGGCTGCTCCAATTGTGGAATGTTCGGGCTTCAATGTGAAGTAATAGGTCTGCCACTCTTGCAAACAAGGAAAACTTTACAGGGTAAAATACTAAACATTTCTAGAAACTTCGTTGCTTTAGCTAACATCCGCTGTGTGCTACGACATGGAAACAAATACTATACATCAAAAATGTTAGTGAAAAGAAAGCATAACTGATTCTAAATGGCATCAAACGACTTTGCAATTAGCGATATTGTCTTTCCATCTACCCAGTTTGCCAGCGAAAGCACTTCCTACTAACTTTGTCCCCTTTTCAGGTCTCGTGTCTCGATTTGTCCCCAAAGTGAGTACGCTGAGCTGTCAAAGAACAGCACTCAGTCTTTTGCTATTTCAAAATCAATCGAAATTTGTTGCTCTCAGTATCTAAAAGAGATAAAAATATTTGTCATTAATACGATTGGAAAAGATTACAAAACCTTGGAAGCCAAAGAAAGTCAAAGAACTACATCTTTCTGGAATTCAACAAAACCAGGTTGTCTAAATATGATTATGGAAATTAA
>OLMO02000257.1:17279427-17302976 GCA_900291935.2 Cassiopea xamachana | reverse complement strand
TTGATGGTGATGATGATGATGGTGATGATGATGATGATGATGATGATGATGATGATGATGATGATGATGATGATGATGATGATGTCGATAATGATGGTGATGATGATGATATTGGTGGTGATTATGATGATGATGATGACGATGATAATGATGATGATAATGATGATGCTGATGATGATATTGATGGTGATGATGATGGTGATAATGATATGCCACAATGCACAGTGTCTATGAATACTACACAGGCTACAAATAAAACTAAAATGACCCAATATACACTTTTTAATAAGAATAAAGTATGTAAGCATATTAATGTTTACTCGCAAATTGTTCTTATAACTCGTAAAATTAAATTGTTCGTAAATTTCAACATCGCTGACATTTACGAACAATTTAGGAACAATGCAAGGCTCGAGCTTCATCAAGCCTTAAGAATTTTTGTGTATTCGAGCTATAGTCGTGCTTTAAATGTAGGTTTAGAAATAATTAAAGACAAATGCGAGGCTCAAACTTAATCAAGACATATGAATTTTTTGCATCCTAGTTATAGTACTGCTTTCAGATGTACGTTTCCATTATCGATTCAAATATGAACACTTGCTTAGTTCTATGAAATAGTAAAACATCAACAAAGATTGGACTATATTCCTGAAACATTTGGGCGAAGCTACACTACTGTTATTTAAGATTAAAAATAATTCTAGGCTCAAAATCAAAACATTTTAAGAACAAGGCTCGACAAAAACTTAGGTATTCATATACAAAAATAGTGCAATATTTTTCAGTTATGAATATTCATTCCTTCAAATATCAAATAGAAAGAATAACAAAAATGCAACAGAAACGAATTGAATGTTAGAGTTTGGCCCATATAATAGCTACGCGGACAGCACATAACTTGTTACCATAGCTGTCCTCATTCGAGGTATGGCTGGATGAAACTTAATGTTTCATACGGTCATTATAGCTGTTTCTTCATAGATTAGTCCAGCAACTGGAAGCTATCCTTCTCTACGCAAAAAAGGAACAGCCGGTCAATCAAAATGGCTGCTATGACAGTTGTATAGTCTGCTCTGCAATTTTCGCAGGGCATTTAGCTTGGTATCACAATAGCATTCCTAAAATGATTAACGGAAGCTGAAATGGAGATAAAAGTGCTTAAATACCCTTCAAAGTGCTGCCAGATAAGCATTCAGTCATTTCACTTACCAATTTGTAGTAAACTTTCATTAGGCCTATTGGTGGCCCATTCTTCAAACTTTTCAATTTCAACTACTTGATACTTTCTATCGTGAAATCCAAGGCGAATGCTTCCCTTTGAAAAACAAGAAATACCGTAAATTCCGGCGTATAAGTCGAAAATTTGACACCAAATTTCAAGTTTAAAAATTCATCCTCGACTTATACGGCGGTAACATTTTCCATGGCATGAATTCTAGTAAGTTTAGATTGAGGAAACCATCGCAAATCAGAATTATATGTTATAACATATACCCCGGTAAGTATTTATTTAAAAAATAATAGTAAAATACTTGTAATCCTACTCAACATGAGGTCGATCGAACACAAAGTCAAAACAAAATTAGAATCTGCTGATGACGCAGTTGATTATTGAATATGTTTCCTTGGCTACGCCTCGCCTCTGATGCCGACTGGAATATTCCGACCAAGCGATTTGAGCCAGAGAAGGGAGTCGACTTATACGGTAGGTACATGTCAAAATCAGGATTTTTAGGCCAAAGTTATAGACCTCGACTTATACGCCGGGTCGACTTATACGCCGGAATTTACGGTACTTGATACAAGGATGGAAATAGCCGTCGGACATTGGTAATTTCCGACACAAATACTCAAATTGCCGGTAACACTGAGACAAATGTTGTGAATATGTCCGACGATTCCACTTTGGTGAATGGAAAACGTTTCACTTCACCAGGAACTTCATGTCAACCGAGCCAAAACTTAACAGTGACACCCCACATTTCTTCATGTTCAGTTGAATGAATGATCCAACTCAACTGCGGATTTGATAAAAGTTCTAAAAATATCCGACACCAAGTGTTTTCCTTACTTCCACCCCTGTATATAGAAATACACTACTCTAATATCTATTCATCGCATAAAGACTTCTAGGTATATGGAATATCACGATTTGCTGTTCCGGGCAAATCGCACTATCTTTGAAGATCCATGAAATACTTAATTTAGCGCTTAACATCTTTTGTGCTTATCAACTTTCTAGATAGTCTTGTGCCAAGCGTGCATGGACCCTGAAAAGGTCAGGGCATTGACTCTGGGTTTCTCTACACAATATTTTTTTTCAAATTTCTTTTTCATGAACACTTCTTAACAATACAAATACAAATCTCGCTCTAAAGTAACTTGAATTTGGCTGCCGTACAATGAAAACAAATAGAATACACGCTAAATCTAACATCAATATATAATTATAACAATAATAAGGAAGAAAAAAAAGAAGAACAAAAAATGCTATGTTCCTCTTGCAGAATATATGGTAAGTTGTGCAGATGAAAATAATAACTTTATCACAGGATTTATGAGCTATAGTCTTTGGAGTTAGAGGTGCTGAGCTGGTAAAGGGCTTCCCGAGCTTTGCGTGAAGAGAATGTGACAGGGGGTATTGTGACGGTGGACGTAGGGTAGTGAGAAAATTGGGATTCATAGTCATCTAGATTGGAATTGAAAGAAAAGGCTGGTGCAAAAACGTCGGCTTTAGATGAAGGAATGCAAGAAGAAGAAGAGCCAAAGTGGTTTTTCACAGGTGGAAAAGAAGAATAAAAAAGGTTTTGTGAGGCAATTTTGGCTCAGCCTATAACAATCAAGTTGACTTTCACCCAGATGAACAAAATTGAAGGATAGATGTCAAATAACGAATAGCAGGGAAGGTATTAGTAGCTATCTTTTGTAAAATGATTCCATTATTTATATGAATACGGTAAAAGTCGTAACAAGCAAATGGGATGTAATTAAACTTCATCAATATATCCTACGATTTTTTGGCAAATTTTGCAACTTGTCGATACATTGCTCTGAGCAGCCGCAACTTCATAAGTTACAGATGAGCTGTAACCACTTTATGCAGTAATAGCTTCAAACGATTAAAAAATGCAGTGATTAGGAATGGCGTAGTAGAGACACTCAGGGCTCCATCTTATTTTCACTCCATAAAAATACAAAAAAACCTAATCTCTGCGTGCCCCCTTTTGTGTCTCAAAGGCTAGGGGCCTTTAGGGAGAAGTCCTAACAACAATCACTGTCGATTCCGCCGCTGGCGACTGGTCTGTTTACTGAAGGTAGTTTCATTTTTCAATACAAAAACAGTCAATTTAAATCCATTTCTTCTTTGGGAAAGAATAATTATTGTTAGCAAGCCACAAAAACCTTGTTTTCTTCCTTGAATGATTAGCCTAAAGCAGGCTCGTAGAAAGTGGGGGCAGGGGCAACCGGACGTAATAACTTACCAATGTTCAGGAGTAGAAATAGCCGTCGGACAATGGTAATTTCCGACACAAATACTCAAATTGCCGACAACACAGACAAAAATCGAAAGAATATCCGACTATTCCCAATTGGTGAATGGAAAACGTTTTATTTCACCAGGCAATTCATGTTAAAACTGGACAATGACACATACAATTTCTTCATGTTCAGCTGAATGAATGACCCCACTCAACTGAGAGTGCCTTGTCCGCCATAATCAAACTGATTTGATAAAATTTCCAAAAATGTCCAATACCATATGTTTCCACCCCTGAATGTTGTATATAGAAATAATTTATTTCAATCTCTACTTGATTGAAGCGGGTATATTGCTTTCAACGTGTTAGCTTTGAACTGTGCAATCAGATACTGTCACCAACTCTTTGAAATCTGTATTAACATACCTTGAGGAATTGCTCTTCAGGAGGTACACCAGATATGCATTGCAATAAAATCTCATATGCTTGGGCTGAAGTAAAAAATTAGCCTCGTAGTCATAGGAATAGGAGTAGGAGGGGAGTAAATTTAGGAGGCTGTAAACTTTCTGCTTAAAAAAATGACTTAAGAAGCAGCCAAATATCAGCATACAAAGATCTAGTTATATCCAAATTTAATTTCTCTATTTATTGCCTTTCCTAGAAAAATTGTTCAAATGAAATAGCTGTCTGATCAAATGAAAGTGCTGCTGCTCCTAGTTTCCTGCTTCCTATGCCTATGATCTTAAGTGAAAGAATGCAAAAGCAAAGGAATAAAACATTACAAGAAAATCTCTAGGAACAGAATATGAAAGCTAAGTTATGCACTAGTAGAAGTGCTCTATATTGCAATGTGTCATTCAGGGGTGGTGCCAGAACTTTTCCAATGGGGCTGACGGCTAAATTACAATTAAAAGGGTACTAAAAATGGAAAAAATCACCAAAAAAATAGTTTTTCACCTTCCAATGGGGGAAGCCAGCATGCTCCAACAGGAAGCTATAGCCCCCTAGCTTTCCCTTAGCACCAGGCCTGGTGCAATTTTAGTATTCCAAATACCAGGTGAAACTGTGACTCAAATATCATACTTTTAATCAAAAAGCTTATTGAAAATAGATGCTTAAAAATGGAAATTTTGTCTCATGTAACTATTGCAAAAAAATTAGCATATGAAATAGTAAAGACTTACACTGATTGAGGTATGTCAGAGTTTCTTCACCAACCTTACGGCCTGGTGAAGTAGGGGCTTTCAAGATAATTGCAAAACTGCAAAAAATCAGGCAAATTATTCAAACAAGGAAGGCAACAGTTTCAATGGAATATAAACAATCAAGAAGGTCTCCAACTAGTCAAAATATTAGATAAAAAAACTGTTAAAAACTGAATCACAGCTGGATGAAAAAATTTTCTCCTCTCTATTGAGGTACTTTTTGTTTGAAAGAAAAAGCTATGGTACCCCAAAAAGCTACTGCCAATTCAGTTTAGTTCCTTTAGTTTCAAAATTCTGTTGCATACAAGCAAGCAATCTAGAATATAGTACTAAAAATAACAAGTATGAAATGAAATTCTACCAAAACAATACAAAGCAAAGGAGGGAGTTGCACATAGGAAAGATTGATTGAAGAAAGAGCACCCTCCAACCTTGGTTGAAAACTATTTAAGTTTAGAAAAAAGAAAGAAAAAATGAAAAACACTGATGTTGTAACTATTGATACTTCACTGTCCCTAACGAAAAATATTGATCTGATATTGCAAAACAAATTCCAACTAATTACACCTACAGATCTAATACTATATTATCGCAAGATTCTATCTATCTTGATTATCAACCTCTTGATATACAAAATCAATAGCTCATGAATAAACATACCCCCTAGAACTGACCATTCACAAACAAATACACACACACTCTTAACACTTTAACCCACCCTGCTCCTGCTTTGCACACAAGCATTTGCTATCATTGTACAAAATGCTTTCTGCCAATTCATACCCTTTAATAATGTCTGTAAACAGCCCCTCACAAAAAATTGACATTTTAAGTTTTAATAGAAGGATGATTCCTGTGTGCTTCTAATAACACTTAACAATAGAGGTGTAACTGCTGAATGTAACAAGAAAGTTTGGCTAGAAACAGCAATTGAGATCTCTGATTATAAAGAGCACATAAACACATCACCTTGGGGAAGGAGCACTCCTCTCAGGCTCTTGAGATTTAATGTTGTTAATGGGAATGCTATGATAGAAACACCAAAATAAATTAAGATGATAAGATTGGCAAAGCAAATCATTGCACAATGCATTTAAAAGACTAATAAAATTGCAAAATTACACACAGAAGCAAGCAAACACAAGCATACAAACATAAACACACACATATAAGCACACACTACAGAAAAACACAACATAAGCATATCACATACGTGCTACAAAGATACAACACAAAGACATTATTTCACAGATGCACTAATCCATACAAGAGAAAAACTCATACATTTCAACCCAAGCAGCAAATTTTGACTCTGAAGGAAAAGAACATGCATTCAACTACATAGAATTTTCCACAGTTTAATGAAGAATAAATGTTCCTTTTTGGTGAAACAATCTTTTTCATGTCTGCATTTGGAGATTTTCCTTCCTCTTCTCAAAAGATAAGGCCTTAGAAGATTGATAGAAAAACAGCTATTCAAACACTATTGTGAAAAATCATAGATAATAATTTAAGCATTAAATTTGCGATGATGGAGCCATGTTTCAACTGACACAGATGACACAAGCAGATTTTTTCAGTAATCCTACCTTTCAATGCTGCTGGAGGGAAATGCCATTGCTGCAGCAAAATCTTCCTCTGATTTAAAGAGTGGAAGACTTAATACTTCTCTATGGGAGATTAGAATAATATTAATGTGTTATCATATGATAAAACACATATAGGAAGCATATGTAGTTATTGTGACTTGCAAGTAATACCTCAAAAAGTTCTTGCTGAACAGAGTCTAATCCTTATAGAAAAAGACCTAGTACTAAGGGGTGTTAAAGGATGTCCACACAGTTTTGCAACTTTTAAACCCCCTCTCTTCCCTCATCCATACCTGTCCACTTTTTAATTAAAACTCCCCTCCCCCTGTCTGTACAGACACTGAGTTGGAAGGCAATTAAAGAGCTGCAAAAACTACGAAAAAATAAAAGCACTTTGAAGAAGACATTCACTTATTTACATTCAAGACTGTACTTATTTTTGCTTGCCTCTTTATTTTTCAATCTTTAACACAAGAAGACAATGATAAATGACCTTTAGATGCCTGCTTCTCTCTTCCAGAGACCACACTGAAAAGGACACCCAATTAGAGCTAAACCCCCTCCCCCTATCCACTTCTGTTGCATTGTTGCTAACCCCTTCCCTTCCCCAAGGTAAGGAGATTCTTTATGGATGCCACCTAATAATAAAACTTTACAATGCAATTTACTATCATGAAAACACACCATAATACCCAAACTCAGTTGACTATAAAACAGCAAATATTAGCACTGCCAAAATGTTGAAGTAGAATATATAGTTCCAATTGCAATATTATGTATACTTCAATAACATAAACATATAAAAAGATTATAAATATGGATATAATTAAATGAGGCTATTTCAAATACACTCTGACTCAAAGATGCACAGTAGTTAATGACAAATACAGAACTTTCAAAATGACATTTGTGGGAAAGTGAGATGAAGCTACATCTAAATATATATATCTTGAGTTTTATATACCCTTTAGTGGTATCACACAGCAGGAAAAATATAGTTCATTTAGCAAGCAAGGGTGCAATCTATACTTGCAAATACTATATAGGTATTTAAACAATATTTGGTAAGCTCAGTTTGATCCTAAGCTTGAATATGAAAACCACAACGATAGAAAAACTATAAGAATTTTAGGTTCACCAGTATTTTGGTCTTCTTGTGATGTTTTTTTAATGGCTCTCTCATTTACAGTATATTTAGTTTTCTTCATGTTACCCATATCTGTCTCTTCAACTAACCACTTATTGCAACTAATGAAAATATGGGTATTCAGTGAAATTAAAGATTATGTATCCAGCAAAACTTGAGTGAAATAACTTACGACATATCATAAACTTGTTGACCACCAATTATTTCACCACCTAATCCTTGTAAGTTTGACATATCAGCAGCAAGCTGAACTCCACCATCAAGATCATCAAGTCGCCAACCATTTGCCATATTCTACAGACACAGAAAGTTAAAAAACCGAGATTTGCATGCACACGAACACAAGTTCACACACAAACACAAACAAACACACAATGTTTAAAAAATGAAATCTTCTGCATAATAAATATCAGCCTAATTAGAAATTCAAAAATCAATCTCAATACTTCTACTTTCTTTCAGCTAGAAATAGGAAGAAGCGCTTTCCTTCTGCATAAACTGACAATTAATTCAAAATACCTGCAGGCTCATGAAGGCAATAGCTATTTCATGAAGCAAATAACTAAGTTCATGAAATGTTGAGAAACATGAGTACGTAGAAATAATTTTACAAGTCAGGTTAACTTTTACTTCACATGAAATATTTTATGATCAACATACGTTTCAACATATCACGGCAAAACACAAATCAGGAGCTTAGGTACCAAGAACTTCTACTAAGATTTTGATTTATATTCAGCCATGTTGTTTACCAAATCTCTTCTCGACATCGAGGCTATTCCTTGTCCTCAATGGTCCTGGTCCTAAAGGCTGACCTCCAGTTAGCCGCGTGAGCTCGTCGACAGTACGATCTATTGTAATGCAAACGACTTTCGCACACCATTCGGTTCGCGGCTGACGTAATCTATTCGTATGAGAGTGGAGAGTAACTGTCGACGCGCTCGCACGGCTGGCTGTGGGTTAGCCTTAAGAAAGTGAAACAAAAGTTCTCATAATTATCAAATGAGTAGGTCATTCATCCAATCAATGGAAGTTCATTTCTGTTTGGAAGCTGGTCGTTTCTCGAATAGCTTGCTAAAAATATCATATACTATGCAGCAAAACAGAAGCTGACCATTTTAAAGACAAATTCATTCCTTTACGTGGTGCTATCTGCTTGCAGTAGGTCAGCAGTCATAGTTCTCCATAAAGTACAGTCCTGTGTACCTCTCATAAATATGTGTACGATCTTTTTGTCCGTTCCCTGAATATCATTAAACACGAATAGAAACTCTAAAAAGGTGTGGTGAAAATTGTAGTTAGGAATTCATATCTTTACTTAATACAGCCATTTAGGGCCATCGATGCGATAAAATTATAAATTATATCCTGCAACACAAATTGGAAGGATGTAATAATCTGAAAACATGCTATTTCTTAAGATATTCAAAGAAGTGCGCAGGCTTTGGACTGTTCCCTAACTGCACCGGAAAAGGAAGTGCATAAGATGTGGAAGTGAGGGGTGTGAGCGGTGTACTTACCTTTGATAAAGCAGTTAATAAGATCTCTAGTCTGTTAGGAAAATCTTTTGTCTTTGTTAATTTCATCGATATAATCCTTTCTTTATGATTTCATGACACGAACAACTAATACTGAGCTAGATTGGGAGATGGCAGGGGTGAAGTTAAAGAAAATTTTTGGTGGGTTGCACATTTCCAGTTTGCCGACAAACAGATTTTGTTCGAGTCCAATTTACTGACAGATAGGGTTTTCCTTCAATTTTATTAGCAATGCACTCTTGACCAGCACTATTGATATTTGGCAAATGTGCCGACAAGCTAAACATTGGGGAATGTGGCAACACCTGCACCACCCTATGGCTACGCCCCTGGGATTTGGGAGTGCTTGGATATAGAAGCCAATGATGTCAGGTAAAACCGGTGATGTAGAATACCTAATCACATTTTAAAGAATTATTGGGGGCACAAGCCCTCCCCGCCCCCTTGTCTAATTCCTCTAATAACATCAAAACAATGAAACGATGCAGAAGAAAACTATTAGTTGCCATAACTACCATTCCATCTCAATTATAACAAACAATAATTGGAGATGTAGCTAGCTTTCGTAACCACAAAAAACATTCGCTAAAGATTTGCTTGCAAGAGCTACTGTACTAATCCACCTTTTCGCTCACTTCACTTTTAAACAACAAACAACTTTCAGCACAAAACACATGCAACTTTAATTGCAAAATTATGAAGTTGTCAAAGCTCTGCAAACAGCCAATCAGAACGCAGCTCAAAACTGATGCAACTTAAGAAGAGTTTTGGAATAATGTAAGGTTCAAGCCTCAACAAAAATTTTTCTGTTCAAATGAAGTCTTCACAGAGAAGCAGTAAACCTTACAATAAGGAGGGCGAAAAAGATTCCAAATTAAATCGGCATTCCGGTAACTATTGACCAATCCAGTATGATTAATAAGGGAAAGGTAGTCCGTATAATTTCGTACGTAGGCGAGTGTCTTTTAGAGAGGAGACTTATCCTGAGCCATCGGTATGTGAGGTAGGATGGCCAGTTTCTTTCCTCGCCGCCTGTATCTCCAAAGTGTTGGCATCCGGTACCCATTCGCTGCTGAGTGAACAGTGAGCGAGCATTCAGTCAAGGTATCTAGTCGGACTTAGAACCGTAGACCTTCTGCACCGGAGACATGCTCTTTAACTACAATGCCACCTCACCCCAGAATGATTCATAGTCAGTACTTGTTGAGCAGGAGAGTCAAGACGAGAAGTCCTAGCAAAGGTCAAAACCATAAAGAATTGCCAAGATGCATATCTTTTTCTAAGAGAAGAGTAATCAGAAAATGAAGCTCAAATCCTTACGACAATTCTAAGGAAATCACAAGGCTCAATTTCCAAAGTTCAGTTTTTTGTTTTCAAAAAAAATCGATATTTCGTAATTATTACGTTCAAAGCGTTAAAAATAGAATTTAAATTTGCATATTTATGACTAAGAAAGAAAGGGCAACCTGTTCTAGCCAGCTTATTTCAGTAAAAAGTTAAGAGAATTTTATGAAAATCTCAGGCTCAATTTTGGGGAAAATTAAGAAAATCGAGGCTCAGGGGCAAAGGGGAACGTCTTACAAAGAACCTGGAGTTACAGTCAATAGTTATATCTGATAAGTAAATAGTTGTTAAAATGCCGAATTAATTCAAGAGTTATGTGAGCATTTTGTGGATATCATCTTGATCGTTTTGTATAGATCGTGTTGTACTCTCATTTTTACAAGTTAATACAAAAGCTACATTTTCCACCTTCAACACCACAAACTTTTTACTGTCAACACCAAATACATTAACATTTTCTGTTTCATGATGAAGTAACACTAATACAAAAGGTTAATGTTTTCTATTGATTTTCAAGAAAAATTACACCTCCTATCGCTTAAGAATAATTTGATACTAATCTTATGCTCAAAATGTAAAGACTAAGGCTATGAAAAGTTAGATACTCTTATAGAGCAAAGTACGTAAGAGCTGTAAACACTAGTTATTCTAAAATAATAACGACAAAGTTGTCTCTATGCCGAAAAATCCTTGAATTAGCCACCTGGGGGCTTATCTATCTTTTTGATTTTTGCAAAGGGTATTCAAAGAGGGGCTTATTAGATAGGGCTTTAAAATTTTTCTTGGTAGTTGAACATATTCCAGTTGAAATTTTTCTACTTCTAACCGATTCCTTCGATGCTACACATACAAGCAATATGATATTTTTAAAGGACAGGCAAATTTTCATTAATTAATGGCTGCTTTCTTTCCTAGCTCTATAAAACACTAACAAACTCTCAAATAGATGCAGTCATATACTTGAGTGGGGGGTTTTTCCAGGGGGGCTTATTAACAATTTGTAGCTTTACGGTGGGGGTTTATTCGAAGAGGGAGCTAACCCGAGGATTTCCCGTAACCGAATATCAATAAAATAGAAATTAAATTAAACTACAAGAAGGTGGACGTTTGGTTTGCAGAACAAAATACTTATAAATGCTTTGCGAAAATTTACATTTAAAAGCGAATAAAGAAATGGATTCAAACCAGAGTTGGCATAGTGCAAGCACTTTGCAAAAGCGACCCATCGGTACGTGATCAAGCTGCTCTTCCAAACGACAAGCATTATGGTCATGATAAACGGTGTCCAGGTCAATAAGAAAGCGCCCATAAAAAAGCTGAGGGTTTTCGCAGCTTTAACCATTGACTTGTGATCATTATGACGCTCAATGGGATTACTTACCGCGTCTTGACCATTTCGATTCCTTTGCGTCAGATCCTGATCCTGGCTTCCCCAACCAGTGATGTTGTATAAACTACTCTTCTTTGTATTCTCTTGGGTCAATTGCACGATACTCGATGTCCTGCTTCTGGTTACGGTTTCTTGAAGTCCCGTTTCAAGAAACCCTTTCTGGTTATGACTTCCTCCGGTTCTATTCTCTGAACGATCCATTGGAGAATTCGGAATGTTTGTCAAATGACCAGGGTTCAGTGAATTCTGATTGTTCGTATCACTTCGCTGCAATTCGAGTTCAGTGTTTTCGTAACTACAGTTACTTGTACCCTCGAAAGGGGCAGCAAATGTGCCAAGTTGTTGATTCTGATGCATCTCCCGATTCAAACGAATAGTAACGAGGTATATGTTCATGTAGCAAAAAGCCATAACGAAAGTAGGTACAATCAGTCCAGCTATGAATATGTAGTAACGGAAAATTGCACCATCTATTAGCTGGGTGGACTTCACGTACGACAGCACAACAGGTATAAGTGAGTATGCCCATACAAACGCCAGGCAATAATAGAACACTTTGGTTGTAATAAGAGCGTGGTATCTTAACGCGTCTTTTATGCAGATGTATCGATCAACGGCGATAAATGCTAAACTCGCTATGGAGCCCAGCGCACACATAACATCAAAGCATTCCCATAGCCAATAGATCAAGTCAAACTCTCCTTGTTTTCTTGTAGGTTTTCCGGTGAACAGATAAGACGCCCAAAATGGTACTGGCAAACATCCGACAAGGAAGTCATACACGGCAAGGTTGACAATAAAGTAATTCGTTGGCCTGCGAAGCTTCTTGAATCTAATGAACGCACAGAATACAAGGCCGTTACCAAGAAGGGCCGCTATAGCAATCATAACCGTTGCGGTACCAGCAATATATCGCTCAGCGTCAGTCAAGCGATCCGATGCACCAGCACTGGAAGATGTGTTATCTGCCATTGAAAAGGAAGTAGGTGTCCAAGGCGTAGACTGAAGCCAGTTATATTTATTGACAAAAAGTAAATTTCCAAGCAAATTGCACGAATTCTACTTTAATTTCTACACAGAAACTGTAATTTCTCGTAACGGGAACAACGAACTAAGCTTTCAAACAACCGGAAACGATGTGGAACAGTCTAAATGTAAGTAGGCAAGATGCCTAAACAACAGCACTTACTTCAGGGCATGATAAAAAACGTTCATCACAAGAGTGAATGTTGAATAATTTGTGAAGGACATTCTCCTGCTATAGTATTTGCTCACAAAACGTACTGAATAATGATTGCCAAACCATTCACTTTAACGTCCAAACAACAAGTCCATCTATTCGATACTGACATGTGTTATATACTGCTGTATTTACCAAAGCCAGGTTTGTAAATAAACACGAGGGAATTCCACTTCCCAAATGTTCTTCTACACAAACTGTGTTCTTTCGAGGATCAGCATTACAATCTAATTGGCAAACGGGGCCTCTGGCTAAAGACACGCCTCCTGTATTCAGAAAGCTGTAAAGAGATGTATTTATAGTTAAAAGAATATTTCAAATGTAGTGAAACACTTAGTGAATCATCAAACAAACAATCCAATTGCGGCGATTTGAAGCTATGCATAGAAGCCAACAAGGCGAAGTTTGGACAAAATTAGTATAGTATACACCACGAGTCAAATCAAATTTCAAAATTACTGGAAAACTGCTGCTTTATTAATTACTGAAACAAACTGAAGGATAAAGAAGAAATATGGTTTAGGCGAACTAAGCAACAGAAAGGTAACAACAACAAAAAATGCATGAAGTCAGTTTCTAGTATTTTCATTGAATCTTGAAAATTATATACGTATTCGTTTGTCTGTGTTCTAAGTGGTGCCCAAGATGGGAGTTATCAGTTGATGAAGTTCTCTTGGCGTGGGTCAAACCTTGCATCCTTTACCCACTCGTCTTGACTACCCTTCCGACGATCTGAGAGTGATGAGCCAATGGTTTTGGTAGTTTGGTTGTCAAAAAAACTTGGAGCATCAGAATCAAAGCGCCTCGTCCGTCATACACCAGGATAGGCGCCGACTATGTGGGCGCTTGGGTGCTTGAGCCACCACAGGGCAATGCCATGTGGGCACTGACGTTATAATGATAATACATCGAGACTTCTGTTATACATCTATATATCTGTTCCGTTTGTTTGGATAGCTTTTCCTTTATTGTCGCAAGTAAAATACAGTCGTGGTAGGTGATTTTTCAAATGATCTAATTTGAGCTCCCCCCTAGAATATCAGATGTCCTCACCTATGTTCAGCACCACTGACATACAATGACAACGCTGCGATGAAGTAACTGCAAAGTCCATTGCTATTGTACATTTGTGTACTATACACATGGGCGTAACACGAAACAACACAGCTGCCATAATCTGATTTGAAATAGGTTTACTATTAATGCTCCCTAAACTTAACTACCTGGACGATGAAAGTAACAGCCCAAATAAAAAATTCAACTTATTATAAGCCTGGTTGAAAAGCATGGCTGCGTGTACGAATCAGTCGTCCTTTACACTAGTAGAAGTGAATCAATGCTCTTTACACCTTCAATCAACCACACTTGTACCTGATAAGAAGAGGTACTTCCACTTTTGTGCAAGTGTGGATCTGTACTTCCATCCGATCATTATTGAATAAGGTAAAAAATTACCGGTACAAAAGCAGCATTACCTTATGGTAATGGTATAGTCCCTATACGAGCGAGGTAGCATAGTGGTTAGAGCGCATGCCTCCATGCGGAAGGTCTACGGTTCGAGCCCGACTCAATGCCCTCACTGAACGCTCGCTCACTGTTAACCCAGCAGCAAATGGGTACTCAGTGGGAACACTGGGGAGATAAAGGCGGCGAGGAAAGGAACTGGCCACCCTACCTCACATGCCGATGGCCCAGCATAAGTGTCCTCTCTAACAGGCACTCCCCTACGTACGAAAGTATATGGGACTACCTTGTATAGTCCCTATGCATTTGCACGTATGGGAGTGCCTACTAGAAAGGACACTCATCCTGGGCCTTCGGCATGTGAGGAAGGGGGGCTAGTTTCTTTCCACGCCGCCCTTATGTCCCTAGGTTTGCTATCAAGTACCCATTCACTACTGGGAAGCAAATGAGAGACCAATCAGCCAAAGCCTCGAATGTGCCTCGTACTAGCGACTTTCCGCACAGGAGACAATAGCTCTAGTTGTTATGCTACCCCACTCAACACGACCTGAAGAGCTTGAACAAAAAGTGAAAATTGACATCAACAAGCAAAACTCATTAGCAAGCTTTGCTCTGAATCAAAACATAGATTGGTCCTTATTCATAACTGTACAGATAAAAAACATGGATTATCTCCAATCCGTAAATCCATAGATGCAAGATACAGATTGGTTTCAATCCACAATTTGCATATAATCAAAACATGGATTGTTTCCAATCCATAAATGCATAGATGCAAAACACGAATTGCGAAAAAGCCAGATAGATTAAAAAAAATATATTCTCTCCAATCAAAATTTGCATGGATTCGAACGCTAAGTGATGCCTAGATCATTGAAACACTCTTGAAATCTTCGAGGAAAGTAAAAAACATTGCATGAAATTTCATGCATATTACTACATCCAAATAAAGTCTACTTTTGCAACATGCCGTCGATGATCACTCTCAACTAGCCAGTAATAAACATTTGAACAGAGAATAGGCTATTGCGTTATATAGTACTTTTCGACAACAATATTGATACGATAGGCACGTTCACTACTGCATTGATCACATTTTGCAATAAGTAGTGTCATTGCATAATCACAATAATACTTCGGAAGGATAACTGAAAGACCCATGATGTACATAGAAGCTAACTAATGCCATATTCATTAACGAAGTCATCAACTGTCAACTGTTCTGTCCTTATAGCTTATGCAGAAAAATGAGTTGAGATGTAAGGTATGTCCTGGAATGATAACAACCAATACTGGTAAGCTATTTTACAAGATCAGATATATGCCGGACCGTCCATATTGGTATATAGCATTGCTTTTTCCTAAATACAGAAGTTACCTACCTATCAAACTCTTTAAGACTTGAAGAGGATACTATCAAATTACAAACCTTACCTCAATAACGTAGAAACACAAACGACTCGTGATGCCCTTATAAAAATAGCAGGTATCGAGATCTACCAGTTGTTTGCTGATAGTGCATACAACTAGTTGGAATCTGTTGTAAAGGTATATTGCAATCTGTAAGGGAAGGATGTGGGACCTGCTAGGGAAGGATGTAGGGTTTGCTAGGGTGGCATGATACTTGGGTTCTTAAATTAAACTATGCGGAGGACATAAAGACTAGGGAGTAAACCTGCAAAATACCTGCTTCTAGCCTTATGTCTAACAAGCAAGTTTATAAGGATATAGAGCTCAGGTAGGAAAATGATCTGAACTTAAATATGAAGCGAAATGGTCAAAATTTTTGTAAACAACTTCATTCCTCACCAGTCCTCAACAGTGACTTGAAAAAACGAAAATTTTAGCCTTCAGTGTAGTCTATGCACTTCCTTTGCAAGAAGAAGGACAAGTACCAATATCTCTTAGAGAATTTTTATAAAGCAAACAGGTACATAAGTAAACTTGGAAAACACTGGAAATTTTACTTCACCAATTCCGTTGTAGAAACAAGCCTCGTTGGCAACTCCAGAAGGGGAAATAGAATACCAAAGTGATGATGTCATAAAAAATTCTAGATAAAAATTGCCATAAAATAGGTGTTGATAATTTGGCTGAATGGTGTCAAAATAGGATCAAATGTGGCTATATGATAACAGAAGACTTGCCATACAAACCACTGTATTTTCGGCCTGGTTCATAGCCTTTAGCACCAAGTTCAAAATACAGTGATTTGATAGGAATTACATCAACATTACAATTCATGGCTTATTTTACGGACTTTTCCAAGACCACAACCTGCTAAAATAACGCTTGATCACACCCCACTTCAGCCCTTTTTAACCACGCCAGTGTCAAGCAATCCACCATTTGATGTAGGCCATTTTGTTTGTTTTTTTATACACTCAATATAAAAATTTACAACAAATCACTAAGGCTCTACTAAACTACTTTACAATACTTTTACACGAACAAATCCTGGGGGAGCAATATCATATGTCTGCCGCGAGACCATCACATAAAACATAAATACACGGTGAAATCAAAAAAACACACACACATATGAGAACACATTTGTTTTCTTGATGCCACATTGAAACATATGTTGTAGTGTTCCACAACTGTACATATAACATATGCAAACAAAAGGGCAAAAGTGCTGCTGCATATGAACAGCATATGCAAGTAAGAAAGTTGACAACACTGTTAAAGTTCCAAGACCACAACCAGGATTTCCAAGAACATAAATTGTGGCCAAGTCCACTTTGAAATAGGTCCTGATTCAATTGCCTATATCTAGGTTATCATTGTTGAGATCGAGCTCACATTTGTCAATAATAGCTACTTCAAAGTGCTTATTCAGAATTTAAAGCCAAAATTAAAATATTCTAAAAATAGAGTCTTTGCTAAGTCACATTTCGGTACTCTATTGCAGTTTGTAAGCTCTAGCGGACTTGGTATCACATGAACAGACGTACAGAAGAGTATGAAATCCTTGATCCAAAGCTCGAGCCTGTTGTATTATGCTTTAGTGTACATTTGTCAAAAGCTTCTACAACGAATCTTTGTGCAAATTCTCCGATTCCAGCCTAGGCTGTATATTAAGGACAAGGTGCTTAAAACGGGAAGACAATGTCATAGCTGCTCAAAAGCAATGCAAGGGTAAGAATCAACGTACATTGGACTTCTGCTGTATACAGAAAATAAGGAAATTCTGATAAGCTAGTCCAGAAGTGGGCATAAATACCCATCCGATTTGCAGCAGCCTATCTCACATAAGTACTTTGAGAAACTCAAGTAAAACTTGAAGCTCACCCTAGTAATTGCAGTGACTTCATATAATGTCTTCATTATTCAATTATTATTAAAATTATTAAAGTCAGCTTGGCAAATGCCGATTACATTGAAACGGTCGTACCCGATTACAAGGTAGAATTTCCTCTGGAAGGAAGATGGTGAAGCTAGTGAGTACAATTCTATAGTAAAGTATGTACCTTCTGTGTAGCAAGCAAAAATTTTTACCCAAAATTGTATGAAATCCAACAAAAAGCTCTAATAAAAGCAAGGATTTTAATGATGAACTAAAATTATCAATACCAGAGTGATTGCCCAGTGGTAGAGCGTCTGCCTCACAACTGATATGTCGTGGGCTCAAGCCCCGGGCGAGTTTTACCAAAGACTTTAAAAATGGTACTCACTGCCTTCTTGTCTAGCGCTCGACATATGAGAATGGAGTGGGAAAAGTTAAACTCGCGGAGCTACCAGTGGACCAGCTCCTCTGCTGTAGCTTTCACTGCATTCGCAGACGTGTGGCCAAGGGCTATAGAAACGGAGATAGGCGCCACCCTATGCGCCATTGGGCGCGGGAAAAAACTTTGAATTTTGACTTTGAAAAATATAAATAAAGCGATATAGCTAAAGGTGCATGTGATTCTTTGTCTATAAGTACTTGGGAGGAGACATCTCAGGAAACAAATTCATTTTTTCCACTATTCCTTGTGACCTCTAAAACTGCTCAACTCTTTGCTACCATGATTTGACTAACCTGACTTCTGTTTGAACTCTTGAACTTTGCTGATTGACCTCTTGGCCCTAGTTGTACATTACACTACAAGTCTCCAATACAAACATCACACCAAAAGGACACGAGTGTTGTTGTAATGTACTTTTTTCTGTCCAGTCTGGTCGTTCCAAGCGCTTTGTTAGCACTCAAGGCTCCTTCAATGTAAGGGAAATTTGGGGAGACGAAGATAGAGAAAATAATTATGTTGTGAGTGAAAACAGTATGATCCCTAGAGTAACTATCTAACACGTGCCTCAACATTGCTGAAATGTCTTTACCCTTTGAGCCCTGTACTTCGTAAAACAATAACCTAAGAAGTGAGGAAAACTTCTATGATCAAATGTGGCATAAATTCCAGCAATATATCATTAAGGAAAGATACTGGACAGGCATGGAAACTGAATTGGTCAGAAATATTTACATTAGAATTTCTAAGATTCTCTGTAGATAGGAATTGAACTAAGTGTCATCTTTCGAAAAAAATTAAGACAGGTAAAAGAAAGGTAGATCTAACATACCGTTCCCTTCTTAGGTCAGGTAGTTGGCAAGCAAATGAAGTATAACGAAAAGCAACAATTTAAAGGGATTTCAATCACACAACAGGCTCTCTGCTGGATACATTGAATTAACTTTAGGTTCTATTGCGAAGGCCACTTAAAGGCAGGTGGTGAGAAGGCGCTAAATTTGAATAATGTAAATGATTCTATTAGGAATTGCGAACAATTTCAATGTAGAATATGCACAAGTATTCAAAATACCAAACAGAATAGCAAGACAAAGTTGAAACTGCCACCCCCTCTGAAAGAGGCATTTTCAGTTGCACCTCCTAAAAAAACACCGCCCCTCCTTGAGATATAATAAACGATCAATCCATAAAAGAAATCACTTCAGATCAATTTTCCAAGCCCCCATCACAATGGCATTCCTACATGCGGAAAGAATGCTCAATAGCCAATGCAATCAGATACCTCAGAAATTGCAACAGAATTTCTATTCAACTAATATCTAAATTCTGAGGAATAGAAATATTTTATTTATAAGTTGTTCTTTTACTATACTGTATATCTTCTTTTCAATGCCACCCTCCATTAAGCGCCGCATACACGTGGTAGGTTCATGAAAAAATTGGCACGGCAACACCATTATTCCTAACCTTTCTGCTTTCAGAGCATTTGTAAAGCGACTGGATATTTCATCTACACACTAGACGCATGCCTCTTTTGGTCATATACATCCGATGAATGTCATGCCTAAAACCCGGCAAGCGTATAAAAGGCTGCGGCGATTAAGATGAAATAAGGTATTATACGAATTCTCTGCCTCTTTGAGCCTTTCATCAACAATAATACCTAGAGATTTGGATTTGGCTTCTGGAAAGCTCACGCGTTCTGACCATCTTGCCCCTCTAGTGCTATTGTCCTACGAAGCCCTCTGTACTTCTAGGGCTCTTTCCCTCTCTACATTCTAACTTCAAGAGTTCTCTATCTGCTATGCCATTTGATACCATTGACTGTTATTGTTAGATCATTGTATTGTATTAGATTGTATTAGATTCATTGTATTATTGCATTAGATTGATTATTATTGCATTAGATTGTATTAGATTCATTGTATTATTGCATTAGATTGATTATTATTGTATTAGATTGTAGTTGTATTAGTTGTATTACTTGTATAGTATTACTAACAGTTGTATTAGTTAGTTGAATAGATCAATAATGCACTTTAATTCCTCAAACTGTTCATGTATATGTGTTTCACATTGGTGAATTCAGCTTAATCTGACTGGAGAAATGCCCATATGTAATACAGACGTTAAAGTAGCGAGCAAAAAAAGCTAAGATTTTACCTATAAGCATTGAAGTTCCCAAAAGATGTCGCAGACTCTAATATATAATTTGTTAGAAACCTACAGCAGATTGATCTCGTACACCAAGGCTTCACCTCTACTATTTTTTCATATTTAAGGCGTTCTTGCTAGTACCAGTCTACGTCAATGAATTCAATTCGGAACATTTTATTATTCAATTTGTACATGAATCATTAATACACCTATCAAATAGTTCTGTCTATTAGAGCCTTCATATTTATTGTCAACTGAACAATAACTTTGCCCATTGATTTTCTCAGTGCCAATTGATGTTCTCAATTAGGAATCAAGCTCTTGTAGTAAATCGCAAAAAGTTCCATAATTACTTGTTGAATTGAACTTCAAGATCCTATTAACTAGCACAGGCGGCGAGTAGGAGTAACTTCTGTTGTGTGAAAGGTATTGATTAAAGCCACACCTCGTGTGCAATCTTGAATGAAAACTCAAAACACTTAAAATATAACTGAGGGGCGAGTAGGAGTGGCTTCTGTTAAATGAAAGGCAATGATTTATGCCACACTTCGTGTGCAATTTAAAATTGAAACTCAAAATACTCGAAACTTAGCTTAGGGATGTGTAGGAGTTTCTTATGTTATATGAAAGGCATAGATTCAACAATCTAAATAGCTGCCCTCCCACTAACGACCCAGCAGTGAATGCAAAGCAGGTGGTAACAATATACGAGACAAGGGAGTTGATGACAGGGTCTGAGAGCCCCCCCCTAAGGGTGCCGATGCACCAAGATAAGTGTCATCTACAACAGGCACTTCTAAACGGGCGAATGGAACAAACGATCAACATTTGCCTGCTAATACTGGTTCACAGGTAGCAATACTATCCTTTTCTTCACATATCAAAAAAAATAACTTGGAAAAGCATTTTAAGGTAAAGGGATGGTCAAATTTTTTTAAAACTAATTACTCAGTTAGTCAATTGATCGAAAATCTACGTGATACACGTTCAATCTCATATCGACCTTACGCTGCTACGTGACAACTACTCATAAGGCGCTTTTCCTTGCACAATTAAATCGTATATCTGCTTCCTTTCGAATGGAGATTCATAAAACTACGTGAAAACGAATTACGTAGTGTGATTCAGGGAGAAAACTGTGCAGGAATTCCAAACAAAGATAGCTATAGGCAGCTATAAGATATAAAACGACTTACATACTTTGCTTAATACATGATAGGGTAATGTAGAGTAAAATGAGAACAAGGTGCAAGATGATACACTTTTTGTCTCATAATAAATATTTTCCGTATGAGGGACAAAATGAAGCGATAGAATGTTGCAAAAAAGCGTGAAATTTTCCAGTTAAGAAAATGCTTGGGAGGTATTTCATTTCCTGCTGTATACCTTGTGCGTTAAAGAAAGTATATGAATGTATTCTTTTATTCACCTGTTCCTGGTTGAGCAAGATCAAAATATTTGCTAAAGCGTCTCATATTGCCACACATTATCTTATGTTTTTCCTTCTTGCTGTTCTCATATTTTTTCTCATCTACAGCTATTTGAATACTAAAATAATTGATTCAAAGATCCAAATAGCTGCAGACTACTAAATCTAAAAATTCAAAGATACAGCTATATTTTCTGCACTTATTTCTGTCTTGTACTTCTTTCCTTCTGCGATACATTCTTGTATAACGTTAGGAGAATTGTTAAATCACCAAATTGTAGTATTTTACATTCGGTTTTAAAAACAAAAATTTAAACCCTTAATTTACTTCTGGTTTTAATTCCTGCAAACGAAAGTGGTGTATAGATGAACACAATCACTAAAATTCAAAAGAACTATGACTACAGCATGGGTCGACTGATTTTGACAAAAATCTCAGGATTTCACTTTTTCCTCAAGCTAATCATTTGCAAAGTTGCAAGGAAATTGTTTAACTTTGATCTAAGAATGTACTTAATTTCAACAATTTTGTATGACACTGCCCATAAACAACAAACGGAGATTGTATGAGGTGAAAAGAAGATTATTCCAAGTAAACAGAAAAAAATTGTCTTTTTAATATTAGCCAATAACTATAAAAACCCAACGTATATTTAACTGTATATCAATAAATATCAAATTCTTTACTTCAAGATTTCAGAATATAAAAATTTACCAGTAGTTGTATGACTTTTTGTCACATGGGAAAACATTTCTATCAAATCTAAAAAATAAATCCGATCTGGGTGTCTGCCAAATCAGGGAAGTAATTATCTGCTTCTTTTTTAGAAATTTCCCTAATTTATAACCTGTTTTCCTTGATTCAATATAGATCCTGAGAAAAAACCGTCCACTACGCCAATCACAATGAAAGCCTATTTAAAGCAAATTTTAGCATATTTGAGAAAAGAAATGTGTTTTAACTTTGTCATCAAAAAGAAAATTATTTTCAGAATTGGTTTTCTTGCTCGCTTTTCAGCATAATAGGGAACCGATTTATTGGAGAGAGAACACAAATGATTTATTTGTTCTTATTTACCTTTAGTCAAATTTCCTAATTTTTTCTTGAAATTTTTTAGACAAAAATAATTTCCCTGATGTTTTCCTAATCTCCCTGATTTTGCAGACACCATACGGATGCTAGAACCTAAAAAATTATCCCTTAAAGTTGGTCTGAGGTATGAAAACATCAAGACTACATACATACTAATCGTTTCCTGGGATATAAACTAACTTCAAATTACAAGAAACTACGCTCTCATCACTCAGGGTTGCCACTAGCATTTCAAAAATTCCCTGATTTTCCTTAAAATTTTCAATGAAATCCTACCCACTTCCCCCTGATTTTCCCTGATATTCTTCATAAAATTCCCCGATTTTCCCTGATTTCTCTACTTTGGTGGCAACCCTGTCATGATAAGTTCCCAAGAGGGAATCCCAGCTGTTTTTAGCTAAGAAGTAGCTTACAGTATTGCAAACGAGTCAGCAAATAATTTGACGTTATAATTTAGAACAATAGCATATAGCAAAATTCCCATCTTTGCTATCAGATCATGATCTAGTTAAATAAAACTTACCACCTATTACAAAAGTCTCTTTTAATCAGGAATCTCACGAAGAACTTGCTCGTACCCTTCGATAGAAAATACCTTTTCCAAAATATCAGAATCTGAATCGCTAAAGAAAAAATTACACGCAAATGAGAAGTCTATTTTACAACAGCCAGTACATAATAGAAAGAATGAAATTGCTAGCAACTAATATATATATATATATATATATATATATATATATATATAT
>OLMO02000257.1:17244035-17263353 GCA_900291935.2 Cassiopea xamachana | reverse complement strand
TAAAATTGAATATCAGGACACAATTTCCTGTTGTTTGTACAATTAATAGCAGCGCAATAAGCACTAACTCGGCCGCGTTTTCCCATCCGTCCATCAAATTTGTGTCATCTCTATACTGAACCCAATGAACTAGCACAATTTGTTACACCACAGGCCTCGTTTCGATGAACCCCATACTGACGCATGCGCGAAAAAATCCGTGCCCTCTGAAAAGAGCAGAGTGTCCCTTCTGCCTATTCACTATTCTGTGGCTCAGTTGTAAACTGTATAAAGGTGGTGGTTATCTATTAAGGTGAACAAATTTTACTCTAAAATTAAAAATGCAGAGTGCAATCCATGGCCTAAAGAGATCTCTCCGAAAGGAGCTTAAAACAAAAATAAAGCTTATGTCAGACGAATCAAAGAGAGATGAATCATTTTCAATCACAAAGAAACTCCTAAGCTTGAAGGTGTATCAACAAAGCTCTCGGATCTCTGTCTACCTGAGTATGCCATCAGAAGTAAACACAGCTGACATTTTGAAACACATTTTCGATAACGATAAAAAGTGTTATGTACCTTTATACACCAAGGAAGATATGAAAATGGTTCACCTTAGAGATATTAATGATTACAACTCGTTGCCTTTGACAGCGTGGAATATAAAGCAACCAAATGAGGATGAATGTAGAGAAACAGCGATTGAGAGTGGAGGCCTAGATTTGATCATCCTTCCGGGACTTGGGTTTACTACAGATGGCTTGCGAATTGGCAGGGGGAAAGGATACTATGACAATTATTTAACCGAGCATCTTACAAAGATTGGTAGAAAGCCATTTACTGTTGGACTGGCATTTTCAGCTCAAATTTGCAGTGAAATCCCATGCACTGATCATGATGTAAAACTAGATATGATTTTGCACCCTGACTAACTTTTGATGCAGCATGAAAAGTTTTTTTCACCCATTACCAAGGGACTTCCGGAAATTATGATTTTATAAACACATTCAGTCAGATTGTAGTCTAGAGAATAAAGAGTACCTTTCAAAGCCATGTTTTTGGCTCATGTTTGTAATTGTTGTCTACAGTTGTAATCAAATGGCATATAGGCTCATCAGGTTCATGGACAAAAATCCACCAGGTTTCAAACTTTCGAACTCCTTAGAATACATTGCACACTAGTGTTATACCCAATCTATCAGATGAGACTAGTCAAACATCAGATAGCATCTGTCACTAGGCCTGTACTATAACATAAACCTGGCCACTTTGCCCCAGCCATCCAACCCATGTGCCAACCAACAAGCTTTGCTATGCAAAGAAGCCATGAATGCAAAAATAGTCATCAAAATATCCCAATAATCCTTAAACCAAAGCATGCTAAAGTGTGTAGCATTTATAGCTGTTTTAGGTGGATTGACCTCAAAGATGTGTGATGACTATGAGCCTATTCAGCAAGGGCAACAAGTCAATTTTTAAAGTGGAGGGGCCTAATTTAATTGGATCTCAAAAGTATGGGATAAGCTTTGAATTCTGCATATAATCAGAACTCAGAACGTACCTCTGTGGTAACCACAGCATCATTAAGGGCAACAAGTCATATTTTTAAATTGGAGGGGCCTAATTTAATTGGATCTCAAAAGTTGGGGATAAGCTTTGGATCTCAATAGTTGGGGATAAGCTTTGAATTCTGTGTATAAGCAGAACTCAAAACATACCTTAGTACTAACCACAGCATCTTTTTCAAAGCTTTTGGATCATCAAAAAATGGAAAATGGTCTTCTATGGTATCCCATTCTACAAAAATGGTACATCCGTTACAATGTACTATTTTATACAGGGGTAGTTCCCCTAGCCCCCTGGTTTTGATGACTCTATTCAAGAGTCAACAGAATTTGCTCTATGTGGTTATCTTCATTATTTGGCAGGGATTTCAATTGATCTTTGGTATAGAAAAGAATTCAAGGGAAAGGGTTGTAGTGGTTTAGGAATAAATAATATCATGGCATCCCATAGTGAGTTTTATTACATATGTTATTGATAAACTTATTAGGAGTAAGCAAATACACATTGAATCTCATTGATATTGTTTCATTTTGCATTCACTTAATATGCACTTCAAAAAATTACCACATAGCTAAAATTAAATTGACAGCTAGCCTAGCTTTAATTAGGTATTACATATTGTAAAAAATATCTTAGTTAACATCATAATGGCTAAGGCTTCCTAGATGAAATAGAAGTACTTTCCATGTTTGGTTTTCAAAACTGAAATTTCATAGACTTAAAGATCCTAAGAGCTTTGATATTGTCTATAACCATTATCTTTATATATTATTTATAATTATTAAAAAACCTAAATCATTTCATTTGGAGAAATTTCCTGTGGTATCTGATCTGTGAGTGACTGTAGTTTTTACTTTTTTGTGTAAATAGTCCTGGGGTAGTTAGTAGTTTGCTTTCTGAGGAATATTTCTAATAGCATTGTTATGTAGTAGTTTTGTTATTATTGTAAATCTGAGCACAAGTTTCTTTTGGACATGAAAAATGTTTGATATTTTCTATAAACTAGAAGCTGTTAATTTCTTGTGCTCTTCTTTGATTTGAGAAAGCTTTAGGTTTATGACCTAAAGATCACAGGTATCATTTTGGATTTGCCTAAAACTGAAAAGTGCTTTGAAATGTATATGTAGTCCTAAAGCTACAGTTTTGTAAGCCTCTATGTACCATAAACGTAAAGAAATAATTTGATAACTTAACCTCACAAATTTTCCTTAAATTAAATATTTTCTGGCTGAAAAGTAACTGTGAATGCTCACATGTCTATAAAAGCACTAACCCTGCTGGAAAGCTGGTGGTCACTGGTTCTTTATTCTATTCTATTTCTTGACTAGTTTAACTTATACACAGGCAGGAATTGCGAATTTTTATGGCTCCCAACAGCTCGTTTCTAGTAATCTTCTTTGCCTGGCATGAGAGATGATTGAAAGGTGCAAGGATAGACTCCACCGGTTTGAAGCTGTTCTTGAAGATAAATTCAGCATGTACTTTGACTTTCACAGCTAATGACCTGCACACTGCTAGATTATCATCTATACACTAACAACTGTGTGTGATCCCAGCTGTCAACTTTTTATAATTGTTCCTAAGAGTGATCCTTGCATCACCTCATATCTTCAACTTTATTAAACACCCATTCTTGGTTTTTAGCCTCGTTGCATGGTCCCATCATGACATATTTTGTCCGTCGGACTTCCATGCACGTCTTGAATCTGCTATTCATCATTTGCTTATTCTACGAGAAATACACCGTAAATATTTGAAAGATCAGGAAAGAGTGGGTTGTAAGTCCTAGCAATGAGCTTGCTCTGTGTCAACCATAGTTGTTTGTGATGCATATCAAAAGATATCAAAAGAGACCAGCATATGGGTAAGAAGCTCTAAATATAGCAGAAAGACTGGAATTAATAAACAACAATACAAATTTTAGATATGACAAACGAGTAATTCACCTTTAATGTCCATTTTTGATTTAGGCCAAGATTGTCACATTCACGTAGATAAAGATCATGACCATTATAATCAACACAATTGTCTTCACTCCGTAGCTCTCCTCTACTGTTCAACGTGAAATACTAATGGGAAATGAAAGATATATAATTTTATTATTATCTTTAAAGTTATCGACGGGACAGTCGTAAAGCTTTACATCTAGAGCATTTAAAGTTAATGTTAATATACGCCTTTGTTTAAGGAACTGCTTTATAAGGAACTAGATGTTGAGCGCTGAAATATTTAAAGAGCTTATACTACTAAAAGAAAAATCCCTAAAGAGCTTTTTAATTTGAAGAATGTTTTGAAACTGTAAGCAACCTTTTGATTGCAGCCAAAATCAGCAAAAATAAGCTTCTCTTCTACCTTTCTTTAGATATTGGTATTAAGTTCGAGCTAAAAGTGAAGGTAAAATTCAGAGTTTTGATATGTTCTTGTGTCATCACTATTCTTATGGCATTTACTGTGGTGGGACAATTACGGACCTAATAAGGTACTTTTTCTCTAAAATTTGATCATTGGAGGTCCAAGAATGAGGAACTTTTGGAAATAGGCCTTAGACTAGGCTCCTTCAAGTAGCATGTACTTGCCGAGCAAGTAGGCATGTCATTCAAGAACTGGGTGTAGTTTCTCCTAAATTCATTGATTGCACATTGATAAGCTGAAAAGAGCATGCTAAATACCTATATCAATTGCCTGAAGATACTCCTGACAGCACGCTAGACATCTAACTCAGCATATAACTCAATATCAAAAAGCTGCAACACTCGACGATGAGTTGCAAGATTACCCCAAAAAGGCCAGAGCATGCCGGTAAGAAGCATACCATTTATTAATTTAAATTTTTTTCCGGAGTATTGAAGATGATCTAGATTTGACAGCTGTAATTATCAATAACCAACATTCAAAGCAAAAAATTTGCAGACATGATTTTCTCCAGGGAAGAGCGACTCCGCGAAGTTTTTTCCGTATACCATCAAAAGCATCCCAGTCCATCAAAAGCATCCTAAATTTCTACGTGTCCCTGACTTTCAGGTTGCTGTTTGAGCTTCCATTCTTCGAGTAGTGAATGTTTGGCAAGAACCCAAGTTGGCGAAAATACCTCTAGATTCAGATTTAGACCCAAATTCAGAGATGTTAGGTTGAAAATGCAGATGTTCGTTTTCCGCAGAAGTTATCTTTCAAATCCAAATACCTCTTATCGATACACTGAGAGGGCTTTCCAGGAGAACGTGATTTATCTCCAAAGTACATTTAGGCCTTCGTAAGGTAGATCACAAAATTGTATTTTCTAAAGTATGAAGTCAAAAGAAGTATCAAGAGGGAGCTTTTTCCACCGGGATGCTTTCGATCGTATACGAAAATAACTTCCCTTGTGCCCCTTTCCCAGCTGGCTTGGGTGTAGACAACAGCAAAGGGTGATAACAAAACGAGCTGATGTCACGAAGTGCCCTAACATCACGAAGTGCCACGGTGTGCCTATGCAATGGGATTTGACTCCGTGAGGTATACAGTTCTTACCTGGTTTCCGCCTTGACCATGACACATGTACAAACCAAGGGGAGCACCATCTTGTTTTCCTAGTGTATCCAAGCACAGTCCTGTGTCTGGATTCTTCACCTATAAATTTTGGAAATTCAATTGACTCGTCATGAAAAAATAACATGAATCATTAAGAAATCTTTCACTGGAGAAATTATGAAATCGTCCCTCTGACGATGCATTACATTCCTAGTGCAATCAATGCATCTCTAAAGATTTAGCATAGCTTATGCTTCACTATATTCTATGCAAAATAGTGCAGAACCTACATGCAGTTTGGGTACTATCATCTTCACTATTGTTAGACATTATTTTCCTATAGCAACACTAACGAGTCAATTGAAGTCGTTGAATTCTTATTCCAACCCTAATCTCTGGCCTCTCCTATGTTAACTTCACGTCCAAACTGACTGCCAGATCATGGATGCTACAAAGCTCTTGTACTAAGAAAAGAAAAATTATATTTTCCTACGTCCAGCTCGCATTTAGCCATTTCAACTGCTGGAGCTTTAGAAATCGTAGTAGATACTAAAGAAGATCCATTACCTCGCCAGTTGCAACATAATTATCATCAGGAATGTCTAACTCAGGATAGATGTTCTTTAAGTACCACTTAAAACTCTTGCAACTTAGCTTCTTTCGCAGACTCAAACGATCAGTGATGTCATCGTGCTCTTTTCGCTTCAAATCAAATCTAAAAGGTGCAATTGGGAAGAGCTGATTGCTATAAGAAGGCAGCGGCTAGCTAGAAGCTAATTACATATAATTTGGAGCCATCTAAGGCCGCACACTTTTCCAGCTAGGACTTAACTCCGTTGTCATGTTCCACTACAGGTGTAAATCTCAAGGTCCCCAAACCCATAAACTTTTGAACTTTGTCGCTCTTTCATTATATTTAACTGGACTGGACAGTTTGAACTATCCTATATACTTTCAAACGTTTATAATTTCACCTCCACGTAATTCTCTGTCATCATTCTCAATGAACTTCAGATATGAAACTATAGTATGTCATATGGCTAGTGGGATATTTGAGTGCAGAAAGTATGAATTCATCCGTAAGATGAATGACACTCATGAATGCAAGAGGCTCTCAAAGAGTGGGGGCACATTTATTCAGAGGCACCGTCATATGCAAACATGGACAATTCTCTCAGTTGAAATAAGGCGTACTACATCCAAATTTGTGATCAGTGTGAGAGCATACGACCCATGTGCCTCCTCGGTTCTTATATCTATGCACACACTCGACAAACCTGAGAGCTATCCTACTATTCTGTTATGCCATCATCAAGCCCTTTCCATTAATGGAGTACTGGGATCTACCACCCTCCTGACAGTTTTAGAACAGAAAATTTTAGAAGTTCGGTGATTTAGCAACTCGCCTAATTTACCACTTCTACTGGCAACTTTTTCACTTGTTACATTTTTGAAGCTGGGGTGTAAAGAAAAGCTTGGTGCCACTCTCATTTTGTCAACAAGATGTTGATCCTTAATCCTCCAAGACAGGAATGAAACTTACGAAAGGTGCGGAGGTGAGTACCCTCAATCTTGAAAATTTTTCATTTTGCAAAGCAATACGATGAATTTTTGCTGTGCAACTTACTGGACCCAAGGACCATTTGATCAAATACTGTTACTAAATTGAAGCTACGTCCCTGCTCCAAGGGAAGGTATGGCATAGAAATTATTATCATTTGCAGAATGAAGCATACAGAGTTTAAGAAAAGGTATTTTTGGATGAACTGCTGCAATAATTTCATCATCATAGACTTCTCTCACCTTATGTTATAGAAATGCTTGGAATATTCATCCATCCATACGTCAGCCACTCTCATTAAGTTTCTACTAACTACGTCACCGTCTCTTCCTTTGCGATTGGGAAAAGAGTATGGAAAGCGAGGCCTAAACACGTGGCCAACACGTGAGCATGGTAGCATCTCGATGGAACCACCACACATCCAAATCTGTAGTAGAAAAGAGAGCCGGGTTGTAGTATGGAAGTTTTGTATCAATCGTAAAGTAAACATTAATAACTATCTAACCACTTCAGAATTAAAAAATGGAGGAATTTGCTTTCTTCTTGCAGCTACATGTTCATTGTAAGACACTACCAATGTTGCTAAGGAGTTCAAACTCCTCAATACGTATCAACTTTCTTTGCAGGTAGCCTTACAAAGAGTTGTTGAAATAGAGAAAGTGTATGGTAAATCATGACAGCTGTAGGCATATATGTTAAGTGACCTCGAAAAACATATATCCCTACGGCTGTCATGCAGAAGTTTACCCAATCATAACTCCCTATATGCAAGCTAGTAAGCTAGAGAGTTTGCAAGTCCCAGGAGTTTAACATACTTCAATGTAGTAAATCTTTAAATGACTTTGCAGTGGGAGTGCAAAGTTGCCCTTTTTTAACAAAAAAACAAGTTTACAAGAGAATGAGGCTTAAAAGGCCAAAATTCTAAGAAAACCATAAGGCTGAATTTCCGAATTCAAGATTTTACTTGCCAAATATCGATATTACGTGATCCCTACATTTAAAATGCTAGAGATAGAATTCAAACTCGAGTATACAAGATTAAAAAATAAAAGGTAGCTCGTTTTAGCCAATTTATTCCAGTAAAAGTTAAGAAATGCTCAGGTTCAGTTCACGAAAAATTTGCGAAAATTGAGGCCTAGGCAAAAGAGCGCTTTTACTAAAAAGAATTTTTAAGTACAGACAGTCAATTCGTGTAGTAGAGAGTCAGCTAATAAAATGCAAGGGATGTAGACTCTCAAGAACATGGCTATCCTTGATACTATCTATATCTCAGTCAATCTAAAGTCTGTTTTACTTGGAATATTGTCCTTTGTAGCATGGTAATATCTGTTAACCATCACTTTTTTAGCTTGGAGAGTAGCTGCGACTTCTTTAAAATATAACAACAATTTTGCAAATCTTTAAATAATTTAATGAACTTCAATGTGCTTTTCTATAAGCTAATTTGATTCATAGTTCTTGTCGCGGCACAACTTGCCTTGCGCAGAGAAAATGCAGTTAAAAAACGAGAAAAAGAATGTCACAAATATTTGGGACCAATCATTATTACTGGTAGGGGTGGGGTAGAAGCTATTGGAGGCCATCTATAAATTTCTGTCATTCAAGAGGGAGGCTAGATCAAGCATTGGTAGACAAGAGGGGGGCTATGAAAAGTGTAAGCCAAAGTTGGTAGTTAACATTTCACTCTGAATCATATTACAGTATTCTTGAAGGGCATTGCCTCAAAACATTTTCCTTAGGGTGAAACTCCGAGACTCCATTTTACTGCACCAGATTCTTCCATTGTCATATCAATGGAAATGCAAGAGTTTCCTCATTCTGCATTGGGTTGGATCTATGCCTTTAAATCTTGCTTAGTTATCTAGGGCTATAAAGGCATACAGATTTAATTTGGCTTTGAATAAACTGGGATACTCATATAGGCTTGGCCATGTTATTCACATTTTCTTAAAAGATGCTGTGTCTACTGGTAGTATGGCATTAATTGATGAAACTCAGCTCCTCGGGTCTCGTTCCCCTATTTGATGGCTTTTTGTTCTCCATTGCTTTGTATTTTACTTTGGCATGGAAAATTTGCTGCTAAGCATGCTACCCCCAGTTTTCTCTTTCATCATGGCACCTCCATCCTTTCTTCTACCGCCCAATAGAAGGACAAAAACAGATCCCACATATAAAGCAATTCAGACTTTCATACGCACTACAGACACTAACTGGATAGTTTGTCTGCTTCGATATTATCAATGCTCCGTATAGAATGGAGCATGACTCCTAACAAAATCAATAAATCATAAGAAATATCGCATGCAAAAGAAGGCCTTTAATAGCACGATTTAACAGTTTAGAGTAAGGGAAGTGTAAAGATAAGTAAATATGGTAATACATGGATAAATGTTTATCAATGAATTTCTGCTGAACTCTACTGTACATACCCTAAATGATATTTCGATATTCTCTCCTCCCCAAATATCCATTCCTTCATCGTAAGTTCCAATTTCTTCAAAGTATTTCTTGTCTATCGAAAACAGCCCACCAGCCATAACTGGTGTCCTATTTAGAAAAGGAAGCATGAGGTCAAAACAGAGACATTTTAAAGAATTCCTGTCATTCACTCTACAGGAGATATTTTGCTGTAAGTTTGTTAGCAAACTAGCCAGAATTGAGCGTGTAGTGTTTAACAAATAATCTTAGGTTAAAGTTAAACTTCAAAAGCACTTTAAAAAGAAAGGCATGCCATTAGCCATTCACAGTGTCCTGATTACAAGCCTAATTTCAAAGAATATCATTGCTTGAGCTGACCTTTCCAGCAATATGGCATTTTGAACTCTACAATTGGAAAGGAGAGGATGCAACAAGGATCCCTGAGGGAAGTCAACCCATATTTGCAGCTCTGAGCATTTCAAAATATCATATACACCCCTTTGGCAGTGCACATGTATATTTATAAACTTTCTTAACTCTCAAACATCCAGTACTGAACTTTCTATATTATATATATTTATAAACCATATTTATATTATATATTATATTTATAAACTGTCTTAACTCTCAAACATCCAGTACTAAACTTTCTTACCTTGAGCATTTAAGCACTATTTTTTTATTAAGCGTCTTCTTACAAAAATTCCATGCAAAGGAGAAGGAACTGGAGGCAGATCCATACAGACAATGGCCCTTGGTGGTATCACATCCCTAGAAACAATTTATGTCTGGGATGGCCCAGCTAAGAGATAGCTAAAATCATTGCCAAAAGTAGTTGTAACGCCACGGGCACTAGCTATGACATAACTAACATTTCTTCTTCATGGATCTTTTAATAAACAGCTCATGGGTGCAAGAAATAGCCCCCTTCCCCTCAAAAAATGTTGCTTCTTGAAGATAAGACATTGCTGCGCTGTGTTTTAGACAACTTGGATATGATTGGCCAGAAATCACACAATAACTCAACATCTTACTGGGGGGAGGCAGAGAAAGGGAAAATGCTGAAACTTTCCAAAGCGCTCCAACCATTTTGGCAAGCACTGTTTGTATGGCTTGGCAAGTTGTATTGGGACTGTAAATTTGCTTAGACAGTCCAGAGTTTTACATTTCAAAGAAAGATCTGTTAAAATGCAATTCACCATCTGGTTGCTATAATCATGTTTAAATTTCATCATCTTAAAGAGCTTCAGATTAAAGCTAATTATTTGCAAATACCGCAAATGTTAGAGAAATTGCACTCAAAATAAGACTTGTGTGTCGCTTCACAGAGCTTTGCCATGACGCTCCTAGGCCCACAAAGACAAATGAAACGTATACAAGGTGTCTTCTAATGTAAAGAAAGTCTTTTTGGATGGCAATAAAACAGAGAAAAATGGCTTAATCTTTTGCTTTTGAAATAAAATTGCTCAGTGATAGAAAAGGAGTTGGTATACTAGCACCTGCATATCACCAAATCCCTTCTTTATAAGGCTTTTCAATACACGCAGCTAATATGCAATAGGAATGGAAGCAGATGTCTGAAAATTAGCAGTGCCTCATTAAAAGCTATACCAATAGCAATCAGGAGCAGATGTATGTGGAATAAAACATCCTAGTGTTTTCATGAAGTTATCTAAGGTCAACTCGTATTGAGAGGAAATGACTGTGAGCAGTGTATAATATTGATTGTTCACTAAAATGAAGGGTGGGACTAGAAACCAAATAATGATGTGTTGGCAATCTCAAAGAAGCTAAATTGCCGACGATCTGTGTTTTCCTGTAGCCGATTTTATGTGGACTATTCTAAGTGGAAGAGCCATTGAAAATGGGCGAATGAGGCAAAGTACTGCATACATAATACTTCATTTATTTGAACTTTACCTCCTGAACACATTACTTTTCTAAGATAGGAAAAGCAGTTAACAGCATAATGGGAGAGATTCCATGATTCCATTAAAACTCAAAATTTTTCCTATAAATGATAAAAGACTTATGGATAACTTGGCACTAAGAACTGCTTTACTGTCTCCCCCTCTCATGTTTGCTTCAAATGCTGAGTAACAGGCGCCTTTTGACATTGTAACTATTTGGCAATTGATTCATATGCGATATTTCTGTCCCAGTAAAAAAGGAAAATTTAACGTTTTTGGCCCGATGGTTTGGACTTTCTGCAGTTGCTTAACAGGAATGTAAATGTTTTTTCTAGATGTTCGTTTATGACTCTTACGGAATCAATAAGTATTCAGATCGAGCACACTTGTGAAACGAACAGGGTTTTTGTGCGACGTTGGTCCTGTAATCAAACTTCTTTAAAAGATGCCCTGCTGAGTAAGATGCTTGTGCTTTGGAAAGTAAATAATTTAAATCTAGAAGAGTATCAGAACTAGAACTTAAATATACTTGTCGGTACGATTCCTTATTATAACATGATAGGATTTATTTGGCATGCGCCACTACAGCACGAGTGTTTTTTTGAATGCAAATCCAACTTTCTACTGTTTATGTTTGAGGTAAGTCAGAGAGTACGTAAAGGAAAAAATTGTCATTTTGGCCCCCAGCCCCTATGTAACCGCTTGTCTCACTCAAGGTGATAACCCTTTTTTGTTACGTAACATTCTGGCGTGAGACCCCCTTACCCATAACACTAGTCTCTATGTATGTGCAAAAATAATCATTGACTAAATATTCTTGAGCACAGTGCTTCACAAAAGGTATTAACAAGAATCCATTGACAACTAATAGACTGGGCTATAATAATAGTACAACTGGACTATGATGCAGCCAGTGGATGTAGCAAACCATGGCTGGAGCCAGGAATATTACGATGGGGGACTGACTCTTCTGACGAGGGGGCCAAAATACGATTTTCAGAGCTCTATAAATGCCAGAAATCTCCGATAAGTAGCTTTTTCACCTTTTGACGGGGGGCTATAGCCCTCCGCTGGTGCCACCCCTGCAGCAAACATGAAATGGGTTTTGTTATACCAAATCAAAAGAGCTTTCGCTCCAGAATTGTTATTTAAGGAACTCCATTCATCCATCCATTCATTCATCCATCCACCCATCCATCAATCCATTCATTCATCCATCCATCCATCCATCCATCCATCCATCCATCCATCCATCCATCCATCCATCCATCCATCCATCCATCCATCCATCCATCCATCCATCCATCCATCCATCCATCCATCCTTGTATCTGCCTATCTATCTACCAATCTACATATCTAACTATCTATCTATCAATCCATAAGGCTCGTTCCAAACTTAAAACAACTTACTTTATGCCATCAGTTTCATCAGATCGTCTTTCCATCTCATACTGTGGAATTGGCCTCCAAGTAAATTCCAGCCTCCATTTGAAAACACCTCTTTGAAAAGGCTCAGGTACAGCATTATAGTGAAAGTTGGTCTCACTGATTTCATCAATTACGGGCATAACAACACAAGTTCTATCTTGTTTTATTTTTGCAAGCAATGGCTCTACCCAACCGACAGTACATTCACAATGAGCATCAAGGAATGTCAGCACATTTCCTTTTGCATTAGCGGCGCCTCGTAATCGTGCTCGTATCAGGCCCTCGCGTTTTGGAAGACGGATGACCTTTACGTTTCGTAAGTTCATTATATAGTCATCTAGCCTCTGCTTCAATTCATCTAGAAAAGAAAAATTTGTCATAATAAAGCCGATCTTCCTGGAAACTAAGGCTACATCATTTGTGTAGTAAGTTTCTTAGATGGGTCTAGGCAAGAGACGAGCCATGACGAAAACATCTTTCCCTCTTTATTCACTTAGATATTCCATTAATTCGACATACATACCACAAATTAGGACTTAGCCAATAGACATATACGATGTTAATACAGGCTTAGCCGATAGATATAAACGAGGTTGATTGGGGGAAAAATTCATTTATAAAACCTCCCACTGGCACTTTTATATTAACTGAGGATGTGACATGATGTCTCGAAACGTTTTAACATCGCTTATGTCAATCGGCTAAGCCTGTATTAACATCGTATATGTCCATGGGCTATGGCCTAATTGATGGTATTTATGTCGAATTAATGGATTCGAATTAGTCGAAGTAAATAAAGAAGAAAATATGTTTTTCGTCGTGGCTATTCTCTTGAAATTTAAAATTCAGCTGCGATTTCCAAGAAATGGGTCTAGGCACTTAGAAAATTGCAGGAGTTTTTTAATGCCCTTCAATTATTACGAAACGGGCTAGAGATTGATTTTCAAAACAAAAATGAAATGTCACTTAAAAGTAAGAAAGAAGCATTAAACAGCACACAAGTGCAAAAACGAGGAAAGGAAATGCTCCGTTATTGCAATAGAACTTTGAATTTTTATGGGTGTAGCCTATATTTATGGAAAGCAAGACATTTTATTTTATATCGAAATTACTATTAAAATGATTTTGCATGGCACATGGAGTGTCTTGAAAAGGGTTGAAGTTTTAATAGCCACAAAGTTTTAAATAAGTTGAAACTTTTCTAAATGAGCCAATGCCACCACAAGAATGAAAATTCATCAGTTGTTGTCATCATAATTTACGTTATGCTCTATCCATATCAAAGATGTAGAATAATTATGATAATTATGACGGTTTTAAAGATGTAACATGCTTACCCCTTGTACTTGNGCATCATCCACCAGTATGATCTCTCTAAGGTACTGAGGAGGAGTTCTATTGATGACACTGTGCACAGTTCTTAGAAGTGTCGACCACGCCTCGTTATGGAAGCATATTATTACAGTTGTAGTAGGTAGATTTGCGCTATACTTCTTCACTTTGCATCTAGATGAGAAAACCAAAGATTGACAGTTACATACTTTTCTCGGAAAAATTGATCGAAGCTCATACATAACACAATTTGTAACACAGCTTTTATCTATTA
Source organism: Cassiopea xamachana (assembly GCA_900291935.2). Taxonomy (NCBI): domain Eukaryota; kingdom Metazoa; phylum Cnidaria; class Scyphozoa; order Rhizostomeae; family Cassiopeidae; genus Cassiopea; species Cassiopea xamachana. The sequence goes on along the minus strand of OLMO02000257.1, from coordinate 17,249,376 downwards.
TCAAATGTGGCAATAAGGTACAGCAAATGATGCAGCATCATGGAAGATCTATCTGTTTAAGAGAAGGTTGTTCACCAAAAACACAGCAAAATTCAATCACCTTTCAACGTAGATCAGTATCAGGGGCGCGCCGAAGTAAAGGGTTTGGGGGTGTCACGACCCTACTTTAGCCGAAAAACTGTCGGTAATTCTATTGCTTATCGGCAAATACTTGTTTTGTATGATCGTTTGTCCGAAAACGATCATCGTTCGTCGGTAATTCTGGGATATTTAGTAGCCTGTCAGTAAATTCTCATTGCTACAACCCCCCTCCCTCACTCAAAGATCTTTCGACACACCATTGGTCAGCACAGAGGACAAATCTTAATTGGATGTTCGCAGTAAAATTGAGAACTCTGGCTATCTGATTGGTCAATAATACAGAAGAGAAAGCATAACCTCAAAGCAATACGATAACAAAATCAAGATTTTCTGGTAAGATAATGCCAACAAAGAGTTGATTGTAGAGAAAAGACGAATAATGATAACACAATAGTTTGCCTGAAATGACAACCCTCAAACGGATTTGACCTAACAAATTTAAATTTCATTTTCCTATTGTTGCCATAGCAACAGGCAAGTAAATGCAGGGGCATGTAAAGGCAGTGTCCCCTCCCCCCCCCAATGAAAAAGTATTGTTTCCCAAAAATTTTTGACCTAAAGTTTCAAACATTCAAATAAGGTTTTTGGCCCCCAATATGATGTTACAGTCAGATTTTGCACCTCCGGGCGACTTTCATCCACTACGTGCCATAGAACTTTCTTTGGGTAATTCTGGTTTTTTTTGCAAAGATTATTCATTCAAATTATGATTATGTACAGCTCTGCTAATACTGTTAATCCTTACCAAATAACACCATCAATCTTATTCTAGTATAATCCTTTATTTCTTATTGCATTTAATTTTTCAGGAATGAAATTCTTTTGTTATAGAAGAAAGATTATTTTAAGTATTTCTTTACTTCAACCTGTGTCAATCATACCGAGAAGATAAAAAGCTAAGCTTTTTTCATAATATTTGAATAAAGGTTCCTTACAAATCGGTTCAAACAATAAGCCATACCATATCCTCTGCAAATTATGTAGAAAATGTTTCCTTGACAAATCTGCGGAGCATGCTTAAAGTGCATATAAGGCCACACTGAAAACCCCGCTATTTCGACAGTTTTGATGTAATAAGTTCGAATTTGAAAATGATTACTGTATTTAGAGCTTGTAAAGTGGTCAAAGCCACAGCTGAAATCCAAATGTAAGCCTCTTTTTGCTTAAAAATTGCGGAGGAAAAAGACGCTGGAACGAGGGAGTCTGTGACGTAGAATGAGTCAAACCAAGCATAACATTGCCTGCAAGAATTCGAGTACGTAGATTTTGTGCCGAGCAATGCTTGATCTTTATTAAAATTATAACCGAAGTGAGAAACAATGATTATTTTTCTCTTGTGTGGTGCTTAGATGCTCGGATTCAGCCTGTGCTGAGGTGCTGAGGTGGAAGATTTCGTCCTTAAACCACCATTTCTTGGAATCAAGTGACCTTTCGCAGTGACTGGAAGGAGGTAGACGGACTCTGCGAAAGCTTCAAGAGCGGATCCCCTGGGGAGGTTTGGAAACACTTCGACCCTGAATATTTTTTATATTGTATGGGCTTAGATGATTCTCTGCAGGTCCTCCAACGTTCCTTCAAGAGGACTCTCAGACGTGATGCGTTTGGCATATGTGCATACTCTGGTCTACCAAGGTGCACTTCAAGGTATCCGGCGTAGAGATGGGTTTCCTGTCGGCATGGCGGCGTAGATTTTTCGTAAACTTTACACCTTGGCGTACTGGTGTAATAAACACAAATCTCGGCACATGGTTCTTTTGATCTTTGCACCTTAGGTATACGCCATCGTTAAAAGTTGGCTTACACAAGTGGAGCTACTGGCTTACTTGCGCCGTGAGATTCACGCGGAACCAACAAAAACCAACTAGCTAGCTAAGAAACAAATCATGTGGCTCTAAGTAATTCAAAGTCTGCTAATTTAGAATTGTTTGCCAGTAGCAGTTCTTAGGGGGAGCAAGGGGGCAAAGCATCCCCTAAGTGCCAACAAGTCAGTAAATTCTCGGCAAAAATAGTGAATTAATTCACATCTTTTTAATGAGAAAGCAGTAGATTTATCAGAGCCTTAATTTGCAAGTACACTTATTCCTTATGAAAAAATTTGTGCACTTAGCCAATACTAGAACTCTGCAAATTCAGCACCTCTCCCCCTCCTATTGTTCTTAAGAAGCCTCCAGTGTTGCTTGCAGAAAAGGTCGTTTCAAATGCGAGAGGCTTGTAAAATGAGGCTAAAAGGCTGGATATGCAGGATTCCTTCTAACTTTGAAATACCAGATGGCTATTGCCTTCAATTTAAGCTCATAGTTACCAAAGTTGACTCTTAAAAGCTCAGCATATGGCTTTGATTTTTCTATATTATAATGCTAGCCACTTATATAGCTTTCTAAATCAAGAAACAAAACTCCTCCAGCCACTCAAGACATGGAAAAGAGTAGCCATCACCCTAGAAATCCGCGTGCAAGCAACCTTTTCTATGCATCACAGCTAAACTAACTTTGAATGCTGCATTCAAATTGAATGAAGAAGCTATGCTCCCACAAAACATCTGTTATTGAAGTGAGGGTGAAGTTGAAAGCTTATTGCTGATAAACAATGTACTATTGCCATGAATGGAGTGTTCTGCTATACCTTTATTCAATATTTTCATACTAAAATGCAAATTTTTCACTGCTATCAAGGCCTGAAGAAATTTGATCACGAAGCATGAAAGGATGATTCAGTTATAATCAGCGCCAGAATGGTTGTAAACAACTCAATTCTCAGAAATAGGAATCAAACAAGTAATTAATCAGAGCTTACTCAGCTTTCCTGTAATCTTTCAGTCGTCTCTCTAAAGGAATTATGTCACTAGCAACACTGTTAAAAGCATGCAGCTCATATCCAGCCTTTTCTTCCTTCATTCGGTAAAATGGAAGTACAACACCTTCTCCATTTTGCCCTGGCAAAAGGGATTTTTTCCAAGGCGTTTTATCATAGCTGGCTAACACAGAAGTGTTTTTATCTGTAATGTTTTGAAACTGATCGAAATATAGTTTCGATCTCTCTTCATACACGTAGCTCTTCTTGTAACTTGCTTTGATTTTCAGATCTCTTGATAACCTCACGTATAGAAGAAATAGCGGTACCCAGCTCACAATTGCCAAGATCAATGTCTTTACTTTAAGCTTCCTCAAAAACATATCTTCTGCGTTGCCACATCGACCACATTTACAATAACAGTAGTTCAGACCTGCAACAACTGAAAGTGTGGTTACAACGCTTCTGAGTACTTTTATGCTGACAAGTTGAAAATGTGGCTTGGATAAGACTTATCTTGTCGATATATCTTCATGCTCTGCTTCAGCATCACTAATTTCAGGTAAAACATTGGCGTTTACATCTTCATAGAAACCATGCAGCAAGACCGGTTGGTTATATCCGAAAATAAACATGAAATATTTCAATTCAGCTGCATAAATTAAATTTTAATCCAACCTTGATGTACTTCGTTTCAAAAATATATAATTAATTAATGAGTACCTCATCTCAATTTGTAAATCAAAATATTTTGCGAACCAGCTATAGACTGAGATTTACATGCATTGAAAGGCAGGCAGCGTTGCATTACTATCAGCGCTTTTCATGAAACTAGATGAAGTATCTGGGAACGAATAACATTAACGTGTATAAAATTAGGGCCTTGAACTTCCGATAGATCAATGGCTGCTTTGCATCCTACTATGCTTTTTGCACCATATTATTTTATGATCCAACTACTTACTGGTTACCTTCAATCATCTATTCATTCATCTGTTTACTAACATTGAATGTAAACCGGTGTTACATTGAGCATTCGCGTGCACCAACATGAAACACAAAAGCTGATTGTTAATCTCCTAAATCTCCCCAAGCCCCAAACATTTGATGGCAACTATCCTATGCTGTAATCAATAGCTATTTTGGTATCTGAAAATACAATAAGTTTGGACACCTCGCTCGTAGGGCTGGCATAATTTTAACGAGTTCTGCTTTTCAGAACCTCCCAAGCAAGAAATAACAAATAGTTGACAGGAGTTATGTTTGTTGTCTATCAAGAAAATCTTTAAATAAAAGCAGAGATGTTTACAAAAGTGGGGAGCCCAAAACCTCCTATCTAATGAAAGTTTATACACGGGGTTCTATGAGCATGGCAAATGACTTAAATCTAGCTACTGATAAATGAAAGGTTGGGCAAATTCATTGTCTCGAAAAAGATTCGGCTTTTTCGACTGGTCCTGCTTTATTGAAACAGGAAACGGAGGAAATGGGTGAAGATCAACCTTTTGATGATTGCTTTTGAGTCTAAGGTTTTCCAAAGCTATGGCAGTGTTATGTCATGGATGGAAACTCTGATGAGGACAGTGATCCTGATATTCTTTTATGTTTTTACATACATACTGCACACAAATTTTGTGCACTTCAGAATTTTAAATACGAAATTTTTTGCTAGGTTTTTCTGGGAAAAGAAAACATCACTAGGAGTTTTAAGCCCTGACCAAACTCAACAAACAATCCAACAAACAATGTTCCACTTTCATGTTCTGCAAAGTTCGTTCCGTTTGGCCACCCTTTTCGATGATACATTTCATGTTGGGCAATGCTCGGCGTNTTGTTCAAAAATTGCTTGATGGAGATGAAAACATTCCTCGAACTTCATAATGTTTTACGAATGTTCGTCACGCTTGGCCACCTCGTCGAACTTTTCAACGAACAAATGAGATTTTCCAATGCACGCATGCGTATATATGAAACTTTCTGACCAAAATTTGCTTAGTTCTTCGTAGATTTTTGAATTTGAATAGATCTAAAACTGATTTAATGTAAAGAATCATAAGCAAATGCATAGGGCAGCAAGTTTAGGGCTTTAGCGGGATGATTTTAGGAACTGAGCCTAAGTCATTACGTTTATTTTTTTCAAGTGTCTAGCAACTCTGCACCTAATATTTGGTCCCCGAAAATATCATTTTCGATAAGACCATGCTCAATGCTCATCATTTCCATGCTCCATTCCTATCTTTCTCATAAATCCAGCCAAGTACATTATTTGCTTGGATCTGCGTTGACGCCTTTTCATTGCAAAATGTTCGTTGAAGTGTTCGTCGTGTTTTGCCAGAGCGGCGAAACGCAACAAACAATTCATTGAACATTTGAATTGAATGTTGAACATTGTTCGCTGAAAGGTTCTTCG
>OLMO02000257.1:17231622-17243935 GCA_900291935.2 Cassiopea xamachana | reverse complement strand
TTCAAAAGGCGGAACGAAGAAACTAGGTCAAAATAGAGGCATCTGATTCGCTAATTATTTTTTGTAAACAAATCCACTGATTGGCCATTACAAAAGTTACCTCTATTCTGTCGAGCTACATTTCATTTTCATTTGATTTTATATTAGGAGGGTGGCCCCCCAGCAAATACTGTTTTCCATTAGGCACTCTATTTGCGTTACAGTTTAATAAATAAAAACAAAAACAAATAAATGCTAGAACTAAAAATACAAAAAGGAATTTCTTAAATAAATTCAAGGAACTGAGAATCACTCCTGAACACCTGAAGAAGACACCAGTGGTAACTTTGGAAAGGTGCTCTGGAAATATTCGCTGTTTTGCAATGCTTTGAAGAAGTTTCTTTTAAGATTTTTCTGCGAGACAGAGAGCCTGGTGGAGTTATCAAAACAGCAATATCTGGCTCGCGAGCAATAGCTTCCCGACCACTGACATCTAGCCTATAATTTTGTGCATTAAACGAAATCAAGACTAACGTCTGTTAATTTGTAAAAAGAGCTTTTATTGATACATACAAAATTGCTTGTCTAAACAGTGGCTGTCATGTCAATCCATGAAACAAACAACATCGCTAAGAACTGCAAAGAAGCTATTCAATAAATCCTAACCTACGATCGGAGTAACGTATTGTGCCTAATCAGGAATAATCTCGTATAGTAAAGCTAACTTATACAAACAATTTTTGAAAGGTCTTTTGCTTAACAACAGCGTTGAAAAGCATTCAAAAGAAATCAGCTATCACAGGCAGGTTCTTCCAGATGTTGTTATTAAGTTTGCAAGACAACATAAAATATTTCTTTGCTTGAATGTAAAGATAACAGCACAATATAAATTCTAGTCAGGCAGGTTGGCATCCCATGGCAACTTGCCTCTCCGACGCATTTTATTGCTACTTCTTCAGACGATGAATTTTCACTAGAGATCGGTCTTTGCAACCTGCATTTTATTTACAAAGTGAGTGGCTGAATCCAAGTATATTAGGTGCAGCAGGTGCTGAAGCTAGAAGAATGTTCAACAATGGCATATTTATTAATAAAATAAATGTTGACAGACTCGCAGAGAGCTTTGATACTCTTGGGGTAAATGAAAAGATGAGGCTTCGCTTATTGTATCATCTTGAAGTTAAAAGGGAGAAAATCTAGGAGTCTTCCAGCTCTTGAGAAAGATGATTTTCTTATTTCGGAAATATCAAATGCAAACAAAAAGAAGAAGTTTTAAACGCGGTTATAAGACTTTTCTTAGCATTTGAGGGACGTTCTCTGGTTTCGTGCGCTGGACCTGGCTCTCGTTTTTACCATCCTAGAGGACCTAATTATTGATAAATTGCAGTGCAGAAGTACCGATAAACCTTTTCCATGGGGAGATGTACTTTAGTCAAGGTTGTTCGTAGACAATTCTCTTTTGAGGAGGGGGAGGTGCATTAAAACTGCACAACACGAGTGTGAATCCAAGTGTTTCTTTACGCAATAGCGCCCAATTCTTTTTCTCAAACAATCCTATCTGTTGTTCCCCAAAGCTCGGTGCTAGGCCTTATTCTTTTTAATATTCATATAAATGACCTTATTTGTCTACTAAACAGGCAACTCTATACAACTATGCTGCTGAACATACACTTGCTTGTTTTTCTTGCATCCTACCAGACATGGTATGTGTGTAAGGAATAAAAAATGTAAGAAGTGACAGAAGTCTACGAACAGACATGGCAAATTTGGTTATTTGCCAACAGAACATTCCCTGGCGAATGGGGATGACACCTCAGACCTCATTTTGGGAATGGGGATGACTCCAGTTACATTGAAATAGTCGCGTATGACAAAATGCATTGGAACTTATCTTCCAACGAAAGAATATTCTCAAAGCATTCCATTTTTTGATTAAATGTAAATGATTTCTAGCAAGGATGAGCAGCCGTAGCCTAGCAGTAATGCACTCGACTAAGACCAACATGGTCCAGGGTTCGAGGCCCAACGCAAGCCATTGGTGACGTCAGGAAGAGCATCCGTCCTAAATGCTCGCGCCAGAACTAAAGTCCCCTCAGAGGCACTCTCCAAGCCCCAACGATTTGGGGGAAACGGAGGTAAAATCGAGTCGAGTCGATGTCTAGCAAGGATAAAGCAAAGGCCAAGATATGGAGGTAGGTGAATAGTGTTTTCCATACTTCAAATTGGATTGCCAAATGCCGAGGCAACTGTGAAGATGAACTTGTGAAAAGAAAAACAGTGCGATCGGACTACTAATGCAAAACGCTTCTTAACGTCTACTATGCAAGTTAGCTTAATCTAATCAATCTCATTTGCGATGTTAGCTCATTTTAATCTGCAAGCGGTAAATTGTTACTCAACTATCTATCCATATCTTGCATACTCAATATTGTTTATTTGGAAGCGTTAGCGTTAAGCCTTAAGCCAGCCCTGAAGGTGCTGATTGGAATGGACTTTAGACTTAAGACAGACTGTCATGTGCAGGGGAAGATTCAATAGATTGTTACTGGGGTGTAGCATTGTGAAGAGTGCTAGCCCCCACACCCATCAGATGCCTGGATAATGACGTTATGCCCACTTTTCGCATTCATTACTACCCTATCTAAAAGCTTTTTAGTGGAAACCAAAAGCTATGACTAATGAAAAGATCTTATTAATAAAAAACGGTTACTATTTTTAAGTTTACCGACTGGTGCAAATACTTTGCAAAATTAATTTTATGTAGTAGGTTAAAGTAGTTTTCTTATAAAGAAAATATATATTTAGCCTTTGTCAACTAATTTTCCCGAGAATTTGCTGCCTCGATAGCAACTGGGCTGGGCACTTTGCCCCATTGCACTCCCAAATAGCCACTATTGTCGCAGTTTGAAAGTAGACCTCCTTGAAAAAAATGAATGAGCAACCATGGTCGATAGTACTCAGGGACTAAACTTCAATATATTTCTGGGGGGAGGGGTGTCATAGGTCTTGTCCTGCGAATATAAAATCTATAATGAGCAAGTTGGCCACAGTGTTTTCTGCGACCTTGTTTTAGTAACAGTAGTGTTGGTCAAATGGTCATAATATGCTCAGGTGGTAGACCTTGGTTCAGTAAGCTGCCCTGCAAAATACACTACACTCCCATATTTGTCGTCCATACCCCCTTGAATTTATTCTCTGATTGTACTCTAGGATGCTGAGTATTCTGGTTTCCTACAGTGCGTGCTTACGAATCTCGGAAGACCTTGCCAGTAAGTTTGCATCAGGAAAACAAGTTTACGTATACAAGCCAATCTAACAGGGAATGCTTGTATTCACATTATATGAGCTAGTTCCATGTCCTTGCATTTACTTCTTTATCATACAGCAAAACGGGTGTAGATGTTTTACTAAGTTAGTTTCGTTTGACACCCTGGACAAGCATTGTAGTATAACAGCAGTAATATATTACTATAACAAATCTTTAAACAGAGCATAAATTTCAACAAAAAGCGCTGCTAGCAATATGTGTCCTGTATTCAAAGCAAAAGAAAGAAAAGAAAATCTTATAGTATGGCTATTTGATAAAACCTGGCAGTAAGTAAAATGGTTACTCACAAGTTCTAGTTATATCAGGTTTTCAAAAGAAATGTTTCTCTTGTTAAATTGGTTAAAGTACCTCCCCTAACATAAATTAGCAACATTGAAGTGAGGAGCACAAATTAGAATATACTAAAAAGTGCTGTGGAGTTTTCAAAGCACAATTAACTGCTTTGTAAGTAAAAGTCGAATTTCTGCCAAGATGAACCTGCCAATGAGCAATGTGTGTAAAAGCCCCTAATGCGTAGAAATGCATGTGTACTAAATTCTAAAATTTTACTCTTCGTCTCAAAACAGCAGAATCAGTGGCTTATTTATCATAGAAGATGATAACAGGAAAGCGGCTAAGCCTGGCCTATCAAAATGGGTGGTTATGTCCTTTGAATTCCTAAACCTCTTTCAATTAGACGTAATTTTCGCTCCAATGGTAATTTTATTATTATGTTGCTAAAAGGTAATAAAAGCACCATTGGATGTTATCAAATCCAAATTTTTAATATACATAATCTAATGAATGCATAACTTATTGCTTTGTCCTTTTAATGTTATTTTGAAATTCCCCTTTTGTATTATCATAGTCTTTTCACCTCAAAGAGCCCACGGTTGGTAAAATTTCTCGCTATATTAAATAACGTTGCTCTACATGATCTTTACAATAACGTATCAACAAAGAGAGTTTCTTATGACACATATACTGAGTCTCATCAGTAAATGAGCATAAAGGACATCAGAGAAAGCACGGATAACAGTCAATTTCAAGATAATGCTGTTCTTTGGAGCAATCAATAAAAGAATATTCGGTAAAATCAAAGTACACAAAGCATATGATTCTTTGTTTACAATAGGCATGGATTTCTGGCATATAGGCAACAAAAACTGGCTCATACACCATAAGTAGGCTTTGGTCAATACACGTTTATTTTTATAAGAAAATCATTATTTTGCCTGAGCCTCAATTTTCTTAACTTTTCCCGAAATTGAGCCTGAGATTTTCTTAAATTTTTCTTAACTTTTACTGAAATAACCTGGCTATAGTGGTTTAAACTATGGTTGATAATATTGTATACATGAATTTGAATTCCATCTTTAACATTTTGAATGCAATAACGATGAAATACCGATTTTTTGCCTATGAAAACACTTAATTTTGGAAATGGACCCTCACGATTTTCTTACGATTTTCTTAAGATTTTGACGATTTGAGCCTCATTTTCTTATAAACTTTTTTCTTATAAAAAAAACGTGTACCAGATGAAAGTGCACTTTAAAATCTTTAGCTGCTTCTTTCATTCACCCTACAAACATGTGCTGTTTATCGCACCAATAATAATTCGCTTCTTAATCAATAATCAGGCACAGCTGCAAACTATACATATACAAGGATAATAGAAACAGAGATCATACTCCATGCTTTCCATCTTTCGTCATCAGGTAAGTTGCGAGAATCCTTTGGTTGGGGGGATGTAAGTTTGAATTTACTTGAATTTACTTAGTTAATAAGCAATTCTATTGTCACCAATCACCATTCATTCAAATTTCTTTCAAGCAATATTCTTTGGCTATTTACGAAAGACGCGCGGGGGCAGGAGGGGTGATCGTAAGATTGGTAAGACTTGTAGAGCAAACATGGCAATAAAAACTTTGAATTTGTTAGACATTCTACTATATGGCCCAACATGGTTGGGTCCGAAGAAAATTTTCAGAACAAGGTTCACAGATGGCTGGAAAAAGCTATTCTGAGATCTTTTTTTGCGAATACAATGTTTCATTAGAGTGTAGCTTTGCTTATCTTTGAAGCAGAAGTTACAGCAAGTGAATCATGAGCTAAAACTCCAAAGCTCAGATGATATTATAAGTTGCTACTCCTGAAAATTACTGAGCAACTTAGAGTATAAACTACAAACATTTATCATGCAGCACTTCTTTCTGTTGTGGATGAATTCACTTTGCAAGAAGAAAACATATTCACGTTTCAATTCCACGTACTTTTCACAAAACGAGCGAGCGAAAATGGACGTATGTGACTCTCTCACACAATGAAAACAGATAAAGTTCTCCTTCCAACTCTGAAACAATTCTGCTCCTTTTGGTATTAGCTACTTCCTTCAACTATACGTTCTTTCAGCTGTTCTACAAGCATTTTGTAGCCTTCACCTCTTCAAAAATTGCCTAATTTTGACGGTGTATTGATCGACTTCTTACCTTAATTTTTCCCAGTTCCAAAAGTTGGGGTGCTACATTCCCACACCACCGGGTTGCTACGTCCCTGTTCATCACAACAGCATACAATAATAGCATATATTAATAAAAATTAATTATAATAATAACAATGAATTACAATAATCTGTATTTGGAGTCGGCTTGAACTAATAGCCTGAGACTAAAAATTTGCCAACCATTTTGTCACAATATCTAAATAATTCCTAGCAATGGAGAACAAAAGTCTATTTAAAAAAAACCTAGATTTACAATAAAACTCTTAGATAATCTACAGATACATATAAAATTCCAAACTTTAATATCTTTTCAAAATATTTTGAAGCTTGGAATCTATTTATATGACATAGTAAATCCCGCTAGAGATTTGATTCTAGAACATTTACATTTCAAAATCCATAGGTTGTGGTCCTAGGTTTGCGCTTAGTGATCGACCGCTCCTTAAACCTAAAAAATGTTGTTTACTGATCATTGTGTTAACGTGGAAAGTGTTATTGATTGAGTCATTTTAATGTTTATAAACACGTAACCTGTCGCTCACTGTGGTTTGTGACCATGATTGTTAACCTCATTTACAGTCATGCTCATCCTTCTGTCCTGCAATTCAGTTCAATATACAAGGAAGACAATCTGTTTGCTGATTTGGCCGTCATTTTCCAAAAGATGGTAAATGAAAACACCTCTCCTACTCCTTGGATCAATTTGATTGTTGAAAAAGATGCAACTACACTGTGCAATATGAATGATGAACTTAGTGGTGCAGAAAGCTGATGGTTTAAGACACGAGCAGTGGCATATGCTCGCCCACAATCCACTCAGCAAAATTTAGGGATCTGATGGATGCACTGTAGAGATAAAGACGGTGAAGAATGGAGCTGACTTCCCTACCATGTCTGCTGATGGCCCAATATTAGTGTCCTTTCTAACATGCATATCCTCTACGTACAAAAATGCATGGGACCCTACTCATGTACCCATAGAATTTGTGCCAATCAAATTGGAACCAATCGCATTGGTAGCACATTTAAGTGACACAGTACCGCCTAAAAGCTCTAGAATTTTCCTAGCTGCAGCCAACGAAGTTCAAAAAATGTACAAAGGAAAGCAAACTAATTTATTACCTTTTACCAAGGAAGATGTGGCTTATAATAAGTCAAGTTTAGATGTAGCACCTAGACAAAGGTTCCACTAAATATCCTTCTAATGAAATGTTAGATTGAAAACTTAAGGAATAACGCACAGTTTAAGAGAAGGGAAACCCATTTGTGCTAACTATATTATCAATTGAAACAGAATGCTAGAGACAATTACTTGATCTCAGCTCTTGAGAATTTTTTCTCGGAGACTCAAACTATCTAGTTATTATGCCGAATTAGTTTATTTCGTCCAACCTCTTGACAGCAACCTCAAAGCTCATATATTCATGAAAACAATAAATTTAGCTTAAAACTAAATTATAAAAATTACAGGATTTTTGAGATCATACCTGTCGTGTCGATAATCTTTCAGACTTCGATGAACTGAAATCTTATCGCTCACTAATTGATTGAAAGCATGTTTTTTGTAACCTTCCTTCTCTTTCTCCTTTTCATCATCTCCAACATTGACTCCTTGGCCAAATTCCCCAACACCCCTTTGGTCGCGAAAGATCTCTCTTTCATAATTAGCAGTTCTAGTTTCTTCCTCCTGTTCTAATTCAGTTATAGATTTGTCTACAAATTTTTTCAACTCCACATCCTCTCCTATTTTAACTTGATTATCAACTACAGGTGTCGGAATAATGTTTTCGCCTTGTTTTTCTCGATTTGATTTCCAGTCTCTGGACATATCTACAGGATGCTCTAGTCTTCTCTTCACTTGTACAGTTACCTCGATGTCCTGAAAGAACAGGAAAGTAATAGTGCCAGTCATCCATAGGATAGAGGCGAGTATTACAGCATAATAGATGGCCTTCCGTCTAGGATGCATATAGCATTAGAATGTTCTGAGTCCTGTTTTCCAGATCAGCGACGTTTCTCACGGAATGATGTCCACACTCATAGGTAAGGCAACCTGAGTAGCTTCAGTGAGTCTAACACAATTTATCGGTGCACCCCGTCTGCACGACCGTGGCTGATTCCATATGAAAATCTGCACACAATTGTATTAAACAGTAATTCAGTTAGGAAAATCCTGCAGATTATGGATAAAAATATGACCGATCAATGATCATCTCAAATGAAATTGATAAAAACAAATCAGGACTCTTTGACAGAAGCCTAGGAATGTATACAGAGGAGAGATAAGGCACCTGTCATGAGCACAATCTTTCGATCATTCGGCCTTCGAAAGCAGAAATCGAACAGGTTAAGAAAAGCTAACCCACAAACAGTAGCTCGCTCAGATTCACATGCCCACAATCTAGCTTCAACAACGTGGCAGAAACAATCTACTGTGAAAGAAGTCTAAAAGGATTAGCGCTATGATATTTTGTGAATAAGTATTTAGCATTTCAACAGCCACCTCGGTGAATGTTCTAAAGCAACAGCCAGAAAATGAATTACTTGTTGCTACTCTACAGATTATGAAGCGAGAGTTTTACGATCTTGCGGTTGACTTCTGGATGATCCTTGATCTAAAGAATTACGATCAAAATCTCCCCGGCAGCTTGATATAACATGCATGGTAGAATCTTTATTTTGAGTTGTTAGAGTGCAAAGATATGAAGATTATTTTAAAGCACGTAAGAGTTGGCTGATCTATCAATGAATGCTGGACTATGTATTTTTGGCATGTCACTGCCATGGAAAATATCCGAAAACAGACCTTTTTTGTTGGAATTCTTTTTAAGGATGCTAATATCCTCTGCTTTTAGATACTGTTTGAAAACTCAGCTATAACTTATGGAAAGTAGGAAAACTAGTTATGACTAATTACGAATATTCAAAATCTACTTTTTAACTCATACGGTAAGAGCAGAATTTTGATCGAATGAAATTACAATTCCGATATTTATAAATCAAAAATGTAGATCCCGCATTCCCCCACCCTTGCCCTTTCCAGAGTTTCTTGTAATACACATTATCCTTGCATAAGAAGCTATGATTTTGAACTTCAACTTAGGTAGGTGTTTATTTGCTGTCATCAGAGGTGGGGCCAGGGAGGAACTTCTGGGGTTCAACTGTTACCAAGGTGCCGACAGTGAAGAAAGCGAGGTAAACTGCACGAACCACAACCTTCAGCTTAGTTTAAAGATTATGAACATACTCCAACTCCCCAGGGATCCTCGGGAGCGTCAACTCTGGCTGACATGATCCTAAACATTTTTATAGCTTTTCACTTGCCATGATTGACTTTTTCATCATTCGTTTTGTAACTTCAATTTGCACTCCTATTCCTAAATCTCTGTTCTGCAAGGTGCAAGTGAGCAGCTAACGAAGTTTGCTCAACCAGAGATTGTCTGGAGCAGTGATGTGCCGAAACACCTTCTGTTGGGAGGGGGGCGCATAGACCAACTGACCAACTATTGTTACCAAAAAAGAGCACAGAAAATATTGTTGCCAACTCCCTTGCAGAATGGTTGCCTTTTGACCAACTTTCTTGCAATTTGATACTTTTGACCATGCCCCCCTCCGATTAGCACATCCCTGGTCGGGAGTTCTTATCCACAGTCGATATTGATGATGCTTGCGTTGAGGAAATGTGTTACACTAGTAACTAGAAGACTATAAAATTTGCTAATTTTGATAAAGTATCTAAAAATGAGGCGAAAAAGGGCCATAATTGGGACATGTGGGAAAATCCTGAGTGTTGCTTTGGTACTTTGTGGCTGCTGAAACTATTGGTGAAGTAAAACGCAATTGAAATCACATAGATGATCTATGCTCAAGTCTTCTAATCTAAAACTACCTCATTTACATATCTTTCAGGAGTAGAACAACGATTAGAATAGGAGCCACGTTTCAATCTTTATTTCTTCAACAAAACCATTACTTTGAAGACATATAAGATGCAAATGTTGTGAATAGCGTAAAAACAATTTTGTTAGTCCGTGCTCGTGATCAGGGAGCCATTTTGGTACTCGTGCCAGGTCCCTCGCTGATGACATGTTCGACCTATTAATTTGATATTTTTCTTCTTTTCACTTTTCCTTTTTAACTTTATATGGACAATTTTTGGACTGAGATTTATCTATTGTTTTTTGCATTTAAAAGTTGTAAGTAGCTTTTGTCACAGAGAGTCAAAAAGTGATTTTGCCGATATAAGACGCAATTTTCGGAGGAAAAGATTTAGATGCAAAAGTTAGACGCTAAAAGCCAAAAGCTGTGACGCTGCGACGAGTTACACGTTGCTGCTTATTGATTCTGCTGTTAAGGTTCTCTTGCTCTAGCCGTTTGCAAAGTTGACGAAAGACGTCATGTATTCTCTGTGTCTGACGCTGCCCCTAAAATTTTGAGGTCTTGAGTTTATTGGTTTAATTGATTTATCTACGTTTTTGAATATATTACTGAGCCTTCGAACTCACATCTGTGATACCCTCTCGAACGTGGTTCTACACAAAGACATCCCGGTCAATTAAGACAAATCCATCATGACGTAAACATTTCGACACTCTACTAGTACTATCTTCAGTACAGGGAGAGGAACAACTAAATTGATGGTTAAATACTAAGAGATAAAAGGATGCAAAGGACAATCATAAGTGAAAATAGTAACAGGACATATTTGGAAGATAACAGGGGGGGGGAGGGACGATGAAGATTGCCAAATAAGTGAAAATAGGATGAGTACGAAATAGGCAAACATCAAAACTCAAGGGAACCTAAAGAGGAAGGACACCTAAAATACAGGGATTTTAAAAGGAATGGGAACAAGGAATGATAAAAAAGTGAGGAAATTTACAATCAAAACAGAATTGAAGGGACGGAAGACTGCTAGGAATTAAGAGCAGGCCTGTCTTTAATAATGAAGAGGTTTTCATAGATAAGAAAGACCAGGGGATTGCTACACTTAAATATTTGAGGATAATTGACATGGTTACTGCTTTCTTCAGAAGTCTTATGATTCATCTATGGGAAGGAATAAACCAAACTACCTCAAATATTCCTAATCCAAACGCAATTTCCACCTTAATCACACGTGCACAACCACCGCTTGCTCCTTATTGGCAAGGTGAGGTAATGCAAAGATATAGAGCTATAACTTTGCAATATTATGAACTCTTTCAGCCTCTTAGGCTGAATCTTGTGGCCTCGTAAGCCTCGCTGAGATGATACACTAGTTTAGTCTCGTCAAGATGATAAACTCTTTTAGCCTCGTTTGGATGGTAAGCTCTCTTAAACTCTGTTAGTCTCGCGATAAAATTCTTTTGGTTCCATCCTCAAATGCGGTTGGTTATGGACATTAGAAATGATGGCGATTTTCCACTTCCTTTGTTGTCTGCCCTACAGAAAATCACAAACGCAGGACAATACAATGTGTCTTACTGGTTTAATTCACTCAATTGCTTGTGAAGAAGTCTTTAATTAAATCTATCCAATAAGAAACTGTCTAGTTTCCATACTCCTTCACTTAATGACGTCATTACTTCAATCCTAGTCCCTACACTAGCCTTTTGACTCTAACTAGCAATAATACTGTTATCACGTCGAGTGGGATGAAGACTTGATAGCTCTATTTATAGACGTAGTTGCATATTGGTTACTAAACAGTGCTAGAAATCAGAAAAATTTGTCTCAATAATGCAACAAAAATTTAAGGAAGTTGAATGTCACATGACCCTTGCAGATTTTTAATTCCAATTCCAATTCCTCAGCAATTGCAGTAGAAGCATGATCGGAAAATTGTAGAGGAAGTATTATCATCTTTGTGTCGCAGCTGTTAAGGCACATTGGAAACCAGGCTTTGCACAGGACTGTGATGCTTTGATAGTAATAATTAATGAAGAAAACCGCATCGTCAATTACAGAAACAGTTGATGAGTGATTCAGCAGGGGGGAACATAGATGAAATTATCTTTACTACAGCACGAAAAAGCGGCAACATTCTTTTGACATACTGAAAGCCTCTTTAGTGCGACACTCGTCAGGGTATGAAACGTCGGATAGTGACCGAAAGGCTAACCGAAACATATAGCCAGACGCGGTTACATGTGATAGAGTGCGTCTAATTGGCCCCACGAGTGGCCAATTACGACCTATTCATCCTTGTTTACTTGAAGAGTCCTTCTGAATAGGTCGGAATTGGCCACTCTTGGGGCATACTATCACACGTAACTGCATCTGGCTATATGTTTTGGTTAGCCTTCCGGTCACTATCCGACGTTTCATACTCTGACGAGTGTCTGGCGAGAAAAAGTTTTTCAGTATGTCTAAAAATTTTGCCGCTTTTTCGTGCTGTAGTAAGTTCTGCAGTACCAACAGACTATCTACCAAACTATCTTTGTTAAATATTGAAATCAAGACCTGGATCTGACAAGCAGTTAAAGGTTCAGAAAATGCAATCATGTCGTCTTAAATTTGCAAAACTGAAGAAGAATACA
>OLMO02000257.1:17186899-17222371 GCA_900291935.2 Cassiopea xamachana | reverse complement strand
GAACAACAAGTTACGATTGGAGATCGACAAGGAAAGGCGAACTAATTCTGAGCTGCGAGATAAGATTGCCGAGTTAGAACGGGCACTTGTGGAACAAGAGAGGAAAGCTAGAGACGAGATAGCTAGCAAAGAAATGGAAATAGCGACCTTGAAGAATCAAGTTAGAAGCAAGGATGATGAAATTGCCAGGAATAAGAATGATGAGTTAAAAAGGACAGAAATGCTTGAGAATGCTTTACAGTCGTACATAGCCAGTGCTAAGAAAGCACGTTAATTTGAAGTCAGAATATATTTACAACATGTACAACTACTTGTATGTACCAGCTGAAGATAGACATGGGAAGAATTGTTTATAGCTACACCACAGTAGCACGCTTTCGTAGCTTAGTGTCACAATTTGCACACAGCTAGTACAAATTACGTCCACTTTTGTAAATATTTAGGTATATAATTTCTGTTGTATTCTACGAAAGATATTGCAGTATGGCTTTGCACTTTAGGTGTGTATCCATGAACGAAAATAAATACCCATGACTATCATTAAAGCCAATTCATTCCTCATTTTTCATAGATATTTGTATCTCCTTTATTGCTGTTTAATACCCTGTCCACAATAGATAAAACTTGCCATCCTTCTGCCCTCAGGTTGTAATTTCCTCCTTGTGAATAGTTCTAGGGATATGAAAGACTTATGTTAGGAATTGTTGCTTTAAACGGTTCCTACTTTTGAACGTTGCTAGTCGTGCTATATTTCTGACATTCAGGGTCAGGTCATTAATTACTTGCGGGAAGGGGCTGTAAGGCATCATCATAATGTAGTGGAATTTGGTTCCCCCTCGCAGATTTACGTAAAAATTGTTCACCTCTTCAACACTTTAAAAGGAACTTAATTCTCTCCTTTTTCAATGTTCTTTATTTTGCATTTCCTCCATCCCTTGGAAGAATAAATTAACGGTCCCGTGTTAATTGCCAGTGATTTCAATTAAATAGATCAGTCAACAGCAGTGAAGAGAAACAATAAAAAAGATGTGAATATTCATCAACGTGATCATAGATCATTCATATTAGCATTAGAATAATCTTTACATATTCTAGAATCTACATTGGAAATTTTGAGATGCGTAATTCGATCAATAAACTCATGTGTACTATTCACATTCTACGTGGAGCTAATCGAAAGTTACTTTAAAGTAGTAGCCAGTGGTATATATAGCAAAATTTACAATATTCCCAAATAGCATTAAAAAATATGCTATCACGATTTACCAACAACTATTATAAATCAGTCATCAAGTGTCTCAGGTTTTTTTTATAATGAAAAACAGGGGTCGGGAACCTTATTGGCTGAGAGAGCCACGGGAGCCTCATATTTAAAATGGATTCCCATGAGAGCCATACAACTGGGCATTGGTGTCGCATGGGACTACAAAATCTTCTAATTCGACACAAACTTGGCAATTTAGGCTATATGACAACTGAAGACGACGCAAGTGGTAACTTTGGAAGGCCTTTTTGGAAGTATTCGCTGTTTTGCAGTGCTTTGAAGAAAGTTTGCTGAGAATATTCTGCGAGCCAGAGAGCAAGATGCAGTCTTGAAAAGAGCCACATGTGGCTCGCCAGTCATAGGTTCTCGAGCGCTGATACAAAAGGTCGAGGGTGACAGAGACTGGAAAAATAGCAAAGCTCAGTTATTTTTATATTCAAATGAAGAATAATACCCTTAAAGCTTTAAGCATAAAATTCCCGAACATTAAAAAAAGTTTGAGCTCTATTACCACGAAACCAACCTAGATTGGGCTTACATTGACAACATCCTCATACAATTGTATAAAACAACAACATCTACAATTATTTAAACCGCTACATATTTACTACTTTTTCCCGCGCTTTTCAAAATAGACGTTTTTTGTAAGAAAAAGGTTTATAAGAAAGTAGTACTCAGTTGCTCAAAAAGTTAAGAAAGTTCAGTACTGGACTTTTTAGGCTTAATTTGAAACTTTCTTAGTGTTTTTGTATTTAAAATTTGATTTATCTGTGTACAAAACGCCATTTATGTGATTATTCTACACTCTAACAGTTAATTTCTGTTATTTACTAAGATTTATCATCATTTCAAGCTTGCATGGTTCTTTGTCACTTTCCATTAATGTGCATGAGTAAAACGTTAGAACTCAAAATTTTTTGCTAAGAAAGTCTTAAGAAAGTTTTGATACTGGAATTGTGAAAAAGCTAAGAAAGTTTCAGTAACAGGCGAAAAAAAGTTTCTTATAAAAAGCGTGTAACCAATTGAACTCTATATCGTGGTATTTTATAAGCCTAATGCTTAAAACGTTGGGATTTCTGGAAGGTGATATGCTTTGTTGTTATGATTGCCTAGCATAAGGGTCACAATATCTTAAGGTACCTAAACTATACACTTCCTCAAGTATTGCAGAGAACAGCATCTATGTCAATCCACAACATTGTTTCACGAAAGCCCATATGACAGTCACGCTACTGCATGGGGCACGGGTGAAAGTCCCAAAAGCAATTTTTACTTGGTTTTGCGCCCCAGCAGAGTTATTGCTTTAAGATTTCAATAATCAAACAAGGTTTTTGACCCCCACAGTGATGCCACAGGCAGATTTTGCCCCTAAGGGACCTTTACTTCAGCTGCATGCTTGCTGCACAGTTTGGAAGTGTCGATTCAACCGGTGATAGACACTTGATGATTGATTTTCCAAAAACGATGTGCCGAGGTACAAGACAAAAACTGCCAGTCTTTACTGGACTTCAAGGGTTGTCATAAAAAAGCATACCAAAAAGAATTTCAGGAATTACAAAGAAAACCACACCAGGCAGGATTAAGAACTATGATGCTGTTTCACTTGTACACAAGATTTCAAGTGGGTTGGTACGTAAGACTATTGTGTTGGTTCGCAAGAGTGCAGTTGGGTTGGCTTGTAATACAAACTTCTCCCTCAATAGACAATTTGGATGAGATTTACTGACATGATTAAACAGCAATATGACATCAGTAAACAATTGACAATTTCCAATGTGGAGAGAGGGTTTATTTTTAATCATAGATAAGCATTTAACATAACTAAGAAATAAAAAAAACTAAATGAAAAGATCAGATAAAATTACTATCTCTCTTCCTGCCATACTCCTTTTGCTTCCGATTCCACCAAAATATTATTTCAGTTATCAATTACAAAAAGAGAACTTCGAAACTTAAATTTCCCTACAGCATTTCTTTAATCAGGGGCCCCCTGGGAGTGATATACGTTATGAATTATATACTTTCACGAAATATCAAAAGTGATATAAAAAAATAACCGGGGTCCACGTTCACCTTAGGGATCCATGCAAAATTCGTGGGGGTCTGCAAACAAAATTTAACCACTTAGGTGCCCGCAATAAGTCAATGAAACAATTTCATTTCACAACAGATTTTACAATATATACAGCTAATTTTGTGCAATTTACGTCATATTGAAATAAGTTAATAATATGATCAATGAATCTTTATAATCTTCTTTCCTATCTACCCATTCATTGATTTCCTTGCGAAATCCGCATCTTGTTTTCACGCTGGCCAAAAACTTGCTCAAACGCCATTTAGGGTCATGTGCTACACCCATCAAAGAGCAAGGAAAGCAAATTGATGATAAACGTTTTTCATGCATTTTTGAGGCGTCATGTGTTGCATGTGCCCGAAAACACCGTCTCGCTTGTCAATTAGAACTTCAGTGCTTTCCAGATTTCCTTGATCAGCCATCATAAGGCATATTAGTCATCATTTTTCATATTTCTATCTCAGTCTACTAGTTTCTATTCTGTTCTATTGATATTTTGTGAAAGCTACATCCGCAATCAATTCATGATTGTCCTAGCAATTTCCCTTTTTTTCAAAATACAGTTAACTTGAATCCTAAGTTATGAATCACCTGTCCCATGTGAAGAAAATATTTACACAACTAGCGCTGCTTTTCAAGAAGAATTCCATACCTTCGCACTTTTTAAGGCCGCCTCTTTTAATGCCACATACCAAAATTAACGCCATTCAGAGCCGCCCGCGTAATGAGGGCTGATAAGGTAGTGCTCATTCAAAATGAAGCATAATCATTCACTATTTCTTTAATTACCACTATATACCCTTAACTTCTTGTTAGTGAAAATTGTAAGCTTGTATTTTGTCCAAGAGCCACAGAAAAAAATAGAATGGACAAGGGGACTATTCCGATTTAATTGAGAGGACTTTAGTTCTGGAACGAGCATTTAGGACCGGATGCCCTTCCTGACGTCACCAATGGTCTGCGGTGGGCCTCGAACCCAGGACCACGTCTACTCTTAGGCCGCAAAGTATATATTTCAAAAATTATTACAGTTATATTTTTTGGACTGGGTACTAGAGATAGACTGTCAGTTGTCTCGTAACCATGTGCTTTCAAGATTGCTAGAGAAGAATTGGGACCGAAAGTGAGTTTTTAAAAATGTAGAAAGGGTGTATGGGGGCCAGCCAGAAATACGGTACAGGATAATGGGTAAAATAAGCTGAGAAACACTGATATACAGTAAATACTTCAGGTTATGACTAGCTGAATTACATAAGATGACCGCGTTTTACGAAAAATAAATACCAGCTACAACATAGGAAGGGGAGATACTGGGGAGAAATGAAACGTAGCCAAAAGTATTATACTTTTCAAATCTATGAAAGGTTCGCAATTTCTGGCATACTACACTCATTTTTTTCATAAGCATACTTAAGCTCACATGCTTCAAAAACAAGCATATACTAAGCATATTTCCCAGCCTCGGAATTTTTTCCCTCACCTCCATTTCTTTCCAAATCAAGTGAAAAAAATAGAATCACAAAAAGGACGAGGTAAAGTGACAGGCAACAGCATTTTTGCATGAAACAATCTTCTGAGACTGTTAGCCACGGTGAACATTGTTTTGAAATTAAGCACACTTTAAGCATAGTTTCAGGCCCAGATTGGGACAATCCTTAGCATACTGAGCTTAAGCCCAATTTACCCGTATGCTTATAAAGAAGTGTAGTCTAAAAGAATTCGTAGCTATGTTCTACATACGTAGCTAAGTACGGAAAAATGTGTATATGAACATCACTCTCAATACCGCTTTGTTGTATTCATGACGTCATCCTAATTTCCTTACTTCTAATTATCTATTCCTACTCCTATTGATCTGCCATCTTTCCTTACTATTATTGTTAACCATTTTTTACATAATCCTTAATTGAGATTCACAGATTATAAATTCAAATATGCAAGCATGACGTCTCTCTAAAGCCAGATTCTAGCTTAGAAATATACCACGCTTGTTGATAAACAAGCTCACGTGAATAGCAAATCACAAAAACTCTAACTACTTCCATTGATATGGGAAATCTTATTTCAATTTTCATAGAAAATGAATGAACAATAAACAACTCTCTGATTTAAAAATGAGGGTCATTTTCATAAGTAAGAGCACCATCCTTTCTTTAGCGCTTGGCTCCTTAGGCTATGAGAGCCCAAGTTATGTATAGAAAGAATTCAAAATGTTTTAAATTACTGTTTGTCGCGTTCTACTGGAGTTAATTTAAAAAATGTTCTTATAAACAAACAATAACGGGCTACCATCTTGGAAATGCAATCTATCTCTCGATAGCTATCCATGTTTGCAACAAAGTCACAATCCAGATAGCTAAGTGCATGAAACAAGTTTCAAGCTACAACTTGGCGCAAGGGAGCATCATTCACCCGTTACGTAACGCAAAATGTAGTTGTTGAAGCCCCCCCCCCTCTATCTCACAACGCCCTGCATTATAGTTTTCTATATGAATCAAACAATAGCGTAGGAAATCAAGGCAACCTCTCTCCTCCTTAGCGGCTATAAGTAACGGGTGAATGATCGCCAAATACAAAACATAACTTTAAACAGACTACATCTGCATACAAAATAAACGTAATACGTAAAGCGGTGGTTACCAGTAATATGAACGCATATAAACCAACCGTCTTCAAGAAAAAGCCTTTTCAAAAGCCAGATGATAACTTTGATTTTCGATCATTCACTATGGGAAACAAGCGAACATAAATAGCGAGAAATTAAGGATATTTCTCCAAACACACTTTCCATCTTATATTGTCTATATAAATACCTAAATTTTCGCTGCGCCTCAAAATTGAAAAAATTTTGATTTTAATTCTCCAATCATTCTTCTTCATATTGCAGAATATGTCCGCGTTCAGCAGGCATTTAGAATAGCTTATATTATTAGTACACTCTTTTTTTTATAAGAATAAAGTCTATAAGAATATTGAGGCTCAAAATTGCTAAAATTTAAGAATAATTTAAGAATATTGCCAGGCTCAACCTTCATCAAAACTAAAATACTTTGTTAATCGAATCAAAGCTTTATACGAGAATGGATGGTTCATGGGACAAATCGAGTACTTCAATAAACTCTTGCCAAATATAGAGTTACGTCTTCAGATGATAGCGAGCACTACATTGGCATTGATGACATTGATGGAGTTGAAATAATACTTTTGGACTAAAACCGTATTTTGACTTGTTCTGTTTCTTCTCGTTGAAATTTATGATGAATCAACACATCAAAAATGATTTAATATGTTTCTTTGATCTTAAGGCGATTTTACACCTTGCGTTGAGAAACAAAAATTTAAGAATAATTTAAGAATAATCTGAGGCTCAAAACCGAAAATTTTTAAGAATATTGAGGCTCAGAAAAAAATTAGGTATTCTTATAAAAAAAAGAGTGTAATATTATGAGCCTTGCATTATTCCTAATTCATTCCTGAAATTTCAGCAAATTTGAGTCTCATTATTTTTAAAGACTATATTCTTACAAAAAGCAATTATACAATGCTACTTACACAAGGTAGCAGCCAAATAAGGGAAGTCAACTTTCCTGATATTTCTATCCTGTTTTTCGATTAAATATACGTCCTGAGCAAATGCTACGTTTATCATACTGCAAACGTATTCAAGCAAACCTTAGCCTATTTGAGCAAAGAAGTGTGCTCTAATTTCATCATGAAAAAGAAACCCAACATTTTACAGTACTTCAGCTTTCTTGCTATTTCTACAGCATATTAGGGTATCGATCTATTGAATTAGACTGTAGAACACGTGACAGAACATTACGTTATCTTTATCGTGATTGGTCAATTCGCTTGTTTTGCCCACCAAAACCGCGGTTTTTCGTGGGCAAAACAAGCCCATTGGCTAATTATGATAAAGATGGCGTAATGGTTTGTCACGTGTTCTAGAGTCTTATTATCATAGATAAATGAATTCCTTTATATTTCCCTGATTATCTTTAGAATTAGTCGAATTCCCTGATTTTCCCTAGATACTTTTTAGGATAGAAATATTTCCCTGATCTTTCCCCCATTTCTGACTTCCTTGAGTTGGCAGCACCCTGTAAAATGCTCAATTACCTATAAAGCAGCTGGAATAGGATATGCGTCAAATCTTGATTGGCTAACAAAGGAATCACCATAGAAGGATTCCTGCCAATAATGTTGCAAGAATTCGTTCAAGAAGCGTGTTTTGGTGGTAAAAAGTGTGCTTTCTTTGCGAAAAAACTGATAACACATAGTTTCGGATAATTGAAAAATATTTTGCGAGCAAGTCCAGAAGGCTTCAATTCAGATTTCCAAAAGGAGCAATTTTTATATCTTGCGTAGATCAAAAGTTATCGGCATTACAAGTTGTCCATCTTTTAATGCCGATAATTTTTGACCTAGACAAGACATAAACATTGCTCCTTCTGGAAATGTGAATTGAAGCCTTCTGAACATGCTTGCAAAATAATTTTCAATTATTCGAAACTATGTGTTATCAGTTTTTTCGCAAAGAAAGTACACTTTTTACCACCAAAACATGCTTCTCGAACGAATTCTCGCAACGTTATTGGTAGGAATCCTTCTATGGTGATTCCTTTGTTAGTCAATCAAGGTATAACGCCTCTGCTAGCTGGAATAATATTTAAAGCAATTACACATCCTTTTAATAAGAAACAAACTTTCTAGCTTCAGCCTTGATATTTCTTATCATTTCGTCAAATCGAGAATTAAATGTTTCTTAAATTCTTCACACTCCAAATGATAATAACAGCCCAGATTAGGCAACTGTAGTGCAAGAAAAAGGATGTTCAAGTTTTGCAAGATATGTAATGGATGCTGTATCTATTTTCTATCTAGTTTAATTAAAAACATGCTTGCAACAACACTTCTCTTGAATTTATAATTTGAAACTCAGCCTGGCTATGTTTCTAAAGTGTTTCTTAATTTTTGCCTAATTTCAGCCTCATGTTTCTTATAAAAAAACGTCCACTACAAAGAAATACGATGCAGGTTGATAATGAAATGGAAAATTTGAATACCAAATAATACTTACCTTATGTGTTACGTCATTAAGCGAATAGGAGTGATGCTATAATGCAAATATGTAATCACGTAAGTAAAACCTTCGGAATTGACCTTCTTCTAGCTTATATAAGAAACTCAAAGCCCCTGAAACAAGGCACGATTGCCAAAATGAAGACAAGGGATCTTGAAAAACTATTATGATATAATTTATTATATAGAAAAGATAAAAACGATATTAATCAATCTATATTGATTATTGCTGTTCCCTAAAATGGCCTCGATCTCATGCACATGGGTGAATTTCCAGTGTGTATCTTCTTGGATGCAAACTGCTTAGCAGGAAAGTTACAAAGCATCTACCCAGCCCCGTCAATCTGCTTACCACTGACAACGATAGATAATTATCCTTCCTAGATTAAAAAGCAAATCAATAGAATATGCGTATGACAAAAGTTAGAAATTATCACTGAAAAACATTTTACTAAAGTGAACATTAGAAAAAGCCTGATTAGCAAACGTGTTCTAGCGCACTGGATGTGTAGGCCAAAGCATGAACAACCATGGGCATCTGAGAGAGGGGGCAGAGGGGAGCAAGCGATTCTCCAGCTTATTATATGGGGGAGCATGTGGAGCAAAAAGGCCATTTCTGAAATGCTATAGGTTGCTTTCCATATGCTAGCATGATACAACGGAAATCGAATATGCTAATTTATTGAGCTTATTTAATTAGTTCATTTGGTCTTGATTCAAATATCCTTTAGGCGTAGATTTTTGTGGAACACCCTTGATG
Source organism: Cassiopea xamachana (assembly GCA_900291935.2). Taxonomy (NCBI): domain Eukaryota; kingdom Metazoa; phylum Cnidaria; class Scyphozoa; order Rhizostomeae; family Cassiopeidae; genus Cassiopea; species Cassiopea xamachana. The sequence goes on along the minus strand of OLMO02000257.1, from coordinate 17,213,188 downwards.
ACAGCATAAAACGAGAAAAACCTTAAGCATGCTTTCAGAGGAGGATATGCAAATGGACTAAAGCTAGATGCACTTGTAAAATATGTCAATAATTCACCGTACCTACATGCTCATGCGTATATATTTTTTTGATTCTTATTCCCTATATATTAATGCATTTAAATGTTTTGGTGACTTTAGTTGGTTGGTTTTAATTGGTATTTCCATATACTATGTATCTTTTTTACCAACTTAATATAATGATTGATTGATTGATATAATATATATATATATATATATATATATATATATATATATATATATATATATAATGATTGATTGATTGACTGATTGATTGAATGAAGCACTATTTGACTGGAAAAGAAAACTATTTATATAATTGCAAGAAATAATGCCCCTGCAAAGGGGTAGGATGACAATGTTCCAAAAAGATCCCTTTGAAGCCCTCAGTTTCTTGGCTCGTTTTCTTGCCTATGACAGTTGGTACCCTTCTCTTCCTGTTATCTCCACTGTCCCACCGTCGCTCTGGCGTCCCTGTCAACAAACATAAGGGATCCAAACAAAGATTTCGTTTTGCTCATTTTTCCATTGCTGTACTACATGTCTCAGGCCGTCGAGTTTCACTGTTACGTCACTGCTGATCAGTCAATCAAAGCATGAAAGGATATTCTGCTATTTTCCAAATGTACAGAACTAATTCTAGATGGCAGATCTAAACACGCAAAAAAGGCTAATTTCTAAATCCTACCTTCGTTGTGGTGACCGAAGTCGATTGCCGATACCACTGTAGTTATAGCATTGAATATAAGGATACTCAGTATCAGAGATCTGGGAGTCTTGCGTCAGAAATGTAACATTGGCTCTTGTCCTAAAAAGGAGGATGAGAATCACAAATTAAATAGCTAGCTAAAAAATAAGTCTATGATCTGCGATAGGCACTTAAACTCGAGAGTGTGACAACTAGCTTGTAGCTGTAAATGATCTTCATATCCGTCTGTTCGATGCACAATAATCTCGTTCTTGTATTAAAAATTAGGAGTCACTAACCTCGGTCCCAGGCAACCACCTAAGCCCCCCAGTACTTGCGGGAAAAGTGCATACACGTCTTTTTATAAGAAAAAAGTTTATAAGAAACTGAGGCTCAAATGGTTAAAATCTTAAGAAAAGCTTAAGAAAATTACGAAGCTCAATTTCCAAAATTTAGTATTTTTATTGACAAAAAAATCAATATTTCGTTGTTATTGCATTCAACATGTTAAAGATGGAATTTAAATTCAAGCATACAATGTTAATAACGAAAGTGTAAGCTATTTTAGCCAATTTATTTCAGTAAAAGTTAAGAAAAACTTCAGAAAATCTCTGGCTTAAATTCGGGAAAAATTAAGAAAATTGAGGCTTAGGCAAAATGATGGTTTTATTACAAAAAAACGTGTATATTTTAAAAGTAGTATGCTGGTTTGATAAATTGATAACGTTTGCTTTACATTTTGCAGTTGTTTTAGTCTGCTAATTTCATTTTTCGCACAACAGCCCTCAAACTGCACTGCACTATGCACAATAGGCTCTGTACTACCAGCATCTGGCCACGACACAGGGAAACGTATATAGAATTTGCCTCCAAAGTCCAGAAGGGCCAGTTTCCAACTTTTTATTTCTGCGCGGGGAAGCATCACCAAATTATGGCGTGTACGTGGGTGGAAGCAGTGAGAGTAACGCCGCAAATGGGGATTGCGCGGGTGGAAGTAATGAAAGTGGTACCACAAATAGGGCTTTCACTAGTAAGGGCACAGAATGCTCCTTATTTTGTGGTTGGCGACCCTAGACGTAAACCAATTACAAAGCTTTCTGGAGAATTCAGTTTACACGATTTCCATTTGCTGAAACAACAACTGGGTATTTATCACTGACTATTTAATCCAGAAATCATAGTTCTATGGCTCTCAAAACCTAGATTTTTGTGCATGGCCTAATAAGTGAATACAAATTGACTAGACAATACTGGAATGCATTTATCGATGACGTGCTTGGCGATAGAAGCAAGCTTGTTTATCTTTGCGCTTCTCAAACAAAAATGCTCTGTTGCTGACTGACTGCTCAGTACATACAAGGAGAAAACCATGACATTTCAAATGATAGCATTATTCATCTATCATTTGTGAATTTTGAAATGTCTTTATAGATTTTGAGGTGCCTCACTTCCTGGTGGAGGAGTTACGTAACTGGTTTATGATCAATTTGTTTCATTATTTCAAAAAAATCAAAGTCCTTTCCCGCACCCAATGGCGCATAGGGCGGCGCCTATTTCCGTCTCTATAGCCCTAGGCCACGCGTCTGCGAATGCAGTGAAAGCTACAGCGGGGGGCTGGTCCACTGGTAGCTCCGCCAGTTTAATTTTCCCACTCCATTCTCATATGTCGAGCGCCAGACGGGAAGGCAGTGAGTACCATTTTTAAAGTCTTTGGTATGACTCGGCCGGGACTCGAACCACGACCTACCGGATGTGAGGCAGACACTCTACCACTGGGCCATCACGCCGCTATTTCCTACGCTATTGTTTAATTCATATGGAAAGCTATAGCTGGAGCGTTACGAGAGGGGAAGGGGGGCTCAGAAACGATAAATATGGCGCTACGTAAGGGGTGAATGACCCCCATACAGATGAGGCTTTTCAATGGTATAAGGGTTTGTCAATGGTATAAGGTTTTGTCAATGGTATAAGGGTTTGTCAATGGAACAAGGGGTTGTCAGTGGTATAAGGGTTTGTCAATGGTATAAGGGTTTGCCATTGGTATAAGGGATTGTCAATGGTATAAGGGGTTTTCAATGGTATAAGGGTTTGGCAATGGTATAAGGGTTTGTCAAAGGTAAAAGGGTTTGCCATTGGCATAAGGGTTTGTCAATGGAACAAGAGTTTGTCAATGGAACAAGGGTTTGTCAATGATATAAGGGTTTTTCAATGGTATAAGGGTTTGTCAGTGGAATAAAGGTTTGTCAAATGGTAGCGTTTGACGAAATTTGTCAATGGTAGCGTCTGAATAAAATGACTCGTCAATGGTAGCATTAGCGTCCAATTCAGTGTCAATCAAAAATGAGATGAAGATGAAACAACTCTTGATCATGATTCTCGTAGTGGCTCTTATTCTCAATTTTTATATAATACTAAAATAAATTGAACACATGAATATATCAAAAGACGTTAAAGTTTGAGAGACATGTCAGTAAATACGTACGCAAACTTGACGAAAATATGATTATGAAAACCATTTGCGCAATGATGCCTGAAAAGCAAAACAAATGATTATTGAATAAACAGAATAGATGAAATTTCTCTTCTCAAAACATGAATTATAACTAACGGCCCTGCAGACCATTGATGTGCAGTCTGCCTTATACTGTTGGAGTCTCACAAGAGTCTTTAGAAAATACTCCAGCCATTGTCAGCGACGCAAAAGTTACGACATGCTTACATTAGATCTCTGGAGTTGCTGAGGATTAGCGAGTTTCAAGAAAATGAAACCAAACAGTAACAACCATTGATTATGGGCGACACAAACATGATTACTGACTACAGTTTTCAGTAAGTCATGCGTTTATCCATGAGCCACGAAAACACAGGAGGGGATGTTTTCACAGAGAAGACTATGCCCAAAACGAAGACTGAAACGAAGTACAATGGAGTGATAAAGTGATTCATTAAATATGGATCTACCTCTCCCCCTAAGAGAAAATTATTGAGCCATGCCTACAAGCAAAGTAATGAAAAAGACATTGGTGCCACAACTTTTGACAAATCAAGTGATACTGACAACATTAAAGCTGCAAAATGGTACAACTTCCCTCATTTTTTTGGATATAACTGTAATGAGGTAGACACTTGTATCAATTACTTTTAACAAGTTTATTTGCTCTCTAGTCTATTTCTGGCTATGCTCTACCCTTTCAGATTCTACTTTGGTCTCTATACCATAGATATTAGTCATAAATTTGTGCTAGGAAAGTAATCTCAAAGCCTTACTCAACACATACCCTCAGAAAATAGAATTTTCTTTAAAAAATTTTAGATGAATTTTGATGATGAATTGTAGGAGCTATGGAAAATAACCATCTCCATTTTTGGAATTTCCATAAGCCTACATGTACACTTTAGCTTAGCAAAAGATTGAGTTGCTATATGCTTGGCATAAAAAGTTATTAGCATTTGTGTCTTTGTATGTGATGAAAAACTGAAAATTCATACATCCAACCTTGAGTCAAAATTTGAATATTTTCCACTTATAACCCAGTGATTTTGATATCATTTTTTAGTTTCTCACCCTAAGAAATAGTCATCTTGAAATTTTTAGCTCAATTCCTCTATTGGATCAACAGTTATTATCAAAAGAATGACAAAGAGTGTGAAATTTTGGTGGCGGTGCTGAGACAAAAATGCCAAAAAAGGTTTGGGACCAAGTATCGATATCTCAACAATGGCTTTGAATTTTACAGTAAAATTTGGCACCTAACCTTATCTCAGAAGTAGAAACACATGTGCCAAAAACCAGACAATTCTGAGGGGGGATGGTGACATGACCATTTCCTTTGGCATGGAATGACTCATATACATTATACTTGTGTGTTTTGGTGTACAAAGCAAGGACAGGTCAAACTAAGACAAGAAGGCAACTGAGCAAGTTTGATTAATAAGAGCTAATATGTTTACCTGAATAGGTAGCCAGCTGTCCCATGTTTTACACCATTGAAATTTATTTTTGTTTCAAGAGATTTCTATCAAAAATGATATTAAATGCTATTGTATGTGAAACATATTATACAAATAGAAATTCTACAATGATAAAAGTAATGATCAAAAGCTGAAAGATGCAAAAGCCAAGTGGTAATAACTCTACTCTATAAATAAGCCGGAAACATATCCTTTGAAGAGCATTGCAATGGCACTTTCTAATTGTAGCAAAATATTTCAGTGATAGTAAAACTGTTGATAATGATGCTGACACAGTAGCTTGGATCTTGGGTGGCAGGGGACTACCACATAATGTAGCAGAAACAAGATTTTTGCTAGGTTTTTAGAAGTTTCTAATACCTAATAAACAGAAGAGCAGCCATAATTATTTGCATTTAGTCCCCAAAATAATAGTTCTGGGTGTTCCTGTGTTGGTGATAGTTAAAAGCTGATTATCTGATTGCAAAACATAACAATCCTGAAAAATAAATTTAGACCTAAAATGTGCGCCAAAATACTAGCACCCTCGGATTTGAAAAAGTCCTAGGAAAGTCACTAAGTAATAGATATTCAATATGACTAATGCCAAGTAAGACATTGAGAGAAGCATCTATTAAATTTATGTATATCAAATATTTAAGAGAGAAAGCAAATTCCTCCATAACTTTCTTGCAGCTCCAACAGAGACATCCTGGATTCCTTTATCTCCTTTTTACACAAGTCAAGTGTCCAAGGCTATCAGTAGTTTCAGTGAGTTTTGCACAAAATAACCTTATCAAGAAAGCTGCAGCACTAGGAATTTGTGACATGAAAGGGCATTGCAATACGCGTTTGCATGTGGCATCAAACAAGCAACAAAAGATAGCACCTTAAATTTTGAATGGCTAAGGGTGTAGCCCCCTAAAAAGATATGCAGAGTGTTGTCAAAACTTTCTATAACATAGTGTAGTACTGGGGATTTTCCCTAAAGTAGGCACTGATGTACTATTAAAGCTAAAATTTTACTTCACATAAAATAAAACACACCTTCAGCGATTTTCTGGATGGCACTGTAAGTGTAATGTGTTGAATACAAGTTCCAGAATTTAGCAATATCTTATTCCAAGAAACCTGGACATCTATATCTGTTAATTTGACTTCAAGGTAGTTGTTATTTGTCACAGAGAGGGTACTCTACAACAAAAAAAACATTGAATAAATGTTGTGATGACACAGCCAATAAAAAGCCAAATCAAATTTTTAAAGGAAAAAATAAATTTTCAGTTTGCTATTTATTAGCACAATATTTGGAAAAGTATTCTAATTATTAAAGTTGGCAAGCTCTGTCTAGCACCAATGCCTCTAATCCTACAAATTCAAATTCACAGAACATTATTATTTCAATGGCTCAGAGTCTAAAAATACAGAGTTTACTCTAGTAAGTGGCTTTGTATCTTCCACAGTTCAACAACAAATATATTGGGTTTGCTATAGGGTTTGCTATAGGCTAAATGCATGAAAAAGCTATGACTATAAATAATCTGTTTTTGGCTTTCTTTAGCATTAATGTATGAATATTCTAGTAGCCTAGATACTTTTGCTTTCAATTTTCAGCTTTCTAGATAGAAGTTGTTTCTGTATACAAATGTTTCAAGGCATAATTTCATCAAAATGTTGAAAAATCTCAACTTTAAAGGTGTCCCAAAAATTGTATAAGTATTTTCCAACAATACTTATTAAGCAAGGAATTCCATTTGAAAACTGCTGGAAAGTTTTGAAGGCAAGCACAAAGAGTCTGCTCAATCATGTTCAAGGCAGTAACCAAACTGATGTCAAATGAAACCAAAAGCTGGACCAGAAGTTGATGGTGAGCCAAAAGCCAAGATGTCTAAATTCGACCATTTTTTCATGAAATGCAAGAAACCTATTGAAGAATAGATTTCCCTTTTGGGTGCTCTTAGTGTCTTGAAATTCCACCACTTTATAAACAGTTACACAATTGAAGAATTTTTCAAAAGAGATTGATACAATTTGCAAAAAAATTGATGGAATTATTGCCATGCATAATTACTAAGCTTAACTTGACATAAAAGTAGAAACTGCTACCTTAAACCATAAATATATAGCTAACACAAAAGATGAGAAAAGCTCAGGCATAGAATGGGGTAAAATCTTCTACACCTGGAGCATGAGTTGTGCACTTTACTTCCAGAACAGGCATCCATAGTCTGCTATTGAATTTAAAATCACAAAAGTTGAAAATGCATCCTGCCAATATATTCTCAATAGCATTCAAAACACAAGCTTATAAATGTAATACAAGCCAACTAGGTAAAAGTTGTGTTTTTTAAACTTAAAAAAATCAAACATACAGCTTGATGGAAAATCAACATCTTGATGTAGGTGTCTTGGAAACTGATTTTGCTATGATGCTATGATGTTGGGTTGTAAAACAAAGTGACAGAAAGAGACTAGCATCATTCACATTATGGAGTTGTCATTGGCTATTATGCATAAGCTGGACTAAACACCGCACAAATGATAGCATTTTGGAACAGGTTAAAATAAAAACAACTGATCAATTGCTGAATTGCATTGACAGAAGGAAACTGACATATTTAGGGCATTTTGTATGACAAGATGGGTTAGGGAGAGACTTAACAACTGGAATGGTGCTTGGGAAACATTAAAGAGGAAGACCAAAAACCAGATACAAAACAACATAAAGGAGCCTACAAACTTAAGCACGGTGAAAGTATATAGGATGGTGCAGGATAGAAGAAAATGAAGACAGTTTATTACTGATACCACAGCTAATCATTCCAATGATTTATCTGTATAATGATGATGATGGGAATCCATATTCTAAAAATTTTTCAAAAAAACTAATTTTGTTTTAACAGATGCACTCTGCTTTAACAATCTAAATTTGTTGATTCAATTTTCTACTTACGCAATATTTTAACCCTACTTTTTAAATTTTCATGTCTACAAAGTCAGGGACCCAGAAAGTGGCTTCAATAGAACTTGACCTTGACTCATGAATTCTAATGCTGAAATACTGAATGTTTTCCCTGATGTCACCCTGTGCTTGTAGTGGTTGGCATTAAACCACCATTCTTGTTGATAGCATGCGAAGATGGTCTCATGGCAGAAAAGCTAAGGAGGAATGCTGCCAAAGAGCCAACAGGGCAAGAATTAAGAAAACTTTAACAAACCACCCTTCTAGATTGGCTTAAAATGCAAAAAATCTGAAAGTGTAAGCTATTAAAGCATAAAAAGTACATAGAAATTGTCAGAAATTTAAGTACTGATTGGGGCTCAGTGAATGCCAGCCTCTAGGCACCTCCAATAGTGCTATACCTGATAGCTTGATAAACACTACCACAAGATCATCTTTGTACTAGCTAGGGGGATAGCTCTTTTTTGTAAGTGTAACTTTACAAGATACTGATAATCTTGTATAGTTACTAATATCAAAAGCTGTGAATGACTAAGAAACTTTGAATAGATCTTAATATATAGTATGCAAGCAAACATGACAATGCACAGAAATGCATTTCTATATTCTCCATGAGAGCGGGGTTGTCATATTCTTTTTGGTCTAAGGTGCAATTTGATGCGAAATAGGCTAGATTGATTGACACGGTCTGATGGAGGTGCCACTATTGAGTACTAGTATAGGAAACAGTGTTTTTCCTGTTATTTCTTGCTCACAACTATCCCTTGTTGGTTTGTTCATATTTCATTGTCATCTTATTTTATATGCAGAGGATACAGGGCCAGAGATACATGCTGTTTGTAGACTCAGCACTGACTGGCTATAAACAGATCAGTTATGTACATATACACATTTAAAGTTAGACTAATCATTACTGTGGATTATGTTAATGAAAGTGTAAATAAAGGTATTGATGGATGAATTACACATGATTTTATGATGACAATGTTTATGTTCACTACACCAGAAAGCATAAAATACACACAGTTCATTGAATATTTGCTGCCTGGCACATTCGACACTGCAAATAACTTGGGGGAAGAAGCTCCTAAATGCTAACTGTTACATGTGAGAAAAATTTTGCTAGGTTTCAGTTTGTTCAAATTGCTTTTAAGGCAACACTAAAATTTGACACCCCATGCACCAGAGCATCTCCAAAGGAACCAAAATGTAGAACTTACTAATGGCACAGTATTGCTTACACAGTTCTTTACTACAAAAGATATTAACTGAAGGCAGGAGACTGCACTCTCTTCATTCATATCTAGGGAGCTAAGGTACAGACACACCACAGCCAGGGGGCTGGGAGGGCTGTAGCCCCTCCCCACTTCTTTGATACTTTATCATAGTATACAATACATAGCCTATCTGTTTTACTCAATGTAAGAGTTTTCTTGCAATCTAAATTGGTAGTTATAAAATAGTAAGTGTTCTGCCCCCGAACCCCAGGAGCTTACTTCTTGTCCCCACCCCCCTCACTCAAAAATATGCTCTGGTGTCTCTGAGGCACCAGGGCTCCCCAATTCCTAGCCATTGAATAAACATATGACTATCTAAAGCACTACATCTTCTATCTTGCATCTTCCACTTATAATTCAAAATTATTGATCTTGTCTTACCTTTACAATAATGTATGGATTCAGGGTTTTATTGTCTGGAATATAAATCTTTGATGAAATGTCATACTTCAAACTTATGCTGACTGATCTTGGGATAAGGAAAAATGCCACAGGTGTTGCAATGCAAGCACAAATAAACAGCATAATAACCAACTTCCAAAATCTAGAAACACACAAAGTTTGCTTTTAAGCAAAAGAAAAATGAAGCAGCAATACTTTTCTCTTTGGGAGCATGCTCTGAGGGTAAGTGGGTAAATAAGGGCAAAGGCATACTCATGCCAATGGGGTCATTCAAAGTCTATAACAGTGAGGTAAGGTATGCACCATTTTTGTGACAAAATGCTATGAAAAATATAGGGGTGAGTGTATCAAGCCATTTCTGTTACAAAAAACTATATTTTTTCATCAATTTTAAGTATACAAAATATATAATTTATTTTGTCTGCAACAGTATCAGCTTAATACAAACAAAAAGAATAAGGAGGGCTTAGTGCTGCTGATATATTATTTAAACGAAGCCCAGTTTCCATACAGCCACATGAAATGCAAGACCACACGAAATGCACTAGTCAATGGCAGACATGTCACAGGCAGCCCTCACCACATGGAAGCATTCATGAGAGGCTTTCCTGAAAACCTGCATTAGATTAGCAAAAACACCATAATTGTTCTATACATAAGTGCTTGCAGGTTAATACATTAGCAAATTTGCTGATAAATATACATTATTCCATTTTATGCAATACTCTATTACAATATATTAATGAATGGAGTGGGGAAGGGGTATCCTGCAAGACTATTATGTAGTAAAGAGGGGATGTGACAACCTGCTACATGGAGAGTGGGGATGAAAATGGCAATTATTTTTACAACATACATTTTGAATGATCCCTACAATGTTGGTGGGCTTGTAAAGGTCAAAGCACACATACTCCAAGATATGGTGTTCTTCAAGAGTTTGATATACTTAGTATCAGTAAAATCCTAGAAATTTCTTGAAAATTTGAAAACAAGAACTCCAAACACAAATCCACTATCAAATTTGGGGCCTGTATCTTCACACTTCACTGTAGTCAAGTGTGAAGATATCCATAGTAATGGATAAATAACTGTCTAAAAGGAAAAAATTGCATAGGTCTTGCCTGGATCTGAAACATCAAGAGAAAAAATGTATCAATGTTTCTGATGGAGATGTTCTGAAATATAGGTCTTCACCAAAATTTTTCAGTCTCTACCATTATGCTGAAGCATATTCCTGAGGTTTATTGTACTAAGAATGGGGGCACAAAAATGGCATATCTATCAATTTTTTTATAGTTCCATAAAGTGTTTGTTAGGGAGGACTATTTAAAAGGCAGAAAATTGGAGAAAACAGGCTATACTGTAGCCATGCAGTTAACACAGAATGCTCCTTTTGCAATAATCGCAAACATTGCTAGTTAACAAAGCAAATAACACAGCCCCATTCCACAAATTAACATGAAGTTAACATAAAACTATCCCAGAATAACAAAATATACAAGCCATGCTTAAAGAACATATTTGAAATGATAGCTCTTCACTAAAAACACCAAGGACAACAAAGGAAGCAAGGTTCTATGAAACACATACATTCTTGATGGTTGAAGCCTTTTGTCTTTGACTGGTACAAATGAAACTAACTCATTGACATCATCTAGGAACAACAATATCAAAACTTTTATTAAAGAAAGTTACTGAATGATATCACTGATTCCTTTTTTCTTAAACTTCTCATGGTATATTTCAATTGCAATTAAAAATACAAATCTTTCTACAAAAAGGTAATTTGTATCTGGCAGATGAGGCTACAACTAATTATCAATACATTTTACATGCAAGAAAAAAATAAAATGAAAGAAAATAAAATGAAAGAAAATAAAATAGCAACACCAATCAGCATATTTACAAACAAGCATATATAAGCAGATGATGGATTTCTTTCATATATCTAATACATAAGGAGGTCAGGCTTGCATGCAGAAGATATAGCATGTCGATTGAATAATGATATTCGTTGTTTTCCTTAATATATACATCATGTGTTGTCTCTCAACATTAAGATCCTTACGTCACGTGTTGTCTCTCAACATCAAGACAATAAATTTAAAAAGCTGAAATATGTAATGAAAATTGGCAATGCTGACAAATGATCAGCACTGCAACTCAATTCACAAGCACGAATCAACAAGCAAGGTTCAGAGCGCATTTCAAGAACTTTTCCCTGTTAAAAGTAACTGGTGCTCCCATAACAACTACCCTAAAATATGCTTTTTAAGTGAAAATGCTTTAAGTTTCTTGGTTGCAAGGTAAAAACTGCATTCCTACTACTTTATCAAAATTTCAGCCAATTCTGAGATGGTGGGTTAAAAAATTTGCTAATTTTCCAGGACAGTTGATATGGAATGATTGTACGAAAGGGAGTTTCTTTTGTTATCCAACAATGCTGCAGAGAAAATATGAAAACATTATCACCTTCATGCACTTGCCCAACTCCTCTACAAGTGGGGCAAACAACTGGGAAATGCTCGTAAGTAAAGGATTCTGTATCGGTATCTCGGCTTTCTCTGCGGTCTGGAATTATGCCGACGTCAGTGGGATGGTTGACAGACACAATATTGCCTACTGTCGAGGACTCAGACTCTCCATCGTCCTCACCATGACCAAAATTATCCATTCCTCGAAGCATCAGCAGAGTCAAATGGGGCAAAGAGACTATAGTCTGCTACACTACTCCTCAATATTTTGTCAAAACCTGAGTTTAAGGAATGGTTCTTCTGAGTACGAAAGAGTGCACTTGCAAGATGTGAACTTTAACATATCAAGGGATCAAGGTGAACAGCAGCAACAACAACAACATATTCGTCGTTCACTTCAATTCTCCTTTGGGGTTCTATGATATCCTAACCATCATTTTGAAAACAAAACGCATTTTGTCAGCTAGAAGTAGCTCCTATACCGACATATTGATCAAGCATAATCAAGTGGGGGTCCAGAGGCAATTATGAGTTTTTATGCTCACAAAAAGTCTTCAGTGTTGGATATAGTCTTCCCAAAGTATCACCTGATAGTAGCGTCAACTGATGACGTCATTTTGTAGAACCATTTACTACTGAATTTAAGGCTAGCTGAATCTATCGCACAGTTTCAGTTAACACTGACGTAGTTTCTTTCAATGAGTAAGCCATAATAAGGCTTATTATTTTTTACTTATCTTGGTTATAGTCCATATTCATGCAACCAAAGGGCCAAATTCATTAATTACTATCAAAAATTGTTTCATCGATTAATAACTTGATAACTGGAGGAGTCCACAGACAGTTCTCCCACTCAATGTTTGCTATACTCCGCTACAGCGCGTGCGATTTTTCCCTAGATTTCCCTACGGCTGGTTTCTTCCAATTCCGCTACGTTCCCCTACATGTTCGTATATTCCTCTACAGTCCCTATAACCAGGGGCCTAATTTCTATATGTAGCAAGGCTCTTTGCTACCATTATTACCCTGCAAAGAGATTCAATTGCCCTGTAAATTGTGCTGTTTTTTCTGTTGGGGGCTTCACACCCCCAGAACACCAAAATTTTTGAAAGCCTCCAATGACTTTAGGAAAGGGGGCTGCACCCCTTGGCCCTACTAGAATTAAACTTTCTGCATTTTTTTGTAGATTGACTTGTGTTACCCTTCAAAGCTATTCCATGGAAATGTAGTCAGATGCTGTATTAACGTATTAACTCAAATTTACTTAAATACTACATAAAAAGTTACTCAAATACAACATAATTTTCGAATGCTCCCATATCTTTTTCAGCATATTTTTGCATTTAAGAATTTCTAGCACTTGCATGTAAAAGAACAAGATGTTCATTAGCGTCAAATGTAGTTGAAATTTTTCAAAAACTTTCGCAATAGCTTCTAATGTACTTATAGCAGTAGCTTCTTTGAAATAGGTACATGCATTGGAAAACGCAGCCTGATGATGAATTGAAGAACAAGGGCCACGACGAAAATCATAGTCAATCAAAATATTCCATTTTTCATCACATCTTTAATTACATCTTTAATCAACTCTACCATCGACAATCAATTAGCGCATTAAACGAATCCTTTCTGGCAAATCCATTAAGACAAATCCATTAAAACAAAACCATTAAACGCTTCGGGGCTTCTTTGTAGTTTTAGTAGCTTCTATTTTGCAAAGCATTATGGTATACTATGAGGACACTGGGCCGTTAGCAACTTTTCTACAAATCGAATTTTAAAAGTCCACTACAAAACTAAAAGCTATTGCTGTTGAAGTGAAAGTAAAAGTTAGATATTCAAATTGATAGAGTTTTATGTTTTTTAAAAGNGAAAAAATGTTATGATTTCAAAATATGACAAAATTTTGGAAAGTTAAACTTTCAAAAAAAGTCAATTTTTGAATGAGAACATTGGGCTATGTTTGTACTTTTAGAATAAGAAAGAAAGTAATGCCTGGAAGCCCGTCATAGCTAACAGGTATCGTCAAGGCTCGTTCTGCCACTTTGTTCATAACAGTAAATCCCCGCAGGTTAGCTAGCAAATGTCCTTTCCAATACACGCACTCTTTCGTATGCGCTTCCAACCTTCTTGGTGAAGCGGAACCACAAGGATGTATTCCAGTGGCTAGAGGAACCTCCGTTCACATATCTGCTCTGAAGAGCTAAAATATACTGTCGATCGTAGCATTGTTATATTTTCTGGCGGAACCCCTGGGCTGTACAGGCGGAACCCGAGGGTTCCGGAGAACCCTAGGTGAAAACCACTCCCTTATTACCTCACTTCCAGTATTGGCTAAATTTGACCTTTCTTCTAGTGGATTTGGCCTAGAAGTATGGAGGTGACCTGGCAGTCCTGGTCAAAACCACTGATCGGAAAAGTGGAATTAAAGTAAACTTTATGTGCACCTAGAACCATTTCCAAACTCTTTTAACCCTGCACCCCCGACAATGTTGCCTTGTTTAGGAATCTTTAGTCTAGACCAGTGGTGCTGTCTTAGAATTATGGGAAAGGGGGCTGTGCTGTAGGAAATATATTGACCACGCCCATTTTGAAATTCAGAGCATAATTTGTTTAATACTGCTGTATATGTGAATGCATCAAACGAAGGAGAAGGCCAGTTTGTGCTGGAGTATTCTTGTCTATTGATACGAGCCTACCCTTCCTCTCTCTCCTACTTTCGCAAATGCATGGCTAAGTACATTTCCAGCCTAGCAAATGTTTGGTTTAAGGACACTGAGCCCGTCGAAAAAAGTTGTCGTAACGTTAACAAGGGGAATGAGCCCCCTCTCCACGACACGCCTGGTCTAGACTAGTGGCTTTCAACCTTTTACAGTAGTGGAACCCTAAGGAAACATTCCAGTGGCTCAAGAAAGAGCCCTTCAGCATACACTGATTTACAAAAGGTCTCAGCTAAAAATGTTACAATTTCAACTGAAGTTAAAGTAGCATACAAATTAAAATATTTGCTTAATGTACAATGCTAAACTCTATTAAAAGAATATTTGCATAGATGCTTTAAAGTTATATAATGTTACAGCTTGTTTGGCCTCAGCTGAGAGGCTATTCAAATATCTTATTCCTCTGGACGAAAAGAATTTCTCAGAATAATGATAGCTTCAAATCAATAGAAGTATTTCGGGAGTTATGAAGAGATCTTTACAAGTTTCTCGAGAACAGTTCAGTCAAGTACTGATGAGCTAGACCACTTAAAACCTTAAATACCAAGACTTTTGTCTCATAATTGATCACCTCTTCAATTACTTTCCAACCTATATTTTGAATTAGCGGTAAGGCTGAAATAGAACTACTCAGTGGCGTAGCGTGACCTCTGCGACAGGGTATTCTATCATATATTGTTTTGGGTGTGGCTAGGTGTGGCTTCTTGAGCCTGGTTACACATATGTTAAAACATATTGAAAGTTTCTTCAGGTGGAGTAAATTAGGGAGCCTCAGACATTTGATAGTCTCTGTGGAAAAAGGATGGAATATTTTAATATAATTACAAACTATGCAAAATTAAGAAGTGAGAACATGGGGAAGGAAGGGAAGGGCAACAGGTATGGATGCATAATATACCCAATGATGCTGAAATTGCCTTATATCCCTGAATGGAACAATACTGGGAGAATCGCGCACTTAGTACAATACATTAGCAGTCACTCAGGCTATGCTGTGCACCAAGGAAATGCCTATGCTATCTATGGAAAAAATAAATACAAATTTCTAAGCTATTAAACTAGGTTCATAAAGTATGACAGAAGCGGAAAACCATACATGATTCGCAGCAGACCTTCCTTTGCAATGTTACACGCTACATTTTCAGAGAACTACCTCAGTTGAATATTCCTTCAGCCATTTAGCCATTTTCTCAAAGACGAATAGATCGAAAGCAAAATCAAACGATAGCTGCCTTTTGATTTTAGGATCTCTAACCCATCCAAGGAAATCTCGAGAACACGATTCTGTCAGTTGCCAGCTGTGTAATGTAAAGTACCAAAAAATATCTTTTGTCACTCAAAACATGAAGCAATACCTGTAAATTGAGCACTGGTTCATACCCATCGCCGCTTCTTTATCATTGCCAGCACCATTATAGGGCCCTAAACGAGACTGCTTTGCAACTTGCCGAAATTGAGGCTAGAATAATAATCGTAGCGGAAATCCGCAGCTTATTTTTCAATTATTGTGGCTGTTCATCGACCAATCCTTTCATAAAATTCTACGCTCTGATTGGTTGAACTTAGAAGGAAGAGATTCACTCCTCATTGCATGACGTAACCAGTGTCACAACAAAGCGGAGAGAATAAGCGGCGACATTTTGCTCCTACGCAACATTACTCTCAATAATGGTAGTCTAACATGGAAACTTCATGCAACAATGAATGGCTGTATTGAATTTTAGGCTTCAAGTGAATAAGCTTGTTCAAAAAATATTACTTCTGATATCCCAGGGTATTCACTGAATACCTTACATACTCTGACAGAAAGCCTCTGGAACTACTGCCGGTTATTACTCTTGCTGCCCGGTTTTGGAGCTTCTGCAAGCGGTCTTTATCTGTTACGGTACAACACCCCCAAACAGAGCAATAATAGTGAAAATGTGATTCCATAAATGTTCTATACAAGTTATTTAAGCAATTCTTTGGAATGAAGTTCTCAATTTATTTTAGAAATTCAATACCTCTCGAAACTTTTCATGAGACAAGATTAATATGTTCCTTCAATTCCAAGTCTTCATCAATTCACTTCTAGTTCCAGGCATGCAACTAGCAAGCTTTGAAGGCAGAGTCTAATTTTTGTGCCTCTTGCAAAAAATAAGTGCTGTTTTCCTTAAAACTTAACAGCTGAAGAAGCAAGGAATAGAGAAAAAGATACAATAGAATGCAAGGGCGGACTGGCAAAATTTTTTGGCCCGGGCACAGTGTGACTAAATCGGCCCATAAGGTCAAGAAAGTATAAGAAAGCTTGCAAAGACATTGAAAAGGCTGCAAACTTATAATAGATCCCCAGTTTTAATGTCAGCTCTTTCAATATGCATTGCAAGTACTCCATATTCAGAATTGAACTCTTTCTAAGCTTCATGCAGCCAGCATACGCGTCAAATCTTGATAGGCTAACAAATGAATCACCATAGAAGGATTCCTGCCAATAATATTGCGAGAATTCGTTCGAGAAGCGTGTTTTGGAGGTAAAAAGTGTACTTTCTTTGCGACAAAACTGATAACACATAGTTTCGAATAATTGAAAAATTTTTACGTCTTGTGCAAATCAAAAGCTATCGACATTTCAAGGTATCCATCTTTTCTTTTAATGTCGATAATTTTTGATCTGTGCAAGATATAAAAATTGCTCCTTCTGGAAATGTGAATTGAAGCCTTCTGAAAATGCTTGCAAAATATTTTCCAATTATTCGAAATTATGTGTTATCAGTTTTTGCGAAAAGAAGGTACATTTTTTACCGGCAAAACAAGCTTCTAGTATGAATTCTCGAAACATTATTGCCGGGAGTAATTCGATGGTGATTCCTTTGTTAGCCAATCAAGATTTGATGCCTATGCTCATGCAGCCGGTCCTTAGGGCATTTGTCTGAATGGCCCGACCAGCCAGTCTGCATCTGGAATAGAATCCAGCATGGAATAGCAAGCACAATCATTCACAGGATTCCTTCAAAAGACATTTCGAGCTGGCCATTGCCATACCAGCTCTTCTCCAAACTCTGAATATGTCCATTTCAGGGACAATAGTAGCTGCGCAAGCATTTCAAATACCTTTTAATGACATTAACGGACCTAGACAACTCAGCCTTGCTTTTAAATTGTATCATGTTGAACTCCTCCCTTGCATGATAGTTATAGAGACACTTAGAAGAAAATCTCGAGCTGAGAAAAAACAGAACATCAGCAAACAATCCTACTGCCCCATAATCAACATGTTCTATTTGAAAAAGTGCTTGCATTATCATGCTCCTGTCGATCACCTTCAATTTAAATTTGTCGCGAAAAATAACCGTCAGTAAATATTGCCTTTTGTATTTTTCCTGAAGTGCTTGCTCTTGCTTTGAGAATGACAGACTCCAAACCAGGTGAGGCGAGGGAAATCTCTCCGTAATAATGCCTTGAGCTACAAAGTAGGATGGTGAGAAAACATAGTCTTTAAGGAACCACCCTTTCAAATAGTCTGGAACTGTTATCACTGGAATGACTTCTACATCGATGTCCCCATATTCTGAATATATTTGGAGTGAATTTGTATATGTCAAACTCAGTGTTGGAAATCTTTCTGCACTACCTTTCGCGCATCCATCAATAGCTTTTCTCAATTGCACATTTAATGTCGCTTTTACTTGCTCAGAACTCAGAAAACCTTCTTCATTATTGACATCCGACACTGCGCCAATTGCTTGTATTAGTACGTTAAATGGGGAATGCTTATGAACGTATAGGGCTACTTCTTGGCCTAAGGATAGTGGCATGAAGACCTTGAAAGTGTTGCAAGCTTCGAATTGAATGACAAAATCAGGATTGTAGCATTTAGTAGTGTTCAACTCAGATTTGCATAGGTGTTCGCAAAGCTGCTTGCAAATTTCCTTCACTAAATTATACTGTTTAACCAATAATCTCTTCTGGACGTCAAGATCAAACTCAGTGATAATCTCCATGGTGCTAGTCACTCAATCAGTACAAGATTGAAGTTGTTGTGGACAGCAGCACTACAGATCGTTGAGAAAAATGTGCTTAGGACAGTAAAGCACTCTCAAGAAACAACACCAAGCGTGCGCAATAACGCTCATTATCAATAGAATGGAAAACAGTGTAAATTATAACCTGCTCCACTATGAGAAACCTGTCATGCTACAGGTTCCATTCACAAAGTCTTGCTTCATTAACTGAAGTTGCAAGAAATAATGTGTTCAAAACAGAGCATACGATTTCACANAGGCTGCATTCCATGTAAGTAGACGCGAATATGTCGGGCCTGAGCTAGGAAAAATATTTTGGTGTACGAAAGAGAATCCCCCATGCCTCGGCGTTTCGGTCACAGAAAATCCCTTGCATATTCGAATTGTCGAGCGTATTGGCATGTTCCTGACAGAATAGTGAAACAAATTTTCTGGGGGCTTCGCCCGCAGACCCCCTTTTCTTCTCTCTGCTAAATGTTTTCAGTTTGTTTCCCCAATATATTTCACCCTTACATACTTATATACATCGTATTATATGTGAGCTTTTTGCCCATTTGAAACATGCACTATGGAAAACGCTTTCGAGCAAAGTTGGCAAAGCATTAAAAAAACCACGAAAGCATCAGTGTATGATTAAGCCACCCCATTTCTAAGATAACTTTGTCATGGCGTAGTGAAAAGATACTGAAAAATGTCCGGCGTGGGATCAACATGGAATGCACTCTGGACTATTTCTAGCTATTTCATTCAAATGTTCGTATTATTTCATAGCACATTGAATTAATCCTTTATTTAGTCTTCTAGATCTTAACAACATTCATTGGTGTATTCCAGGGATTAAGTTAAGGAATTTATTTATCAAAGAGAAAAGCAACTATCTTCATGCAAGACTTAAAATTGACGTTTGTTAACTCAAAATTGCTTAAACAGGGAATAATAAGTATCCCAAAGAAATAAGAGGTAATTGCTATGAAAAATAGACCCAAGCGCGCAACAAGGAATTTTCGAGGTCAGAGGTCAAATCCACGAAAAAGAGCAAATTAAAACTTTTTAAAGAAGATACGGCCTTTGAATAATGTCTTGTAGGTTCATAAACGGAGGAAATAGTGTGGGAAGCTTATTAGTATTTTTAGATAATCATCATTGCAACCTCTTCGCGGTAACAAAAGAAAACACGGGGGTTGGGGGAAAAGCCCCCAAAAAATTTTGGAACTACAACTTTTTAATCTAAAGAAAACACCCTTCTTTATATAAAGAGGACACTGTAAAAAGGGCACTTTCGCTTTTTTGCTTAAAAGGGTCCCTAGATGTCCATTTAGGACTGAAAAAGAGAGGTCACCAAGTGTCAAAAGTGAGAAGTCAAATAGAAACCTTAAAAGTTGAAAAATCAAGAATCATCCTTTTGCATTCCTATCAGAGAATGACGTAAGTAAAAGATAAAGTACATTAAAAAGGTCTTCCTCCATGTCGAAAAAAACCTGAAAACTCGCACGTTAAGGATTTTTGTAATGTGTTCACATCTTATTTGCGTGGAAACATGCAATTTACCTTATTACGTGCAGTAATGAAAGCTATGACGAAACTTTCCTAAAGGTATTAAATTTAGCCAAAGTAATATCTTGACAGAGGGAGACACTAAGTTCATATTAAATTAGATACATACTTCTTTGTTGTCAAAATATACGCAAAACTCCTTCTCAGCATTTTCAACTCTGTTGTTTTTATAACCATAAAATATACCCATCAAAGTTTAAGAAGCTATTAAAAGCAACCAAAACTATAAAGATCATGTGTGTTGTACATTTATTGACTTACAAAGCATTTAATTCTTTAAAGATTTTTCTCAGTTCTTAGCGTTCAAAGTTCAAGAGTAAAAGAGCTAAAGTAAGTGCACTTGGGCAGCACTTTACCTGGTAGACAGAATGTAGTATACTTCAGTTAGTGGAAAGCATTCTTTCCTTCTAGCTATTGCATGTGTTGTTCCTCATGGATCAATACCGGGGCCCTTGTTCTTCCTTTCACTCTCCAAGGAGTTGCAAACATGCAAACGAAAAGCTAGCAGGTAAAACAATGGTTTGATACAAATAATATATCTCTGGGAATAAGTAAACTAACATTACAAGTTGCATTCGTCTACGTACTCAATTCATCATTTAAACTGCAGTCACCATAGGTGATAAACAGTGATAAATTTTTGGTAGTTTTATTGGAAAAATTTCTAACTATGAAATGCCTATTTTAAAGATTATGGCATTATCTTCAAGACTTCGTATTTTTCTCAACAAGCGCATTTGTGACAATATGCAATGCTTTGTGTATGCTTGTCATACGGTCACAATATGGTATTGTTGTTTGGGGTTAAACATTTAACTGGCTTATCGAGCCACAATTAGGAACTAAAATTGTTGATGTATTTGAAATAAGCTACAGTACTTCCTTTTTGAACCAGGAAAAACTAACACTCTTTTTATAGCATTTTCTTCTTTACAGCGTCTATTCATTCTCATTGCAAAGCCGTCAATAAGTGGTATTATTATGCTAAGAAATATTATCTCCATTGTGGCTTGCAATTAGAGGGTGGATTCAGGAATGTTTGAATGGGGACTATACTCAAAAGACCAATACATTGTTTGCAAGATGTTAGTCTACTCTATTTAATCTTCTGCTTTGATCGAGAGTTATGAGGAGATTGTATGGATGCACTTAGTATAATGAGATTGTATGAATTGCATGTAGTTTAAAGAGTCTCTATTGATTGCATGCTATTCGAAGAGAATCTATGGATTTGGAATCCAGCTGCTAAGACTTAGTCAATGATTAAACTACGCATCCACGGAGCTAGCAATGGTGCAATTGCAGATTCAATAATGTCTCTGAGTGAAGTGAGGGTACCTGTGAAGTCAAAAGCACAAACACTCAATATGATGTTTCAAGTCAAAGCATTACAAAGATTGTAAAGAAATTTCCAGATAGAATTAAGAGTAATCGAAAAACTATATTTGAATGAGAGTCACAAAAATGCAGAACTGTGGCTGGGACCTCTTGAAACGCAATAAAAAACTTCTTTTATTGTAGATCAAACTACGCAAACAACATTTACCCCCTACAGTTAAATATAAGAAAAAGCATGGATACGCCCTCATCTCAAGACTTCTTCTCCACGCAAACAGAAAATTACTATTATAGTGTCTAAGTTCATTGTTGAATGAGGACTGTCAGTTACTATGGCAACTTTAATTCCATTGTTTCGAAAGAACAATCTCTAGCTTGATTCAGCTGGGGACCATCGAGCTCATAATCAAACGGGAATTGAATGTATTTGTATAAAATGAATATTGCTATGAGTCGAAGAAATCCACAAGTGCTACTCATGCAATGATGTCTGACTTTTAGTGGTTTTTTATATAGAAGGCTAGAAGGGATGGGGATTGGGACAGAAACTTTCCTGTAAAAAAGCATGTATTTGTAAAAGCAGTTATAAATTAATGCTTGATAATAACTTCTCCGCATCTTCATTTCATTCATTGAGAACAAATTTAGCGGAAGATTAAAGAAATTATGAGTGTAAATGACTATAGTTTTGTTTGGTGAACTTATTGTGTCAAAAGAACGTACCTCTAATAAACTATTGTTTACCACTGCATCCGAAATACATTATACATTCATTCTCCCTTTAGCTCCAGGGATGGCTTACCAAGTCATCATATATGCTTAAGAGAGACGATTTAACTCTCAAAGATGCCATAATTACATAAATGATGCTCGCAACAGTCCAGCAAATGTCTGATTTTTAAGGAAGAATAGCTAGGACAGAAGTCCTAGCAATGCTATGCAATGTGCTCGCTCAGCATCTAGAAGGAGACCATGTATAAGACTTCTAGTGGGAGCGAAAAGAAGCTGTCATATAACACCTATATTGAAAGATCTTCACTGGTTACCGGTAGTATGCAGAATTAAATATAAGATGTTGTTCTTGACATTTAAGTGTATGAAAAAGTTGGCTCCAGATTATCTGGTTAATCTACTAAAGAAACGCAAAGCCTAAAGGGCAACAAGATCAGTAACAAATAGGCATTTACTTGAAACCAAGAGAATTCATTTAGTGACAGCAGGAGACCATCTATTTGTGCATGCTGCTCCAAAATTATGGAATGAATTGCAGTATTCATTGAGGGCATTGAACTTCATTTAAAAAACTGTTAAAGACTTATTTATTTCAAAGTTATTTTTGTAAATATTGATAGTTTATAAGTGTATTCCTGTTTTTTGTTAATGTATGTTATGCGCCTATGAGACCTGAGGATATATGGCGCAAAATAAATGTCTTTATTATTATTATTATAAATTCTAGTTCAGGCATTGTATCACATGACCAATGTCGCTGAAAAATTGATCCACTTGATTCAACATGGTCAAATATTTCGTACGACATTTTCCATGTTGTACAAGTTTATCAACAGGCAATTCAATTGAATTCTTCTGCATTCGTGAATCACGCCATCTTGCAAAAACCATATAACATTTTTCGTTTAGTGTCATTTCTAATGTTGGAATCTAGTGCCAAAACCACAAAAACAACATTAATAGCATTTGGACACACGGGAAAAGTTGGTCTTAAAGTGCATGCAAAACATGACCAACAGAAATGCAAGTAGTGTCGCGTGAGCATGCGTAAGCACGTGCCCTAAAGAAAGATCCAATAATACAAGTGTCCTATTTCCATTAGCAACGTCTTCATATGCAGAAATGCAAGTGTCGTGTGGTAAACTTCGTGCGACATTACTGTCTAACCTGGTCAGTTCTTAATCATCAATTAATTACAGCGGGCAGATCGACCCGAGAATTCTAGGAAGTCCATGTAAGCTTAAGCCTATACTTCATGAAAGTCACAATCTCTTCATTTACATACAGGGTTCCCACTCTTTCTTCAACAATTTTTTAGGATATTTAGGAGAATTTAGTATATTTCCTATGTTTTAGGAGGCTTTGCAGATTCCAAAGAAATTCATTTATTGTTGAAGAATGTTTGGGAAAATAATGGATTAAAGTTTACTAAGATGACATGATAGAAATAGGGTTAATTCTAATTCTACTATCTTGTTCCACCGCCAAAAGCACTTTCTCATCCAAAAGTCGTAAAAATCGCCAGTGAATGACTGCCTCAATGCCTAATCATTTTGTCTATTCAAAAATATAATACATTAACGGTAGAATAATGACGTAAGAGTGATTTTTGGACAACAAAAATTCAACTTTGGAAATTGAGGCTTGTGATTTTCTTAAGATTTCTTAAGATTTATGATTTAACCATTTCTATTATGATAAACCATTAAAGCCAATTCATTGAGCAATTTAACTGCTGAAAAGAAATCCAACTTATAAAAATTTAGAAGAAATTTAGGAGAACAGCAAAACATTCCAAAAACTGTAGGGTATTTTAGGATTCCTTAGGAGAGTTCTATTTTTCTGTGATATTTTAGAATTTCTGGGAAGCGTTGGAAACTTGTACATACCAGTAAGTATTAACTAGATGTTAGTCTGCTTGCAGCATTACCAACACTAAGATATTTGAGTACTTACACTTTTGTACTGCTTCATGACATTCAATAGTAAATGTGGTTTCAGTCGTAGAATCCATAGTGGCTGGTAAGAAATACATTGTCTTTGAAGAGGGTTTTTGAAGATAAGAATATCCCATGGAATAGTGATGTCCCCTTCGTAAATTCCCCTCCCCCCTTAGTTACGATTCTTTACAAGAGGCCCTGGGCTCCTGTACTTAACTTGCCAAGTATTCTTAATGTAGCTGAGTCTTTGTCGAGTATGCGCCTTTAGTAAGCAAAATTTGCTGAGTATCAGCATACTCGATTGCCCCTGGAGGCACCTAACTCTCTTTTATCCCCAGAAATTCACAATGACTAATTCTGAAGGTCATTGGGTTGCCAATAACGTGCCTTCAGGCCGGAGGTTGTCCGACCCTGCTGCCTCGGTGCCAGAAGATGTTCAGTTTTGTGAAGAGCATGACAGAGTATCATACTTATGAGACAAGAAACCCGTCTTTCAAGCCTTTCAGAAGAGCTTCTCATTCAAAGGAGACTCATTTAAGCCGGGGTACTCTTTAAGAAAATTGGGATGTTCAAGTTATTTTATATATATCATTATCCAAGCCTCTTCAATGCGTTACAGTAAAGCATAGCAGAGATAACGAATATTGCATGCTGCCATTTCGTCCATAGTTACAAATGGGAGTCTCAGCAGAGATAAGGATTTTCCAAATGGGTGCCATTTTTTTTGGATTGAGGTGGCACTCATTTAAGTCGAAGTTCACATTGAGGCAATCGCTATAATGTACTAATTTGTGTGCTAGTTTGTTGTACTGAAGGATAAGTGCTTTGAGGATGATATTCTGCCAATATCTTGAAATTATATAATGAAAAGTCCAACCTAATGGATTTTTGGTACAAAGAGTACCAAAGCAGCAGTTACAATTCCAACATTAAAAGGAAAAGGGAAATTAGTTATAAAAATTTGCTGTAAATGACTTGCAACAAGAAATGAGATTTCCAATAAAGATGTTTAAGATTTATATAGAAAATTGAATCAAAGCTTTACGCACATGTGCACTTGTCTGATAATAATGTTCCCATCCTGTTAGAAATATTAATTAATCTTTCATCAGTCAGTAAAACGTAAGAAAGAATTTCAATATTCAGATATCTAAACACTGGTTTAAACAATGGTTAGATATTTGTTGTTTTTAGCAAATTTTAATAAATGTATAAATTACTATCAAGTAATTGAGTGCTTAGTGTTTTACATTGTCTTTTTCAGCATCGAATATGGGTTTGGATGTATGGATTTAGATGGTGATGGAAAAATTTCAATGTATGAAATAGACTATTTTTATACTGAACAGCTTGAGCAAATGCAGTGCATAGGAACTGAAACTTTAGCGTTTCCCGACCACCTTTGCGTTTACAGAATTACATATATATATTATATATGTATACATATATATATTATATATATATACATATATATATATATATATGTACTATTCATACTTTTTCATATATACATATATATATACATATATATATTATATATATATACATATATATATTATATATATATACATATATATATATATATATATATATATATGTACTATTCATACTTTTTCTTTTTCATCCAATGTAAAGTAGTCAATATTATACCGCCAAATTTTAGGGAGGTAAAGTATTGTAGAGTAGATGCTAGTATTAAACGAGCATTGTTTACAGAGATTATAAATACATACATATATATATACATATATATATATATATATATATATATATATATATATACATACATACATACATATATATATATATATAAATATATATGCATATGTCTATAAAATATATAAATAAGTAAAGATATATACATATATATATATATATATGTATATATATATATATATATATATAATATATATATTGAAACTTCTGATGATGATATAATATTTAAGAATACAAATACAAATCTCGCTATAATTAGGTAACTTGCATTTGACAGACTTGGTAAAAAAAAAATACAGTATAAGGAATGTAAATTTTAGTATAAAAGTTTTCTTAAAGCAGTTAGTATATTAGTAGGTCAGGGTTAGTCCAGGGCTTGTTACGCATACAGAATATATAATAGGTTGATCGGATAATCATTATATATATACATATATATATATATATATATATATATATATATATATATATATA
>OLMO02000257.1:17154639-17186813 GCA_900291935.2 Cassiopea xamachana | reverse complement strand
TATATATATATATATATATATATATATATATATATGTATATATATATAATATATATATATATATATTTATATATTTTTATATTTACATGTAACGTGATACTAAATAGTAAATTATATATAAAAGTTGAAAAAGATATCCAAATTACTCCATGTGCTACCCGATGTATAAAACATGCTTTCTTTAGAGCCATAAACCTATCTTTCACTGCTCAAATAATTCTCAGGAAAGCTTTTGCGCTGCATCGATCCATTTGCAATCTCTACGATATTTCCAACACTTGCTACATGTATGATATCTGTTTTTAAAAGAAAGATTTTACGGCAACAGTATTAAAATCTTTTTCCGCTTCCAGTATCAAAGCTTTCGTAAGGGCTCATTCACACAGTACGTACGCACGAAGGGGGGGGAGGTAAGGAGAGATCAAACAAAATCGTACGCCATGCGTGCAAATGTTTTGTCAACTGTTTCTTTATGAAATTGTTGATTGGATATGTAAAAAGATTCCTGCTAGAAATGGGGAGAGGGGAGGTGGGCAAGAATACGTATGCAATAGTGGGAGGGGTCGTAGCAAGCGTACGTCTGCGTACGATGGGGGAGGGGAGGGGGTCAGATCCTTGCCATTTTAATGCGAACGTAATAATTGAATGACTCTAAGACTTCATTAGCAAAAACTTTAGAGTTACAATGTTATGTGCATGGACATTAGTGGAAGATGAAAAAGCTCCATTTACACCTTTTTCGTTTTGAGCAGTCGATTACTACTTTCTTATAAAACATTTTCTTATATAAAAATTCGTCCATTGTAACTACAGATGGCATAAGCGTAGTAGGACTTCAAATTTAGGGGACTGTTGCATTTCTGTTCGAATGAGTAAGGAGATCTGGAGTGCAATCAGGAAAGCTGCCCGAATTTCCTATTGTTCTGTCAGAAAAATTGCCCGAATGTAGCAGACTTCTGCGCATCTCAGGGGGTCGCAGCCCCCTAGCCACTCCCTCTCCTGCACTTATGAAAGCCAGTGTGATCTTTTCGTAACTTAACGTACGTTTATTTGGATATCTAGCTTCATTTAGTTAATTATGTTTGAGTCATGACGTCAGAATAATGTGGTGTAAAAGTGATGTAGAAAGCTGATAATAATTCTAAGTCAGAGGTGTTGCCAGAGGGGTAAGGGGGTAACAGCTGTTTCACATCGGAAGTAAAACTAGTTTGGATAGATGAACAAGTTTGCCGGGCTCTTTCAAGGACATTCTTTATTAGCTTATTACATCATTTATCAACAGTAGCGTGTTAAGATAGGGGCTATGGGTTGCTTTACAATCCCACTTTCTGCCAAAGCCAGTGGTGATCGTATGAATTGCCGGTAATTGTTGACTTTTCCGTAAAAACTTATTATTGCTTGTCGACAATTTTGGGAGATTTCATAGCCTGTCGTAAGTTTCTTCTGCTATACCCCCAAAATTCAAAAGTCTTTCGGCACGCCAATGTATATCAACCTTATAGATGTTTGTTATTACCAATCAAAAGTGTCTGAAGTGTGTTTTCCTTATTAGAAAGGATCTGGAGACGCCCCTAAGCAAAAATAAAATTGAAAAAAGGATGGAATTTTTTACTATAAAATGCTCTACTAGTCATCCATAAGGATCAGAATAAAAGACTGCATAACTCTATAAGACAACTGTTCCATTACAATACCCCCATGCTTTCCAGAATGTTCTCCATTCTTCTGATTTACGTCACAAATATTTTCTACTTGTAGAAAAACAACCAAAGCAAAATACTAATGCCGGTTATTAAACAGGAGGTAAACAAATAATAGTTTCATGCAATTGAACTTGCCAGCAACCATTCTCATGCTCACCTGGCTATTTAGTTCGTAGAAAAGGAGATGCGTTTGAAACTCACTGGGTAGCACTATATTTCCATATGTTGAATTCTAGCTTAGCACAGTATCGATATCTATGAATTAGCCTTCCCACGCTTCTGCATTTCGTTGGAATTTATGAAATCTCTGTTGGTCATGTTAAACGAAAGAGTACAGGAGATGGAAAAACTGTAAACAAACTGTTGTATGCAATGAAAAATTAAAGAGAGGAGTTACCTCGCTTTACAATCATATGTCGTCTTCTCAGGGAGGTCAGTTATTATAGATGCTTAGAATCAGGGGTGTAGTGGTAAATTCTTCAAAAGGAAGGCTCAAAACAGTATTTTAGATTAATGCAAAAGCAGCAGATTAGTGCAAAAATTCCAATTCATTCTTCACTATTTTATTGAACACCAAATTCGTTCCACGCTATAAGACTATTTGTATTGTGAAAAATATTAAAATAAGTTTGCAAATCTTGAGTCAAGTAGGAAAACCTAGAAAAAAATGTCGATAAATTTGCGTTCAAAGGTGGGCTGCACCTTCCTTATAACAAGGGGCTACGCTCTCCTCTCCTATGCCCATAGGCCTACATCCCTGCCTTAAGTATACTCAGGAACCAGTGTCTAGTACAGAGCTTTCACTTTCATAGAACCAGTGTCTAGTACAGAGCTCATTAATGATGACATCAGGAAAAGTTATAGGTAATTTTATATTTTGATCATGTGTTCTGAAAAAAAATTAGGCCTGCTTTGTCACTCTTTGTCGAATAGTATGAAAATAGAATGAAATATCAGCATTTGTTAATAGGAAAGTGGATCAAAATCAGCATTCAATTACATATTTCTAGATCAATTTTCTCCAAATACCTTCAAAATGTGTCAATAACAGCTATTTCAAAGCTATTTTCAGAATTTAGAGTCAAACCAAAAACTTACAAATTTATTTTGTGACATCACACTAATGAACGCTATTGTAATATCTTTATGGCATTAAATGGGGGAAATTGCTCATGTTGCTGTAAAGAATGGGAACTGACAAGCAATTGCCTAATTGTGGATACCAAACAAAAATGATTTCGGAGATGCACCTCGCCAAGTCGAGAACTTTTCAAATTCGATGAGTGTTTCAGGTCGGCTATTCCAAACATAAGATAGCTAAAGAGTGAAACTCTTTTGGTAGGACTTTCTAGGCACTTTGTAAATGACAATCCTACTAAGCATAATTTGACAAAAAATGGAATAATCAAATATTGCAACGATGCCACGGATACTTGAAAAAGCTAGAATACTTAGGACATGCTTTCTATTCCCATTATTAGCTTAGGCTCTGTAATCGATTACATAGAGCACATGACACTTCTTTCATGGTATTATTGAATTTGGGTGTAATTGAACTACAAGCACTATGGGCCTAAGCCTGTAAATATTTTGTTGTTTTACCTGATCACAATGACTTAAATGACTAAAAGTACAAAAAAACAAAAAAGTGGAAAAAAACGAAATGAAATTCATAGCTAGCTTTCGAAAAGAACAACCGTTTGATGGGAACCACATTCAATATCATTTTGAGCGTACAAAATAGAGCAGCTAATTCTACATATATTATTAATAAATATGAGAGTTTTGCTCCGCTGGGTGCTTAGCAAATTTGCCCTTTGCTTTGTTGTTAATTACAAGGAGGTCAGGTGAAAGCTGTAATGCGCCAGCAATTTGGTCTTAAGTACAGCAAGTCATTTAAATGGCCAGGGACTATTTGTTATATAGGACATAATTCAAGGTCCCCGTTGTTTACCATTGATGTAACTGGTATCCCATATAGGCCCAAGAGTGAGCCATATGTATCTACTTTCCATTATAATTGCAATGGTTCTCTCTAAAGTCCCAGCTATACATATTGACTGTTTCACTGAACAAAAGCAAGCAATTTCAAATGGTTTGAGCCTTATCTAAAGATCAGTGAATATCTATATTGAATATTCACTGGAATTTAGCAGGAGAGCTATAACGACTAGAACAGGCAATATTCCAAGGTGCAATGATGACCAATTTGTGCAGTTGTGAAACAGAACTGTGCAGTGATAATTTTGAATTTGTGTAGCGATGAATAACAGCGTTATATTAAGCTGAAAGTTAGCGACAAAACAAAACATTACAGTATTGAATCTTTATGTCTAAAGTATCTTTGTAACTTCTTTTCCTTTTAATTCTCCATTTTACCAGTTAATGTGTCCGTTTCAAAAATGTTTTGAACAAGCACGTAACTGGAGCGCATGATCTAGGGGGAGAAACCTTGCATGTTCAAGCACTTTGGAGAACCAAAGGCCACATTTTCCTTTGTTAATCTACAGGTTAGTAATTCATTTGGGGAATAAAACCATGCAAAGTTTTTCATTTGGGGGAACATTGCCCCGTGCCCCCTGCAGGTAAGCACCTGGTTTTGAAATTACACTTGCATGTCTGCCTTTCGGGTTTCTTTTACTCTACGTCCTTGTTTTTTTGCAAAAAAGGTGAGCAATTTGCCTCGGATCAAAGCCACAACTGGCATGCTAAATGCATAACTATCTATATGTATGAGTCTCCTTACAAGCACTCATTCCCTCATTTGAACTTAACACTTACAGCTGAAAACGATATATAACTTCTTGATGCAAAAGCTACAATTTGTGCTTTTGAGCAATGATGAAAATTTCTTAGATTATTGCCTGGAATAGAAGTTATCTCATCTGTATCAACTTTCCTTCGAGTACATTAAATTACCTTTCACCTCGTTCCTCAATGCTATCTTCGGTGCTATGTAAGTTGTCAGCAAATTTTTCTAGGTTGTGTCGACAGTAATGGCAGTGATTGCAATGGTTGTAGTGATTGTGTTAATGGTGGTGGTAGTCGTGATACCAATGATAGTAGTGATAGACGTGATAGGAGTGCTGGTGTTGATGGAAGTCATCGCAGTGATAGTGATCATAGTGATAATGGTAGTGGTGGCAATCATGTTGATGATTATGGTGTTTGCAATGGTTTTTGTGATGGTGTTTTAATGACATAGAAAGAGGAGAGTATTGCTTTGCAAGAGCTAACATTGGAAGCCCAATATATTATCCAAAGATGCTCTTAAGAGGCAAAAAGAATGACATCTAGAAGTACACAGTGATTTTTCAATTATAATGGTAAAAGCTAGCTAGATTCCACTAAAGCTCAATGACAAGTGAGAATGCATGTGCGTAGGAGTACTATGTGACTTCTTGCATGAACTATCAGCAAAGAGTACACGAGCAGGGGAGCATTTCTAGAAAGCACGATCCATCTCGATCTCTCTTCTTGCACAGTTGCCTTTACTCAATCACATTCCTTGACTGAAAGACTTCTCTCGGTAGGTGATACATCAAGGAGACACTAGAAGATTATATAAAGAAAATTAGCTTTGTAGTAAAGATAAGGACTGCTAAATCTCAATAACGTTCTTGAAATATGGCTGTTGTTCTAGACTATGTATACTAGACGCCTCTACCAAGCATTGATTTACTCTCACAAGACTCGACAACTCCCATTAAATTTGATTTTGGAGGTAACGAGTACCTTGTTGTGATTTACTAGTGGTATGAATTTTGAAAATACTTGAAAACTTTAGCAAAAATTAAAAATTAACATACCTCCAAGGCTAGCAAAATGCGATTCTAAGCTGCAATCGCAATTGCAGGGAAGTAAGAAGAATTCAAGGAGCGAGGGGGGCATACAGGTTTAGGGGCACCCTCACAAGTGAGGAAAGGCAAGTATGTCAGCTTAAAAGGCTCATTTTACATATAAATTTTTGGATAGAGGTTCCCTCGGCTTCTACTTTCATGCCTGAATGTTTTGGATCTACATTGAGTAATTTCTTCACAATAATCAAAAGAGTAAAATGCTTGATTTTCAAGTGGGAGATATTTAGATATAAACTAAGTAGATATTTTCCTGACCTGTGCCTAATGATTCCACCCCACTCGTTCTCTGAGACTGCAAAGTTAGAATAAAAATTCAAAGAATAACCGAGGGAATTGATGATGCTTCTCATTACAGGGATGTCAAAATAAGTTCCAAAGTGGAGGGCCTGGTCAGAGATTAGTTCAGGTAAAGATATTGGAACATGTTACTTTCTGAAAAGAGTGAGAGAGCCAGTGCCACACGCCCCCCCTTTCGCTTTCGACGCCCCTGCAATAAGTAATCTCTAAGTTGATGTCACCTAGACTCTTAGAAAAGTACACCAAAACATTTCCGCTTTAGGTGTGCACGTAGATGTACAAAAATAGCACAAGGTATCAAAACGGTGATGGAATATGCCTAAAATTAGTTGAATACGTAGAACGTGCAATATTACACAATAATGTATAGTTTGATGGAAAGAATACAAATTGATCCCTCCTATGCTTTGAGTAAGCACTAGTATGCAGCAGCTGAGGATCTATGCGCTGACAAAGAATACAGGATCCACCCATATTTTCATAGGACTAGAAATAAAGGCAGCAAAGGGGCCTAGAACACTGACCATAATTTACATACATTTTATGAGGAAATCCCATTCAACGGAATTCTAGGGCATTCATTAAAAATAAGATGGCAACTCCAATGAAACCACGTGCCATTCTCATCCTCAGCATGAGTTCGAGGATGGTCTATTTTTGACTTTACAATGCGAACTGACTTTTACTATAAAGGACTGTTAGCCATTGATTCGCTTGCAAATGTTTTGAAGCGATAGACAACAACACAACAGAGGAAGAACATTACTACATCTACGACTTTTGTGTCTAAAAAGTAGTTATTTAAAAATGCGAGTCTCGCTTCAACTCATCTTGATATTCATTATCATTATTGGCACCATATTTATAATTCCAAGCTGCAGTTTTATGAAAGGACCATGCAAGAAGAAGAGATGGAGTGGATGCCGATCAGTAAAGTTCAAGATAGTGAAGAGAGGTGATTCACAACTTCCAGGCAAGTATTAACACTTTTGTTATGGTCTGTAAATACTTACGTTTTATATAAAAACTAAGTTTTATAAAGAAACATGTAGACAATACCCGCACTTTAACTTTCACTAACCTACCCAGAGATGTATCTAGGCACTTTCCTCTAGGGCAGGGGTGGATCATTTTACAAACAATTAGCTAGCCATGGCCAAAACAGAAAGCCTCGGAAACAGTATGATCAATGTACTGCTACATTTCCTGCAATATGACCAACTTTCTTACAGTTTTGTACACTTTGCAGGGCGTGACGCAACACCATGATACTCCAACAAGCATATCACCTGACCTACCCCTATTCCACCTGTCTCATTTGCTCTCTCTTTAATTCCTTGGTTACATGCATCATGTTTGAATAGAGACACTAACTAGGGAAGTATAGGTTTCCTTTTCAGCTAGTTCCCCCCAGCTCTCAAGCACAATAGCTTTTGTACAATTCTTTGGAGTGCGCATATAATTCTGCTTGGACCTAAGGATAATTCATCCCAGCTTCCCTACAGCGTGAAATAAGTGAGAAAGAAGTTTCAGGGTTTAAAAACAAGTGCAATAGATTTAGGCTACTTCAAAAAACTTCGCTTTTCAAAATTCTCATTCCTGTTCTTAACTTCATACGAAAAAAGATTTTGACCAGCATAAATGAAGAAGTTTTATATTTTAAAATTAAAAAGTAAATGTTGATCTTTGGACTGGATGGATCTTATGATAAATAAAGCCATATGGGTTGAAAGGTTTCCACGGGAATTCCTAAAAAAACAAGCGTATTTTTATCTTTCATAATTAGCATCTGTACCAGCAAACTAAGGAATCACCACGTAAAAAGATGGCTTTAATACACACACACACCCAGTTTTAAAAATTCAATATTTTCTATGCCACAAGCTAATCATGCTCTAAATGGTTTCCCTCCTTTTCCTTTTCCCTACATCAATTTTCTTTGCTACTCTTGCCAATTCGCTCATAATACTTAAATCAGCACGTGGCGGGGGGGAGGAGAGGTGGTACTATCGATAATTTGCAGAGATTATACATGAAGGCGTTATACAGAGTCACTTTACTTGATACATGCTTGGCTTCTACAGCCCCTCATTTTCTCAATTCAGTCCAACTTTCTACGGCCCTGCAGCACTATATTGCCGCAGATGTAAGTTTACTGTGGAGCTCAAGGTTGCTGGAATATAATTTAAATCTGTGTAGCTCTGATTAACAAGGTACTGCAGACAAAGGCAAAATGTCAAAGCAGTTCAATTCAAACTCATGACAGAAGCATGGCTTTAGGAATCTGCCATTCAAGGCAAAACACAGAAGCCTACGTTATAATTCTCCTAAGTCTACGCAATTGTTTTCTTTAACTTACATAAGCTATTGGTGAAGTTCCATTGCAACACAAACAAAACTGTAGATGCCATACTGTTTAAGTAAAATAAGCTATATTTCATTTGTTTCCTTCCCTTTGGTTCGTTGAATATCAAGTTACTACGGATTAGCCCTAAATCCTATTAAAAAAATTTGAATGACCGTTGCTATATCACAATACGGCTATGATGCAGAAAAACCAGCATTCACAAAAACATGTTTTGAGATTTTCGTCCCACGTTTCCTGGGGATTTTTAATCTTCAAGAACATATAAACTATACATGCAACTAGAATTCGTTCAATAAATGGTTGCTTGGTTACGTTTGTGTTAATTAAGAGTCAAATGAGAACCAGCAATGGAACATGAACACAGTGGTAGAAGAACAAAACGTTTAGGAGTATATGACAAAGGATTGCATTTCTGGGGGGTGTTTAGGGGACTGGAGTCTCGTAACTTTCGTCGAGCTCCCCTATTGGCATCTAAATTTTGAAGATTTCTACGCAATGCCGGCACCTTTACAATCTACTCTTCTTTTTTAAACCAATTTGAAGGGCGTGGTCGCTAAGATTTTATCGCTTCACTCACTGTCGGCACTTTGGTAGTACCTGACTTGCTAACATTTTCCCCTGGTGTTATCCATGCATGCAGCCTCAGAATTTTCCCCAAAATGGGTTTCCTATTTCTATTGAATGAGTGAACAGTCTACTGGTCAGAGTAGCAATCTACTGTACAGAGGTTGGGTCGTTCTAGGAACACCTGTATGATCCAGATTGAGAAATTAGAGCGTTCTAATGCAAGCCTTGTCCTTTCAGTATGCCACAACAATTGCCGTTACTGTCAAAAGCATTTTCTTTCCAAAGAGACAGTAAAAACGTTTTTTACAGCACATT
The DNA here is from genome assembly GCA_900291935.2 of Cassiopea xamachana. Lineage (NCBI taxonomy): Eukaryota > Metazoa > Cnidaria > Scyphozoa > Rhizostomeae > Cassiopeidae > Cassiopea > Cassiopea xamachana. The sequence goes on along the minus strand of OLMO02000257.1, from coordinate 17,177,703 downwards.
TTCAAGTAAATCCCTGCTTAAGTCAAAAGGACGTTGGCTTTGCCTTTTATGTTTTAGAAAAGAATTGTATTTCTAGTCTTATAGTTCGCATATTTGCATTCTCTCACTGGCACACCGTCCTCAAGCGTAATGGAAAGGCATCAAAATACAGTGATAGAGGAAGCACCTACTTCTTATATACTGCTTGTAGTTTATTCAAGAATTCAATGCAATTTTAGCCTCTGTGCGGCCACCTTCTTACAAAGAACAGAATTTACGCTTTATTCTTGCATGTCAAATCGTGCATGGTATGAAGCTAGATGTTCCTTAATGCTTTCTGTAATAACTCTTCTACTGTTTTGATTGCAGGTGAACTTGGTGAAGATATTTCAGATATCGATTGGAAAGACGTGTTGAGACGTAGAAATGGGATCTCTACAAGGCTAGCACTTCTGAAAGCTCTGAAAGACTTGAGAGCTGACATAGTAGCAGAAATTAGATTAAAAAATAGTAAATAATGCACTATATACAGAAAAATAGGAGGCGTGTGCAAAGTTGGAGGTACAGATGCATGAAGGCCAAGTTGGAGATATAACTCTGTGAAACAAGGAAGAAAACAATAAAGGTACCTGGAGATACCAAAATGAATCCAAGCTGTTAGATCTACTACTATGACATTAATGCTAGCTATAAAAGGAACTTTACTTTCTCAATCATATATCCACATCAAGTTAGAAAAATTTATTCTTCCGTGTATGATATTGTTCACTGGCATGAGAAGGAACCAGGCAATAGATTGTGCAACTCAATTCTCTCGACAAATCAATGCCCACTATAGCACAAGAAAAGTCTTACCACAGGAAAGTACAGAAAGAAGAGCATTAGCACCAAGGGTGAATCGACGTAAGGATTGAATCAGGAGTCACGTTCGTCAGCTTCTTCTGAAGGCCTATATAATTTTTTAGTTTTTCGGTAGAAGTTGGATTACTGACCTTATGTACGACACTGAATAGTATCTTTCAAAACCTTATCCTTCCTATCGTCTTTCTACTTAGCGATAAAATGCCTATACGAGATGTCTATAAACAACTTATGATTTATTTCCATTCCCTCTTGGAAATCTGTTACACAATCATTACAGCTTGGTGTACCTCATCCCTTCAGCAGATTATAAAATACTTGATGTGGCGGCATAGCTAAAAACATGTGAAGATGTAAAATAGAATCACAGATATTTTTCAATATCTTATTAAAAGAAGCCCCACGTCTCATAAGCCAACAACCACAGATGTGCCGAGACACTTTTGTCTTGGTTCAGCTCTACGTTGAACTAGATAACTTGAATTTCCAATTTGCCTAAAGTTTTGTTAGCTCTTCTCTTGTAGTTATAAAAGTTTCTTAGATTTCAGGTTGTCTAGTACTACGTTGCTTGTAAACGCCGTTTATAAGAAACGAGTTCTTATTAAAAAACAAGGGGTCCATCATGTGACTGAGTACATCAACCGATTGAGTAAATCAACTGATTGTGTAAACTAACTAGTTGATATTGACTTATGACATCAATCTGTGGTCTAAATCAACTTCAGCGTACGTCCATTGCTATAGCTAAGGTAAAGGTAGGCTCCTTTATACTTTTGTACCGTGGCTGGTCGAGAGGACACCTATCCAGGGCCATCGGCATATGAGGTAAGATAGCCAGTTCCTTTCCTTTCCAACTTTATCTCCCCAGTCTTACCACCAGGTACCCATTCGCTGGTGGGTGAACAGTGAGTCAACATTCAGCCAAGGCCTCGAATGGGACTCAAACCATCGCTCCTCCGCAAATGAAACAGTAGCCCTAACCGCTATGCTGTTTCACTCTGCTGTCACTGTACTATTTATTGAATGCAACCTTTTCAGTAAATTCTTTTCTTGTATTCATGAATATTGATGTTAATTTGTTTTATATATATACAAGTATTAGACGATTGTAAAGTAAGGGAGATTTACAAGATAGTTTTACTAAGTAGAAGTAATCGTAGATTTATGGCAACTTGAGTTTATGTGTTCTGTTAGCTGGACATAAGGAATACATCTGGTAGATAGTTGCAGCAAATTTATCTATTTATTTATTTATTGTATAATCGCATCTAAATATTAAAACTGCAGTATTTTTAACAATCTCTTCTTATCATTGTTGGAAAACTTCAAGACAGAGATGGGACTCGAGACCAAGGGCGTAGCCAGGAGGGCAACAAATTGACTGAAAAGTGGGTTTGGTTTCCAGGTATTAGTTACACCACACCACCTATTTCACAATGCAAAAATGGAAAAAACATGCCAAAAAATGTGGCAAATTTACTTATTTACTGAAGCAACTTCTATCTAGGCGAGTTGTAGAACTTTTCGTGCTTCAGCAATGGAATGAATCCGCATTGGTGGAAACCATATTATCTTTAAATAATATGGGAATTGCTTGGAGTTCAAAATAACTCACAAAAGAAAAAGTCTGTAGGTACACGCCGTTTTGTGAAAAAGGTACAGAAGTTCATTTCATTTAAAATTCTTATAACAGGGTAAAGTTTACAGCTTATAGAAAACTGATGTAAACACCGCCCTCTAAAATCTAAAATTAATTACAAGAAATCTCGAAATATGAATATAATTATATGCAAATCAAAATTAAAACTTACACAAAAGAAAAAAAATGATTTATAAGGATCTGTAAGGCTGGATTGACTGTACTCAGTAATGAACGTATAGGAAAAAAGGAGAACATTAGAATAGAATGTAGAGGTGGCATCATCCATGCCTTAACAGTTGGACAACTGTAGGACAGAAATGAGTCCGTGACAACTAAGAGACTATCAAAAACATGTATTCTACAGAATAAAATTGCCCCCCTAGTAAATGGAGTTTTGCCCCCAGAAGTTATCCCTTTTTCCAAAAGCCTTACATTAGAACTGAAGAAATCGCTTTTGAATGAATCAACCGTGGCTCAAATTGTGGCTGTAAGTGGTAAATATGAAATATGGGAATGTCCTCTAAGCCATCTTGAAGAATGTCTCGTGTAAAAAAAATGATGATGCAGAATAGTAGGTCTGTAGTGAATGTAAACATCGTAGCAAGGTCATTTTTTCATCCATTCAATTTTGACACAAACACCAAGCAACTCCAAACAGTCACCTATTCAACAGCAACTCATTGTCCATTGTTTAGTTTCTTAGCAACATTCTGTATATGTGTGCGTAGTTTGTTTTGTGAAGTTAGTCTGAAATGAGTCTACAGACAGCGCGTATCTCTGGCTTCGTGTCCTCTGCACGTAAAATAAGACAACAGTGGAACATAAGCGAACCAATGAGGGGTAGCCACAAGCAAACAATAATAGGAAGAAAAGAGTTTCCTATAGGTCTTTATCGCTAATGGCAAGCATGATAGTTGGAGATGCATTTCAAGCCAAGGTACAAAGCACTACACCAAAAATTCTCTTGGGGCGTTGTTCCCAGACCCCCTTTCTCGAACTTGCTACAGCAGCTAGAGACATTAAACTAATTACTACTAGATGTGATAAATGGTCCTCGCTAAGACTCTGATTAACACGTATTTGCTTTTATCACATATTTGAATTTCCAATTAGATAGATCCTTTTAAAAGTATCTTTGAAGGGATTTTTTACAAAAACTGCTCCTAGTCCTCAAACATTTTCTTTGATTTTTGAACTAGCATGTACCATTGCTAGGGATTTGCCCCTTAGTAAATGTTTCTTAAAAAGGCTATGTCCTACAGTTGTCCAACTGTTAAAGGCATGGAAGATGTCACCTCTAAATATAAAGCAAAAGAAGTTCAGACAACCAAACAAACTGAACCTTGTATTGGAACCTGCACGCCAAATCTTCCCACAACCCTCTGAATAATAGATTGTCATTTACCAAAGGAGGTACTTTTCTTGGCTGAGTAGTAAGACAAAAGTTAAGGTATTTTTGTCCCATAAAGAACGTTTTAGCCATTTCTTTATTATAAAAGGAACCACTAACGAAGGAAGGAATATGGGGCTCTTGGAAAAGCCACAATGAATTTTTGGAGGCACGTCCACTGAAAAGTCAAAGAAAGGGCTATTTTTCTGCCATACCGTTTAATGCTGTGAATGAACGCAAATAACGCACGAAACGAAGAACGCGCTGCAAATACGACTGGTTAGCACAAGCACCAACACACAACTGGTTCACATGCATCGCGACGCACTATCTCATGCAGCTCCACAGGGAGCTAGGCCGATGATGACGTAATAGAATGCTGTGAATGATTGGTAGTTTCTCCTAAAGCCCTGGTGCACCTTGCTTAGAAAGATTTAATCTGTAAACATGTTTCCGCTCATTATGGTTGAAAATTTAAGAATAATAAATAGTTCAGAATGACTTGAGCTTTTGGTAATTTTTTTTCTTCCATATAACAAGAAGGTGAACTTAACTCCTTAACGCCATATAACGCCTTATACTGATGGTGTTTTTAGACTAAGTTTTATACTGCTATGGCCATGGTTGAAGCTCAAAGAGGGATGGGGACCGATTCTTGTCAGTAGTATTAAGTAGTGTTTGGGACCGGTTGCTGAAATGTATGGGGGGCCCAATATCCTTCCATTCCCTAATTTGTGTCCCTCTCTTGACAGTATTAACATCAAAAAACTTGGTCTTGTCTCCCTTTCTACTTACACTTCCCCTCATTTTCTCAGTTTTTCCTTTTTCGCGGCTTTGTTATAGGCCCTACGGCCTTTTCCCGACATTACTTACTAAAAAAAAGTATTGTGTACAAAATCTTTTAATATAAGAAATTGGTTTATAGCAAACGAGTGCTAGGCTGGTCAAAAGTGATTTGAGTGATAAAAGTGGTTATTCTAGTTTGGAAAACATTTGAACTAGTGATTTTGATGTGCTTGGACATTCTATGTGACGACGAGCGTTTATATCTATCCAGAACTGTTCAACTTTCCAACAATAAGACCGAGTTTCAGTACCGAAATAATAAACTAAGGCCGATCAAAGTTTCATATTAAAAAAAATGTAATCAAAAAGATGTATAAATGGTATCTGCAGCGAGGATTTAGCCTTTTCTCGCTGTGGTTGCCATCAAATCTTGTATCAATATTATTTTTGCCATAACACAGAATTTAGCAAAGATTGTTGTTGAAGTCAATTTTGCAGCCTCTTTTGAACGTATTCTGTGACAACCATGACAACTGTTGCTAAGTAGAATTCCAATTGGAAATCAAATTTCAAAATGGCTGGCATAATCGCGAAGAAAAATCAAGCTAAACTAGCTGAACAGATTTTCAAAGGAACTCATTGTAAGACTTTTACGTTTTTGAGACCAGAATGTAATTTTACAATGCTTGCTACCTTCAGCATAGTTTTGATGCATCAAAACGCCCCACAGATATTAATAGAGCCTCGAAAAGAATGCCATCGCAAATGTTGTATACTGAAAAATACATACACGAAACATGTAGTGCTACGGAATGGGCATAGTGTTTTTAAAAATCAACCATGCATGTGATGCAATTCAGCCACATTTCAACACCCTTACTCTAAGTTTGCTAGTAATTGTTTGTAATCTCGAAATAATTGTCACAGTTCCAAGCCAAGATCGCGCTAGAAAACCCAACTCTTGCATGTACACTTCCTCGTCAAAAGTATTGGAACGCCAATGCTATCTAATTCCAAAAATTTTTTACGTTCCTCGATACAGATATATTTTTGAAGGTGCCTATCTCAAAAAGTTTGATCCGAATTGTCGCCAAACTTAAGTATGGGACGATCTTTTAGAATAAGTAAGCTTTTGTGAATGAGTAGATCTAATTCATTACTTGCATTATCTAAAATACAAAAGTCCTCTTGCTTAGAAGCCATATATTATAGTCATGTTAGGCTTCCAGATTAGAAACTTTTAAATCAAACATATTTGGCATGCTTACAAGAATGAAAGATTATATATGTCGTATTTGAGTTTATGAATCAGCTTTTGAATTGTTCATAAGTCACTATGCTCGTAGATTGGTGTATAAAAGCTCAGGGGTTGTAATTACTACTGTACGTGGTAAAACATGTTCTTTAGAGAATTTCAGAGGAGGGTTTCTTTGTTATATGTGTTAAATGAGAAGAAATCTTGAGATAAAATGGGTTTATATATGATTCAAAATCAAGAAAACATAACAAACATAATACTTACCAACAAATGCATTTGAAATTCAACATAACTAACTAACTACCACATTGTGAATTCAAAAACTAAACTGGAAAGTATTGCAGCATACCACCCACAGCTTCTGGTAACATTCTAACAGTGTGCTTGCCAATTGGTAATATAGTATTGACTTTTTTGTTTACAGTCTCAAGAGCTGAGGTTGAGAGACTACTAGATATGTTTCGAGAACTGGTTCCTCAACAGAAATGCAAGATGGACAGAGCAAAATTTAGAACAGTTCTACACAATACATTTCAAATGACAGATGACATCCTCATGGACCGAGGTAATGTGCATAAATGTAAAGTTCCATATCATGGTACCTTGCACAGTTGTGATTGTGCTAACATGACCTTCATTCTAAGTGGTCAATGTTGCATTAGTAGATACCAAGGCCTGCACAGAGAAACCATCATGGATATGGGCAGTATTCAAAAAGTGGTGGGCACATGCTTTAAGGAGAACCCTTACAAGCAAGATTGGGCAAACCTGTTCACTTCAAAGGGATACTTTACAAACAGGTTTTTTGAAAAATGGTAAAGCATATGTCCCTACCCTCCCCTCCCCCAGTTGCTACATCCATGGATGTGATAATGGCTTGCATAGGGAACCTTGAGCATTACTTATGAACAAGTAATAATACCTATTATGAATTCTAATAGAAAAGAAGTTTCCTGGTAGTTTTTGCTTTCTCAATCAAACTTGAATGGAAGATTTTAAGCAAGTTCAAGCTCTACATCTGACAGTAGATCTGATTATCTTTCATTCCCTGAGCTATTTACTTTTGAGCTTTAGCTTATTATAGTATCAACAAGAAGTTTTTCATATTGCTTTTGTCAATAACCTTTTATATCACTACTATAGCCATAGTTGGCTTTTCTCCAATGCAAAACATCAGCACTAACCTAGTATTTTGTATTACAGTTCCAAATTGATATCATTTTTGAGAAAGTCCCTCATATCTTTGATTTGTTTAGCTGCTAGATGGTCTTTTTGGACAGCATCATGCTGCACTGTAGTTTGTAATTAAATTATGATTTTGTTTTCTAGTTTTCAAAGCATTTGATACTGACAATGATAGTGCTATTAACATGAAAGAATGGGTATTTGGCCTTTCAATATTCCTCAGAGGATCATTAATGGAAAAGATGAAATGTAACTAATTTTGCCTTTTGGAGATACACATTTTTTCATCATTATCAGCTCCATGTCTAGACTTATGTCCTGTATTGAATACTGTAGACACCTACTTAAAAAAGCATGTGTTTATAAGAACCTTGAGGCTGCAATTTCGTCTTTTGAACCCTCCAAATAGGAACCCTAAAGAAGTTGAAATGATTAATGATTCTTATATAATGGGTTTCATGTTATTTAGTTTAAAACATCAAGAGTAGAAACTATCATAGGCTTTGTGTACAGATCAATTGTTACAAAATAAAGCCATACACAGTTACTATTCCAACATTACAAGAAGCCTTAAGACTGTTTCAGAATTTTACAATCACATGACAGATTGCCAGATTAAGATACAAGAATTTTGACCTAAAGGTATTCATATGAACTGTAAAGAATTCTTGTGCTGAAAACTGTGCCAATGTGTAAGACATGTGCTATACATAAGAGTTCTTCTCAACAGTGGCAGTTTTTCAACAGAAATTAGGGGGGCAGAGGTGCTAAATTTGCTGAGTATTTAAAAGTACTCAAGTATTTGTTGAGTATAGGTCAAGTATATGTGTTTTTCATAAAAATGCTTCCAAGAAAATTGAGACTCAGACAAAAACTGGTTTGTTAGTTTTTATTTGACTACTTTTGCTAAGAATTTGCCAACTCAATGGCAGCTGGGGGCACTTTGCCCCCCTTGATCTCCATTACTGTTTCTCAACTATTTTTTGCATAGCCCTACCTAGAAAGGAGAAAATATTTATGCCTCCTGACTTGCCTTGGTTACTATAAATAAGATCACTATCTATAAAACTGGTATAAGTATATGTGTTCCCTAGGGTCATAGTCTGTTTGCCAGGGTCATATGCATGCCATGGCACCAGGTTATGCCCCCTATGGTGGTGCACCCCAATGTTTTAAGAAGACTAGTATATAAGAACCATGTTCAGAACCTTACAGGCTGGAATTTAGAATACCAGCCAATTACTTAAGAACCTGTCCAGGCTGCCCAGGAAAAACCTAGGTTCTTTTATATGGGTTTCTACTGTACTTATTTAGCAGACCATCCATTATCTATAGATATTCAATGACTGTTTTCCCTTATGAATTTGCAAGAACTTTCCATGCTTTTTTGTAAAAACTATGCATGTAATCTCTGTACCCTGTGTGCTTCAGGTGATGCCTTTGTCGGGCAACCATTCTATTTCCAGCCACTATTTTGAATCAGTTATTTTCTTTGCTGACCCTACTATATCATGCACTTTCCATTTCTTGGGTCCCTGGTATATATATGAATTCATTCTTGCTATTCTTTAGGTATTTTCCAATAAAGCAACCCTATAGCAAGGTCTAAATTCATCATGTTTAATCTCATAGAGAAATTCCTGAGATAACAAACTTTCCAATTCAAAATATTTTTGTTCCTGGTGAAAGAAGGAGGTTCATATGAGCTAATTGCTAGCTGAATAGCTGTGATATCAATTTTGTCATTTTTTAATATTGCTTTAAAGTCAACAAAGTGTTTTTTCTGTAAATTTTCCAATTTCAAACTATATTCCTAGCTCAAATGGCCCACTGGAATACATTTCAATATAGATTATAAGCACCCCTGTATAAAAAGTACTGCATTGAACAAAATTCCCCAGTGAGGTCAAAAAATGAAGTGAGTTCCCAGGGTGTATCATTGAATTAAATGCAGTATAATGCTTTGATTTGTTACAATTATTAAGATTAAAAACTTAAAATTTTCAAGGCAATTCATGAAAATTGTTTTGAATTTGCCCAAGTTAAAAATCAAGTCTATCTTGGTTACTAACTATAGCCATGATATTTATGCCATAGACTGTTTTGAAGTATATGATTTGAATGGAGATGGGTATATACAAAGAGAAGAAATGTTCCACATGCTTAAAAACTGTCTAATAAAGGTAATTTTAGCACAATTTTACATTCATCTCTCTAGGCAAGAACTAATGGGGGAGATAAACTAGTCAGGTACTCAGCCAGCTATTTAGTTAGTGTATTGGTCTGTCTGCTATCATATTTACCGGCAGGAATACATCCATATTCATGGCTTGTATGTTCAGAAATTATTGGTGTGTTAACAACAACTTGGGTGTGCAGAGTAGGGTGTGTGATAAACAATGAATTGATAGCATAATAAAATAAGAATTTTCTTTGCAGCACTCAACATGAACTATATTAAGTAGGCTGATCTGGAAGATATTATGAGTTTTCTATTGGCTGTTGGACTTCTAGTGAGCACTTGAATTAAATGAGACAGTCAATAGAGTCAAGCATTTGTCAGCCCAGTGAAATCATTATCAAGGTTTCCCGTTCAAAGAGTTTGTCACTTGGATTGATCAACAACCAAACAAGGAATCAAAACAACAAGAGCTTTGTAGATGTCATTCTCTACGGGGGAAATAAATAAAACTGGGTGCATGATTAATCACTCCCAAAAGAACTCTTGGGCATGTTCCCAGATACACACATTATCACATACCTCCACCTATTAAATGTCCTTAATATTGCATTTTGTAATCCATGACATGTCATGAAAATTATAAAAACATATCCATTATTGATATCTTTGACATTTTAGCAACCAACAGAGGAAGATCCTGATGAAGGTGTGAGGGATTTAGTGGAAACAACAGTGAAATTAATGGTATTATTAATTGCAAAATTATTGATCAAAAATAAAGTCAAATCCTACTTAGATAAATGATGTTGCATATTTGCTATTTGATATGAATTATCCAACAAAGTATGGATTAGAAAGTATTCTGTACAACTAAATGCTTAATCTGATGATCTTTTTCCATACACTTCTTATTGTTTGATATATGCTGAAGATTTGGGAGCTTTCCAATAGAAATGAATTTAGACATTGTATCTATAGATTGCCCCTCTTTCCAGGATCTGGATAAGGATGGCAGACTGTCTTTTGAGGACTATAGCAAATCTGTGGAACAAGAAAACTTGCTCTTGGAAGCATTTGGTCAGTGTCTACCAGATGCTAAGGTAAGCATGAAAAAGTCCCCACTACTCACACCCAGGAGCAGTTCAAGCCACCACAGACTGGGGGATTCTGGGTGCCATGCCCTAAAATTATGGTGCACTTTGATTGCCACACACATTTCAAAATCTTGCTATAGGTCCTTCACACCAACTCTAATATTTTTGTCATTGAATTTGGATGAATTGATTTTGGCAAGAAGTGGGGGGACAAGTTCCCCCAGTGCCCCTCGCAGCACCACCCCCACTCACACCACCCACTTTGAATAGTTTTTTGCAGATCATAGCAAACTGCAAAGCACAAAGGAAAGTTTTTATTTGGTAATAGGATGCTAGAGATAAGTCACCCGATCATCCAATGATGACAAATGTGCTTAATACCGCATAACTGTTGTATTGCTTTTTGTCATAATTTTGTTCTACCACTATCTGAAGTAAGGATACAAGAAAACTGTACTAGATACCCATGGATTTAAAACCCATAGCAGTGTCATCAATAATGTTCAATTACAACCACCTTTCACTTCATTTTAATGCATAAATAAATTAATTTCTATTTTTGTTTTTAGTATGTCCAAAGCTTTGATGAGATATATGCTGACCGATAAAGACCCATTCAAACTGTTCAGGAGACTAGAGATAAAGTGATCACCTAAGTTTTCATTGTATTTGTCATCCTCAAGAAGGAGTTGTATTGGTAGTTCAGAAGAACAGCACTGCTGCCATATTCTTCTTTGTATTAGAAGTAATCTATTTGTTTTGTACATAGTTTGTTTGTAATTTTCACCTTATCAATGTAAATCTGGCAATATAAATGAATCAAACAACAGGCAGACACATTCTTTTTCATCTGATACTTTTACTGCACTAAAGTGACAAGTCAAATGCATTACAAAACTTCCTGTAAGCACTTGAAACATAATGGGTTAGACTTGAGATGTGCCCACATGTACAGGAGCAATTAACAAGTGATTGGGGAGAAAAGAAAGATGGACCTGGGAGCCAAGATGGATCTGCAGTAGACAGAACACTAGGGGGTGGGGACCTTGATATCTGCAGGCTAACCCTCCATCTTATTACTGTGTAAAAATATGGTTGGATAAAATTTATAGGTGGTATCCTATAAAGTACTGTAACTGTCAAGAAAAGGTACAAGCCTTTACTTTGAAAGGTTCAAAACTGAAGTGGCACAGTGCATATGCAAAGAAATATGAAAACTTTTGTTACTAGACCAAGCTGGTTTATTAACATGACATCCATTGAGATCCCTTTTGCTTTTGGAACTTTGCCAGTTGCCATTCTTCAAAATGTTCTCCAAAAATACATACTGCTGCTATTACTTTTCACATTTTGACAATTATCTACCCCAGGGACATAGAAAGCATTAAAAAATGGGAACATGTGTATTCAGGGGTGCCATCAAAAGCAACTCTGTATGTTGCAGATGGGCAATCCACCAAGATAATTTGTGAAAAGTGGGTGCACACTCCCTATAGGCCCCCACAGTTTCTTTGTCAACAACCTATTCTTTGCAATTATCACAAGTATATATATATATATATATATATATATATATATATATATATATATATATATATATATATATATATATATATATATATATATATATATATATATATATATATATATATATATAACTCAAGCCCAAAGCTTAAATTCCTTTTCTATACAAGCTGAAAGCTACAATCCCCAAAAGCTTGAGAATACTAGGATGTTTCATGGAGTTCCTTTGAAGAACTTCTGATGTTCTCTTTAGTGAATTGGTGAATTTTTGAAAAACCTTCAAACTTTGGATTTTTGTGAAAAGAGGTTATTCCAAACCTAGCAGAACACTAAACAGCATGTTTTATCAAGATTCACACAAGCATTTCCTGCAATATGATTAACTTTCATTAGTTACTCCCAGAAAATTGTGATGAAATATCTGAAAAATGTCCATTGGCCTTTGGTTGAATACTAGGCTGCCATTTCCACAATGCAGGGAAACTACATATCATCTTAGAGTCCTGTGTTCCAAGACTATGATAAGACAATGCTCTTGAAGAGATTTGACAGACCTATACTTGGTAAGAATGTATGCACATACTTTTTGCTCTATAACTCCTGCTCTTTGCCATTGGTCTTGGATAAAAACAAAATATGGCCCATGAGAGAAAAAAGGTTGCCTATGCATGACTTATACCCAAAACAATGCCATTCATATATTTCTCTATAAAGCCTCTTATAAAATGCTGGACTGTAATAATGCAAAGTGATTGCCATTAAATAATTTTATAACCTTACAATGCTGTTTCATCATGATAGTGCTCAGAAGTAACTACCTATATGGAAATTCAGAAATGAACTTGATGCCATATATCACAACAAGCTGTCGAAATTCCAAACAACATTTAGTATATACATTGAATCCTCAGCAAAAGAAGAAAGAGTAAGACTAAGTAGAGATAGACAAGATCAAGCCTGCTGGCATTAGATATGAAGGTACCTCAAAGACAATATAAAAAAATTTCACATGCACTACTATACACTTCTGACATTAACTTCCACCTAGAACTGGTGCTGTTTAAATTCCTCAGAGCTCTCACTAATCATTTGATCTAATTCTTCAAATGAAAGTTTCCTCCTTGGTTTTTGTGGTTTTTTCCTCAAATAAATTCTAATAGGCAGTTTAAAGTTTGCTTGCCTCCAAGCTTCCTTAGCAAACATTTCATCTTCACAGTTAAATTCAAATAGCCACTCCCCTGGTTTCACTTTTGCTACATAATATGCAGTCTTTCCTTTACCTTTACCCATCCTAGTGCCTTCTGGTTTTTTTGTAATGGGAAAATCTGCTGGGATTTGAATTATTTCCTTTGTTTTTGCAGCTCGAATAATTGCAAGTCTAACTGCTTCAAGTGCACCTTCTCTAATATAACCTTGTGTCAGTGCATATAAGCCATAGTCCATGGTGTCTCTAAATCTCAATTCCACTGTTCCTTCTCTAATATTCATGAATTTACAACCAGCAATCTACAAGGCATAGAATTTGCAAAAAATATGAAAGATACCTTAGGGCAGAGATACTGTGGCTCCAAAAATTGGGCTTGGGAAATCTGACAAATGAGGGCCTATTCAATGTGTGTATTCATTGTGTGAATTCAATGGGGTCCAATTCATTGCAGGAATTCATTGTGCAAAATCAATCCGGGTTCAGTCACTGCAGAAATTCATTAAGTGAATTCAATGAGGGTCTATTCCATGTGGGAATTCAATATGTGAATTCAATGGGGGCCCATTTATTGTGAATAGAGGGAATGACAGCCCATTAATTGGCATAGCCAGTAAAGTAATGGCTCACCACAAAGGGTCTCACCAGGAATTTCCCAGTTGTCCACCTGACAATAAAACCCCTGCTTTGAGAAGTAACTTAACTCTACAGTTGTATTCTAAATTTTTTAATGATCGATGAAGTAAATAAATAGCAACTGTGACACAATAATCCCAACAGATACCTGAAATTCAAAAAGCAGTCTGAAAAATACTTAATCAATACTACCTTATTGGCTGTTGACATAAGTCTCTGGTTCATTCCTAGTAACATGCCAAAAAACTTGGGGCATAAAAGCTGTCTTAACACCATGTTTTCAAATGACCTAGTGAAGCAAATCTAACATTTATGAATAGAATCATTGCAGAACTGTACTTCATAAGGATATACAAATGGGAAAACTTTGCCAATTGCCATACTCAGTTGAATGTGTGATTCAGTATGGAAAAATTCATTGCTCTGAAATAAATCAATATGAAACTTTATAATTCCCTGATTTTTCCTGATATTTTGAAAAATCTTACCCAAATTTTCCCTGAATTCCTTGATTTGGTGGCAACCCTGTATACATAATGACACCATTGCAGAAAGTCTCAAGCAGGGGCGTAGCTATCATGCCTGTGCCGGGGTGTCACCCACCCAACCTTTGGTGATCTCATCAGTAAGATTCAGATTTGATAACTTTGTTTATGAATCACTGCATGCATTGCCATGATGCAGCCAAAAAAGTGTTGATAATACCCTATCTAGCACCAATGCGTCCCATGGAATACAAAGTTCTTGCTAAGAAAGCATTTCTGTTGGTAAATTCACACCTCTGTCAGTAAATTCAGAGTTTTTTCATGCTTCTGTTGGAAAATCACTGCTTCACACCTCCCCTGCCCAGATGAAGAGGTCATGCAATACCAATGTGCACAGGTGCTCCCAGAAATGCAAAAGTCTAAGAAATAGAGGGACAACCTCCCTAAATCATACACCTAAACCAGTTAACTTCTACAAATATTCAAGTCAAAATATTTCTACTAATAAACAATTTCTTCAATGCCTCACAAACAAGTATAGGGTATTCTTTAATGGAAAGGCAAATTTTTGTTGATTAATGACTGGCTTTTCTTTCCTAGCACTATAAAATACTAACAGACTCTCAAATAGGTGCAGTCACATGCTTGGGTGGGGGCTCAGTCAAAGGGGGGGAGCTTATTAAAGACTTGTAGCTCATGGGTGGAGGCCTATCTAAAGGGGGTTTCTTCAAGGGGGACCTAATTTGAGGATTTACAGTAAGACTATAAGGAACAATGTTGAACATTTAGTACCTTTGTGAGACACTGCGATAGTTGGTGCCAAGGTGTGAATTTTGAAAGTCAGCCTTTCTAGATTTAGTAAACATGGTTTTCCAAAGCATAGCTTTAGGTGAAAAATGCTTCAAAAACAACAGGCAGCATCATACTATACATTTTGAAGGAAAAATCTGTCATGGAGTTTATTCTACAGATGCAGTTAGGTTGAGGTTTTCATGAAAATGTGTGAGAATACCCTTCACAAATTTTCCTGTGTGTGATGTGTAATTGAGAAAACATTTATAAAAACACTCAAAAGCCATGGAGATTGGAAGGTCTTTACACCACTAGTAGCTGTTAATGAATACATTCATATCCTCCATACCCCATTATTTAGAAACAATTTCCAACTGCACATTCAGCTGAATATATATATATATATATATATATATATATATATATATATATATATATATATATATATATATATATATATATATATATATATATATATATATATATATATATATATATATATACATAAAGTAAAGTTCTAAAACATGCAAAGATTCTTGTGATGAGAGCTGCTTTAATGTCATAGACTCAGCTAAAACATACAATCAACTTAAAGTTAAAGAGGCTTTACATATTTTGTGGGAGGGGCCCAACTTAAACAAACAGGTTCAGCATTACAATTTTTCCTTATCCTTCTAGCCCTTTCAACAATTTTCGTTCTCTTGATTATTCAAATTATTATTTTTCATTACACCTTCTATTGATTTTGCAACGTTTATTAGTGTGTTCCATTTAACAACTTAGCATAACAACTGAAGATGGATAGAGAAATATCCGAAACATGTCTTGTAAACTGAAGATTCTTGTCGTTTTTTTGCGTCTGATCTCTGATATTATTGGCTTGAGAAATTTTGGAAGGATATATATACAATGCATGAATGTACGTAAACTAATAATGCCAAAATAAACAATCTCATTCAACTTCCAAACATGAGAACAACAGAAAATGGTGAAACAAGTGTCTTGCAGATAGGGTAAGCATGGTTTGGAATCAACTTCCAGATAAATATAAAGCCACAAAAACTGACAATTCAATATGAAAATTAGAAGTTGGAAGAAATGTGGATATAACTGTTGCATTGCAAATTTTGATATTCTATTTAATGGAAAAGTTGGCCTTTACTAATATTAGCTATTGTTTTCTAGCAAACTGCTAATAAATTTTGTTATAAGTATGATTCTGTTGATATGAACACTGGTGCTATATAAATTTGAAACTCTGTAATACACAGTGGCAAAGCTGGAGCATGAAAGCTAGTCCTCATAAACTAAGACAAGGAGTGATTTCTTGGGCTTGATACTAATAACCTACCTATTTCTGCTAACTTCACTCACATGGGAGCTCATGTTTCTGTTTCACCCAGGGCCTCTCAAGTCTCTAGGCAGTTCTGTGTTTAGGTTGGAGCATAAATCCATCTAGCAAAAAATTCCTTTTGAAGATATCTCTTCCACAATTTACAAATGCCTAACTCCACTCCAGTGAAGTCAATCAAGTGACACATGGTTGGTGTCAAAATCCTACCATTCTAAATGAGTAGGAGTTGAACTACTATCAGCTGTTAAGTCAAAACTGAAACTGAATTGCTTGGGAAATCCATACATTATCAAGGAGCTGCAATCTTTAACAAATTACAGTGAGAATGAAGAAAAGAACCCTCTATGGAACATTTAAAAAATAAATTAAGAGACTGCTATAGTCAAATGTCTTGGATCTATCTTAGGATTCTAGTTTCTTATATCTCTTGTTTCTTACATCTTTTGTTATTAATAGCATTGGGTATACTATTTACAACTTACTTGTTTATTTCTGTTTTCTTTTTTGACAGGCCTGGCATTGACAACAGTTTTGATTTATCATCTATACATTAACTGAAGCCTCAAACCTGTATAAATATTATGCATTATTATTATCAATAACCTTGGAATGACCCAAAATTGCTTGCCTTTTGAAATTGTACTTTTATATATATTATTTTGTTTGTGTTATTTTCTTGCTTTACCATGTTGAAATCTGTTAGTACCTTCTACAGCAGTGCAATTTTGCTTGGATAGATGACATTGACATCCAATTGTTCATTGCCTGATATAGTGTGACGTATAATTGTAATTAGTTTAGCTTGATATTATATTGAAGTTTCAAACAAAACATTCACTATTGTTTGGTAGAGCCAAATATGGAGTATCTATTGTCTATAACTGATAGGGCAGGAGTAAAACCACATGGCTAACTCCTTTCATATTCACACGAGTGGGGATTTTAAGTGAAATTGCAGCACTGCTTGATGAAGAACCCCCATGCAAGAACATAAACTGCAATGACAATGCAGAGATTTTGGTGTTCTGAAAGAGCCCATCAATCACTGATGTACTTATATTGAGGTCTGTTCATATTGGAACATTAAATTTTGTATTTGACTTTTTTAGTTGTCTTTGGAAAATAAAATTAAAAAACATTTTTGTCTTGCTGGGCAGAAGAGGCAGGACCCTTAGCTTTGCCACTGGTAATACCATCATTTACATGACTTAATATGTCTTTTGTCAAAAGAACAAGCCCTGGAATAGTCAAGAAAGCCTTTCCTGTTAAGAAGTTTCATGTTTAGTAGCTTTACTGCTGTTTTTTCCTACCCTATAATCTTACATAAAGACACCACTCATACAAAAGAACCATGGAACCTTTATCTGGCCCTGCTTTTCAAGTATCAGATCTCTTTTACTGACAGTCAGAAGTAACACAAATAAGGAGTTTTTTTAAAGAATATGTAGTAAATATATAATTTTTTAATGCTAGGTTCTTTTGAGAAAATATACTGTGACACCTTCACAGTCACTAAACAAGAGACCTCTAGTCTCATCCCTCTTTTGTTTTCTGGTTTTCCTGGCACACCAACTTTCATGGACTTCTAGATAATCCCAGTGAATCTTTTAATTTTTGATGTTAATTAAGTTACTATGAACTCCGAAACAGTATTTTATTTGCTTATTCTATAGAATCCTAATAAACAGGGCTAAAGAATAAGGTGATTCAAAGTGAAATTTAGCAAAAAGATAAAGGTGCTGGGCATCTATATCAGACCTCCTTAAAAGAACTTTGTGCCTGTGAGCACAGATGTGAGAAAAATGTACCTGTAGAAAATTGAATGCAATAGATTGCCAGACGCAGATTTGGATGAAAATTGTTCACACAAATTTGAGGTGTTCTGTGCTTGTAAGTGGTGCTCGCACAGATAAATGAGACTTGACCTATATGCAGTCCTATTTTCTTCGTTTGAAAATGCAGAAAATTTAAATAGCTGGATATAGGTGCCAGTGCCTTTATGTGAGATCATAGGGTATTATATTGCTATTATCAGGCCTTGTCATGTGCAAATTACTGCAAATACGGTAATTAGCATATGCAAATGATTTTGTGCATGCAATCACACTGCCAGGAAAATCTTTACATAAGCATTTTCAGATCCAATCAAGAAACAAATAAAAATTCTATGGTCGAACATGGATAAATCAATCAAACAAATTTGTTCAAACAAGGAAACTACCATAGTTGAAACAATACACATAAAAGCAGCTCTTCATTATCAGACTAAACACTGCTGCTGAAAGTTGGAATTCAGTGATGATTGTGGTCAGCATGGTAGGGTGTAAAGTATGATGATAAGCTAAAGGCCATTACTTTTTAAAATGAAAAAATCAGATTTTGAAGTCACCAGAAAGCATTCAAAAATACCTATGTGGAAGTACAATCAATAGCACATGTGCTATTGATTGCATGTATGCAATTCCATTCACATGTGTGGGCGTGTGCATATGCATACAATCATACATGCTATATGACAAGGCCTGTATTATATAAGCAGTTTGTACATTGTGCTAGCCAATTTTAGCTACCTTATTCAGTGAGTTTACAACTGCATGTAGT
Organism: Cassiopea xamachana; assembly: GCA_900291935.2. Classification (NCBI taxonomy): domain Eukaryota; kingdom Metazoa; phylum Cnidaria; class Scyphozoa; order Rhizostomeae; family Cassiopeidae; genus Cassiopea; species Cassiopea xamachana. The sequence continues at coordinate 17,158,730 of OLMO02000257.1, read as the reverse complement.
AGAAATTAAAATTAAAGTCTCCATTATGATAATGATTATAGAAAATGGAGGAAAATAGAGTTTTCAATAAACATGCAAGCTCAATTTTCCTCAATTTTAACTTTGACACAACAAGGTACTACACACTTTTTCATAAGCAACAAACTTTCTGGCTTCAGCTTGGATATTTTTTAATATTCTGTTAAATTGAGTCATGAATGTTTCTTAAATGTTAGCTTTTAATAACAATACTAACCAAGATCATGCAACTGTGATGCAAAAAAGGATCTTTGGGCATATAACTGATGTTGCATCTATTTTTTCTAATTTGATACAACTTTAGTAGCAAAAACAGTTCATTCAAGTTATAACTGTAAATGCTCTATCAACCCCCAGGGGGCTTAATCATTTCAAACACTTTAGAGGGGGCTTATTAGAGAGAGTGGGCTTATAAGTGGAGGGACTTAATAAATTTCTTGAAAATTCTTAATAATTAACTAAACATTTGCAGTTTGAAAACAGAGAAAAATATTCATACTGTTTAGTTTATACACGATTTTGTTTATAAGAAAAAAGTTTATAAGAAAATGAGGCTCAAATCGCCAAAATCTTAAGAAAATCGTAAGAAAATCACGAGGCTCAAGTTCCAATCTTTACGTGTTGTTATAGGAAAAAAATCGGTATTTCGTCGTTATTGCATTCAAAATGTTAAAGGAATTCAAATTCATGTATGTAATACTATTAACGAAAGTGTACAGGAATCTAGCCAACTTAAGTGCATTAGCGCCCCAATTTATTTCAGCAAAAGTTAAGAAACATTTACGAAAATCTCAGGCTCAATTTCGGAAAAAGTTAAGAAAATTGAGGCTCAGGCAAAATAATGATGTTCTTATAAAAAACAACGTGTACATCATTAGCTCATAGCAGTTTTATCCTCGGTAGTTACTTACGCTTGGTAGTATTCAACACTTTCTAGGGTGGGGGGCTTAATAAATTTCTTGGTCAAAAAGGGGGCTTATTAGAGAGGAGGGCTAAATAGAAAATTACGGTATTTGAAAGTCAGCCTGCCTGTTTTAAAAATGTGTTTCCTAATTTTTGCCTGTTGTCAGCCTCAAGCTTCTTTTTAAAAAAAACTCGTATAGGCCTATGATTATGATCTTTCAGTTTGAGGCTCAGTCGTGCGATAGCATTTAAATCCAGATCATTATTTGAATGAAATGCAACAGTTACATACCGTTAGTTTTTGACCTAAAACATCTAAACCCCTCTTCAACAGGGCTCCTATATTGCTCCTAAGTCCTCTGATCAATGGTGTAAATATTGCGCATGCGTGTTACACAAGAACACTGAGAGAAGCTTCAGACAGATCGTGTTGCTCAAAGGGCACAGCTCCATTGGTTATTAAAATTTTACTTAATTTTCTCTACTTTGCTCCAGATTTGCAAACTGATTTCATTATTTGTTCACACTACAAAACAATTTTATTGCCTGACACAATTTTGGTTTTCAGTGGAATATCAAGGGATGAATTGGAGTTACTTTACATGATTGTCATACAAGTTTTGTAATGAGAAAAATGTCTATAAGAGAGATGAGGTTGAAGTTAGGCAACAATTAAGAAACATTTAAGACACATAAGCAGGCTTAATTTCAAATATTTCAAAATTCAGCCTACTTATGCGTCTTAACTTCAAAAACTGCACTGGCAAATTTTTTATCACACTAGCAAGAAAATAAAAAAAACACCCATTACTTGCCTCACAAAACTTGAGCATCTTCTTTCTTGCATCGCAATTATCTATTCTGGATTACTTTTGTCATTGGAAGTCTTTAAACATGAGAAACATTTGAGCAGCATTTAAGGCTGGATTTGATGAAACATTTAGAAACATCCAGGCGGAAGCCAGAGAGTTTGTTTCTTATAAAAAAATTGCACTACAAATTTATAAATGTTGAATTGGAGCTAGCTATAGATGGAAAATTAGGACAGATATTTAGTAGCTTTCGAAAGTATTTATACCTTTTATTAGGAAGTCTCACATGTCGTTATTAAATATTTAGGCTCTCAGTGCTTGTAGAAGGCTAAAGAAGGCTGTTTGGTATAACGTTGGCATTAGCCATTTGGACTCTCAATGTTTGCGAAAGATTGGGATGGCAGTGTCGTATTGGAAATGAGCCAACAGAATCATTATGGCTTCTAGGAAATGTATGAATTTGCATGGAGGAAGGAATCGAGGAAGGCTCAGGAGACAAGTGCTCCCCGCCCCACTTTTCAAAACCTCAAGCAAAGTGCCCTTGTTCGTGTGGCACAGTTGCTCTCCTTGAAAATTCTGAATATGCAAAATTGAGTAGAAAAATACATGTTCCAGTCAAATGCAGAAGTTCTAAGTTTCAAAATTTCCTGGGGAGCATGCCCTTGGATCCCCTAGCTGGTTTACATTTAGGGACCGGTATAATATTAAATCTTTTGTATCATGCAAATTGTTTCTCATTTAATTAAGTGTTTTACCCCCTCAGACAAAGTGCTCAATCTCACTTCCAGAAACTATGACAAGGTGCCCTCAATCTATGTGCCTCCCCCACTTTTATAATGCTTCCCACGTCCCTGGGTATATGTGTATCTTGTTCATCTCTATTCATTAAACTGTAAGACGCACGTAATTGTCCAAAGGTAATTTTGTTAGTCGTTAAGAAATAAGTTAGGCTAGATTTAAGAAAATAGAAAAGTAGTAATTTCGTGAAGCGTAGCACACCATAAGAAACCCTAATAGCAGCATTAATAATCTACCCTTGCGTCATACACGACTAGACTTGGCATTCTGGAACGAACAGCTAGTTGGTAAACTCTTACTGAAACGAGAAACAAAATAACAAGTGTACACTAAATTTGTCATCAATGGCCAATTGTGGTACTAACGTATTTATATTAAAATCGATTGAAGAATTAAGAACGAGGAAGAAACGCCCAGATCAAGACTCTGTTACCACACACGCTCAAAAACATTATGGCCTAAGCATCGAGGATAGCCAAGAGTCACTACGCTGTCTTCTGGAAAATGGCTCCATTGTTAACAAGCCAACGTCAACTGGTCTTGCTTCATTCTTCGTTATGGATGGATCTAATGATGTTATTTCCGATTCAAGTCAAGAAGATGGGGATCAGCAAAACGACTCGCTTCTCTGCTCTATGGGTAGCGTGGAAACACCGACAAAAGAACAGTCGCATCAATCTCCATTGGTCACCATAATAGAAAAGCTATCAGACAACATCACAATGCTAACGAATTTGCTCAACACAGAAAGAACAAAAAATACAAACCTACTGAATGAAAATATAAACCTGAAAATAGATATGGAAAAGCAAAGAGCTACAGTTCAAGGGGATTCCCTTATTCTCCATCAACAACAATAAATAACGAAAAACTACAGCCACTGAAAGTTGACCAAAGAGCTTTAAAAGAGAAAGAAATTTCCCACGCATCTTGCCAGACGGTTTCCATAATTGATACTCTCATCAATTCACTACAGATGGAAAGATCAAAATCCGATAAGTTACTACTTGAGAACTTCGAAATAAAAGTACGAAACAAAGATCTCGAGTGTGAAATTCAAAGACTGCTTTGTTCTCCCAACACAAAAAGACCATTGTCGGAATCAAACAACATTGAAAACAGAACAAATTCGGTTACTGGAGCGAGAACTACAAGCCCAGTCACACACAATAACATCGCACGTCCGTGCAATAATACATCCACTTCCAAACAACGAATTACACCTACTAAAACGCAACAAATACAAGGCCCAAGTGCTAATGCAAATGCTACGAAGAATAACACCAGGAAACGGAGAGGAGCAAAAGAAAATCAACAAATAACCAACAAGTCTCAAACAACTAGGAAAAATGGCGCAACAACGAAGTCACAAATGGAAAAGAAAGTCAAAGTATTGGTAGTCGGAGATTCGAATCTCAGAAATGTCAAAGAAGAAAAGCTAACAAATGATCGCAGGAATGTAATAGTTCGGTTTAAACCTGGAATGAAGATAGAGGAAGCAAACAAAAAGGTTGGCTCCAACACTGAATTTGATGTGATCATAGTGCATGCTGGTACCAA
>OLMO02000257.1:17133290-17154539 GCA_900291935.2 Cassiopea xamachana | reverse complement strand
AAAGAAAATGAATGCAATGGCATGTGAGGACCATCGAACCATCAGCCTTATACCACATGCATCAAAGATTATGCTAAGAATACTGATAAAAAGACTGGAAGGAAAGATCAGAGATTTTATCAGTAAGACACAATTTGGATTCAAGAAAGGATGTGGAACCAGAGAAGCAATTGGGGTTATGCGGATGCTATGTGAGAAGGTTCTAGATCATGGAAGAGGTGTTTATATGCTTTGTTGACTACGAGAAGGCATTTGACAGAGTGAATTGGGTAAAGATGATGGATACTTTGAAACAGTTAGGAGTTGACTGGCGAGACAGGAGACTGATTTGGGAGCTTTATATCAAGCAGCAGGCAGTAGTCAGGGTAGCGGATGAATACACAGATACTTGTAGTATTGGCAGAGGTGTGAGACAAGGCTGTAGCTTATCCCCCTGACTATTCTCAATCTATGCAGAAAAGATGATGGTAGAAGCTTTGGATGGTGTTGATGAAGGTGTAAAAGTGGGAGGGAGTTTGCTAAAAGATATAAGATTTGCAGATGATCAAGGAATGGTAGCAGAGACAGAAAGAGGACTTCAAATTATAATGAATAGATTAAATGATGCATCAAAAGAATATGGTATGAAGATTAATATAAAGAAGACCAAAGTTATGAAGGTCTCCAAACAAGGTGGTGGCAATGTAAATATAGTTTTAAACGAGGAAAGAATTAAGCAGGTAGGACAATTTCGTTATTTGGAGTCGTTGATAACAGACAATGGTAGCTGTAGTAAAGAAATCAAGGCAAGAATAGGAATGGCAAAAACAGCTTTCAACAGATGGAGAGAACTGCTCACCAGAAGTATTAGTCGGAAAGTGAAAAAGAAGATTATTAAAACTGTAATTTGGAGTGTTTTTTTGTATGGATCGGAGACATGGTCATTAAAGATGGAAGATATTAGAAGGATAGAGGCATTCGAAATGTGGATATGGAGAAGGATGGAGAAAGTAAGCTGGGTAGAACGGAAAACGAATGAAGAAGTGTTGATAATGGTAGAGGAAAAGAGAGAGCTGTTGGATAGAATTACTAACACTAAAAAGAGATGGATTGGACACATTATCTGTGGTAATGGCTTACTGAAGGAAGTAATAGAAGGTAGAATAGATGGAAAAAGACCTAAAGGAAGAAAAAGGATTGGAATGTTGAGTGAATTGAAAGAGGATGGGTATGCCAACATGAAAAGAAGGACTGATAACAGAGAGATCTGGCGAAACTGGATGCCAAGAAGGACCTGTCAACAGACAGAACACTAGAGATAGATATAACTCAAGCCCAAAGCTTAAATTCTTTTCCTATACAAGCTGAAAGCTTCAATCCCCAAAAGCTTGAGAATACTAGGATGTTTCATGGAGTTCCTTTGAAGAACTTCTGATGTTCTCTTTAGTGAATTGGTGAATTTTTGAAAAACTTCCAAAATTTGGATTTTTGTGAAGAGGTTATTCCAAACCTTGGAGAACACTAAACAGCATGTTTTATCAGGATTCACAAAAGTATTTTCTGCAATATGATTAACTTCCATTAGTTACCCCAAGAACATTGTGGTGAAATATCTGAAAAATGTCCATTGGACTTTGGCTGAATACTAGGCTGCCATTTCCACAATGCAGGGAAACTACATATCATCTTAGAGTCCTGTGTTCCAAGACTATGATAAGACGATGCTCTTGAAGAGATTTGATGATCTATACTTAGTAAGAATGTATGCACATAATTTTTGCTCTATAACTCCTGCTCTTGGCCATTGGTCTTGGATAAAAACAAAATTGCTCTATAACTCCTGCTCTTGGCCATTGGTCTTGGATAAAAACAAAATACGGCCCATGTGAGAAAAAGGTTGCCCATGCATGACTTCTACCCAAAACAATGCCATTCATATATTTCTCTATAAAGCCTCCTGTAAAATGCTGGAATGTAATAATGCAAAGTGATTGCCATTATATAATTTTATAATTTTACAATGCCATTTCATCATGATAGTGCTCAGAGGTAACTATCTATATGGAGATTCAGAAATGAACTTGATGCCATATATCACAACAAGCTGTCAAAATCCCAAAAAACATTTAGTATATACTTTGAATCCTCAGCAAAAGAAGAAAGAGTAAGGCTAAGCAGAGATAGACAAGATCAACCTTGCTGGCGTTAGATATGAAGGTACCTCAAAGACAATATAAAAAAATTTCACATGCACTACTATACACTTCTGATATTAACTTCCACCTAGAACTGGTGCTGTTTAAATTCCTCAGAGCTCTCACTAATCATTTGATCTAGTTCTTCAAATGAGAGTTTCCTCCTTGGTTTTTGTGGTTTTTTCCTCAAATAAATTCTAATAGGCAGTTTAAAGTTTGCTTGCCTCCAAGCTTCCTTAGCAAACATTTCATCTTCACAGTTAAATTCAAATAGCCACTCCCCTGGTTTCACTTTTGCTACATAATATGCAGTCTTTCCTTTACCTTTACCCATCCTAGTGCCTTCTGGTTTTTTTGTAATGGGAAAATCTGCTGGGATTTGAATTATTTCCTTTGTTTTTGCAGCTCGAATAATTGCAAGTCTAACTGCTTCAAGTGCCCCTTCTCTAATATAACCTTGTGTCAGTGCATATAAGCCATAGTCCATGGTGTCTCTAAATCTCAATTCCACTGTTCCTTCTCTAATATTCATGAATTTACAACCAGCAATCTACAAGACATAGAATTTGCAAAACATATGAAAGATACCTTAGGACAGAGATACTGTGGCTCCAAAAATTGGGCTTGGGAAATCTGACAAATGAGGGCCTATTCAATGTGTGTATTCACTGTGTGAATTCAATGGGGTCCAATTCATTGCAGGAATTCATTGTGCAAAATCAATCCGGGTTCAGTCAATGCAGAAATTCATTAAGTGAATTCAATGAGGGTCTATTCCATGTGGGAATTCAATGTGTGAATTCAATGGGGGCCCATTTATTGTGAATGGAGGGAATGAGTGCCCATTTATTGGCATAGCCAGTAAAGTAATGACTCACCACAAAGGGTCTCACCAGGAATTTCCCAGTTGTCCACCTGACAATAAAACCCCTGCTTTGAGAAGTAACTTAACTCTACAGATGTAATCTAAATCTTTTAATGATCGGTGAAGTAAATAAATAGCAACTGTGACACAATAATCCCAAAAGATAACTGAAATTCAAAAAGCAGTCTGAAAAATACTTAATCAATACTACCTTATTGGCTGTTGACATAAGTCTCTGGTTCATTCCTAGTAACATGCCAAAAGACTTGGGACATAAAAGCTGTCTTAACACCATGTTTTCAAATGACCTAGTGAAGCAAATCTAACATTTATGAATAGAATCATTGCAGAACTGTACTTCATAAGGATATACAAATGGGAAAACTCTGCCAATTGCCACACTCAGTTGAATGTGTGATTCAGTATGGAAAAATTCATTGCTCTGAAATAAATCAAACTTTACAATGAAACTTTACAATTCCCTGATTTTTCCTGATATTTTGAAAAATCTGAATTCCTTGATCTGGTGGCAACCCTGTATACATAATGACACCATTGCAGAAATTCACAAGCAGGGGTATAGCTATCATGCCTGTGCCAGGGTGTCACCCACCCAACCTTTGGTGATCTCATCAGTAAGATTCAGATTTGATAACTTTGTTTATGAATCACTGCATGCACGATGCAGCTCCATAGAATACAAAGTTCTTGCTAAGAAAGAATTTCTTTTGGTAAATTCACACCTCTGTCAGTAAATTCACAGCTTTTTCATGCTTCTGTTGGAAAATCACTGCTTCATGCCTCCCCTAACCAGAAAAAGAGGTCATACAACACCACAGCGCACAGGTACTCCCAGATATCCATAAGTCTAAGAAATAGAGGGACAACCTCCATCAATTATACATCTAAACCAGTTAACTTCTACAAATATTGTATATCCTTATATTAGCCACCTTGGAGCTTATTTTTTGGGTTTTCATATGGGGGCTTTTTTGAAGGTTGGTCATATTCCAGTCAAAATACTTCTACTAATAAACGATTTCTTCAATGCCACACACACACACAAGTATAGGGAATTCTTAAAGGGAAAGGCAAATTTTTGTTGATTAATGACTGCCTTTTCTTTCCTAGCACTACAAAATACTAACAGACTCTCAAATAGGTACAGTCACATTCTTGGGTGGGGGCTCAGTCAAAGGGGGGAGCTTATGAAAATTTTGTAGCTCATGGGTGGAGGGCTATTTAAAGGGGGCTTCTTCAAGAGGGACCTAATTTGAGGATTTACAGTAAGACTGTAGGGAACACTGTTGAGCATTTAGTGCCTTTGTGAGACACTGCAATGGTCGGTGCCAAAGCGTGAACTTAGAAAGTCAGCCTTTCTAGATTAGGTAAACATGGTTTTCCAAAGCATAACTTGAGGTGAAAAATGCTTCAAAAACAACAGGCAGCATCATACTATACATTTTGAAGGAAAAATCTGCCATAGAGTATATTCTACAGATACAGTTAGGTTGGGGTTTTCAATAAAATGTGCGAGCATAACCTTCACAAATATTCCAGTGTGATGTGTAATTGAGAAAAAATTTATAAAAATACTCAAAATCCATGGAGATTGGAAGGTCTTTACACCACTAGTAGCTGTTAATGAATACATTCATATGCTCCATACCCCATTATTTAGAAACAATTTCCAACTGCACATTCAGCTGAATATATATATACAATGAATGAATGTAAGTAAATTAATAATGCTAAATAAACAATCTCATTCAGCTTCCAAGAATGAGAGCAACAGAAAATGGGGGAAACAAGTGTCTTGCAGTTAGGGTAAGCATACTTTGGAATCAACTTCCAGATAAATATAAAGCCACAAAAACTGATACTTCAATATGAAAATCAGAAGTTGGCAGAAATTTGGATGTAACTGTTGCATTGCAAATTTTGATATTCTATTTAATGGAAAATTTGGCCTTTACTAACATTAGCTATTGTTTTCTAGCAAACTTTTAATAAATTTTGTTATAAGTATGATTCTGTTGATATGAACACCAGTGCTACATAAATTTGAAACTCTGTAATACACTGTGGCAAAGCTGGAGCATGAAAGCTAGTCCTGCTCAGTGGGCAGAGCCACAAAGAAGGGTGGTGGGATGGGCAAATTGTGCTAAGGCCTTAAGGTTAATGTGGCCTCATAAACTAAGACAAGGAGTAATTTCTTGGGCTTGATACCAATACCCTACCTATTTCTGCTAACTTCACTCACATGGGAGCTCATGTTGCTGTTTCACCCAGGGCCTCTCAAGTCTCTTGGTAGTTCTGTGTTTAGGTTGGAGCATAAATCCATCTAGCAAAAATATTCCTTTTGAAGATATCTCTTCCACAATTTACAAACGCCTAATTCCACTCCAGTGAAGTCAATCAAGTGACACATGGTTGGTGTCAAAATCCTACCATTCTAAATGAGCAGGAGTTGAACTACTATCAGCTGTTTAGTCAAAACTGAAACTGAATTGCTTGGGAAATCCATACATTATCAAGGAGCTGCAATCTTTAACAAATTACAGTGAGAGTGAAGAAAAGAACCCTCTATTGAACATTTTAAAAACAAATTAAGAGACTGCTATAGTCAAATGTCTTGGATCTATCTTAGGATTTTAGTTTCCTATATCTCTTGTTTCTTATATCTCTTGCTATTAACAGCATTGGGTATACTATTTACAACTTGTTTATTTATGTTTTCTTTTTTTTAACTGGTCTGGCATTGAGAACAGTTTTGATTTATCATCTATACATTAACTGAAGCCTCAAACCTGTGCAAATATTATGCATTATTATTATCAATAACCTTGGAATGACCCAAAATTGCTTGCCTTTTGAAATTGTACTTTTAAATATAACTTTTGTTTTTGTTATTTTCTTGCTTTACCATGTTGAAATCTGTTAGTACCTTCTACAGCAGTGCAATTTTGCTTGGATAGATGACATTGACAGCCAATTGTTCATTGCCTGATATAGTGAGATGTATAATTGTAATTAGTTTAGCCTGACATTATATTGAAGTTTCAAAAAACCATTCATTATTGTTTGATAGAGCCAAATATGGAGTAACTATTGTCTATAACTGATAGGGCAGGAGTAAAACCACAGGACTAACTCCTTTCATATTCACATGAGTGGGGATTTTAAGTGAAATTGCAGCACTGCTTGATGAAGAACCCCAATGAAAGAAAATAAACAGCAATGACAATCCAGAGATTTTGGTGTTCTGAAAGAGCCTGTCAATCACTGATGTACTTATATTTAGCTCTGTTCATATTGGAACATTAAATTTTGTATTTGACTTTTTTAGTTGTCTTTGGAAAATGAAATAAAAAACATTTTTGTCTTGCTGGGCAGGAGAGGCAGGACCCTTAGCTTTGCCACTGGTAATACCATCATTTACATGACTTAATATGTCTTTTGTCAAAAGAACAAGCCCTGGAATAGTCAAGAAACCCTTTGCTGTTAAGAAGTTTCATGTTTAGTAGCCTTACTGCTGTTTTTCCTACCCTATAATCTTACATAAAGACACCACTCATACAAAGGAACCACGGAACCTTTATCTGGCCCTGCTTTTGAAGTATCAGATCTCTTTTACTGACAGTGAGAAGTTACACAAATAAGGTGTTTTTTTTAAAGAATATGTAGTAAATATATAAGTTTTTAATACTAGGTTCTTTTGAGAAAATATGCTGTGATACTTTCAGTCACTAAACAAGAGACCTCTAGTCCCATTCCTCTTTTGTTTTCTGGTTTTCCTGGCACGCCAACTTTCATGGACTTCTAGATAATTCCAGTGTATTTTTTAACTTTTGATGCTAATTAAGTTACTATGAACTCCAAAACAGTATTTTATTTGCTTATTCTAATAAACAGGGCTAAAGAATAAGGTGATTCAAAGTGATATTTAGCAAAAAGATAAAGGTGCTGGGCATCTATATCAGGCCTCCTTAAAAGTACTTTGTGCCTGCAAGCACAGATGTGAGAAAAATGTACCTGTAGAAAAAGTTGAATGCAATAGATTGCCAGATGCAGATTTGGATGAAAAGTGCTCGCACAAATTTGTGGCATTCTGTGCTTGCAAGTGGTGCTCATACAGATAAATGAGCCCTGACCTATATGCAGCCCTATTTTCTTGGCTTGAAAAATGCAGAAAATTTCAATATCTGGATATAGGTGCCAGTGCCTTTATGTAAGACTAAAGGGCATTATATTGCTATCATCAGGTCTTGTCATGCACAAATTACTGCACATATGGTAATTAGCATGTGCAAATGATTTTGTGCATGCAATCATACTGCCAGGAAAATCTTTACATAAGCATTTTCAGATCAAATCAAGAAACAAAGAAAAAATTTTATGGTGGAACACAGATAAAGTTAATCAAAAAAATTCATTCAAACAAGGAAACTGCCCTGGTTGAAACAATAAACATATTGACGTCACCAGAAAGCATTCAAGAACACCTATTTGTGAGTACAATCAATAGCACATGTGCTATTGACTGCATGTATGCAATTCGATTCACACGTGTGTGTGTGCGTACGCACATGATTGCATATGCTATATGACAAGGCCTGTATTATATAAGCAGTTTGTACATTGTGCTAGCCAATTTTAGCTACCTTATTCAGTGAGTTTACAACTGCATGTAGTAGAAATTAAAATTAAAGTCTCCATTATGATAATGATTATACAAAATGGAGGAAAATAGAGTTTTCAATAAAGATGGAAGCTCAATTTTCCTCAATTTTAACTTTGACACGACAAGGTATGACACACTTTTTCATAAGCAACAAACTTTCTGGCTTCAGCTTGGATATTTTTTAATATTCTGTTAAATTGAGTCATGAATGTTTCTTAAATGTTAGCTTCTAATAACAATACTAACCAAGATCAGGCAACTGTGATGCAAAAAAGGATCTTTGAGTATGTAACTGATGTTGCATCTACTTTTTCTAATTTGATAAAAATTTACTAGCAAAAACAGTTCATTCAAGTTATATCTGTAAATACTCCCCAGGGGGCCTAATAATTTCAAACTCTTTAGAGGGGGCTTGTTGGAGAGAGCGGGCTTATAAGAGAGGGAGGCTTAATAAATGTCTTGAAAATTTTTAATAATTAACTAAACATTTGCTGTTTGAAAATAGAGAACAATATTCATATTGTTTAGTTTATACATCATTAGTTCATAGCAGTGTTACCCTTGGTAGTTACTTACACTTAGTAGTATTCAACGTTTTCTAGGGGGGCTTAATAAATTTCTTGGTCCAAAACGGGAGTGTATTAGAGAGGAGGGCTAAAAAGAAAATTTACAGTATTTGAAAGTCAGCCAGCCTGTTTTAAAAAAAAAACTCGTATAGGCCTATGATTATGATATTTCAGCTTGAGGTTCAGTCGTGCAATAGCATTTAAATCCAGATCATTATTTGAATGAAATGCAACAGTTACATACCGTTATTTTTTGACCTACAACATCTACAACATCTAAACCCCACTTCAACAGGGCTCCTCTATGGCTCTTTTAAGTCCTCTGCTCGGTGGTGTAAATATTGCGCATGCGTGTTACGCAAGTGCACTGACTGAAGCTTCAGACAGACGTGATGCTCGAAGGGCACTGCTCCATTGGTTACTAAAATTTTATTTAACCTTCTCTGCTTTGCTCCAGATTTGCAAACTGATTTCATTATTTGTTCACAATACAAAATAATTTCAGTGAAATGTCAAGGGATGAGTTGGAGTTACTTTACACGATTATCATACACGTTTTTTTTATAAGAGACATGTCTATAAGAACCATGAGGTTGACGTTAGGCAACAATTAAGAAACATTTAAGACACATTGGCAGGCTGAATTTCAAACATTTTAAAACTTAGCCTGATTATGCATCTTAAATGCAAAAACTGCACTGGCAAATTTTTTATTAAAACTAGCAAGAAAATAAAATGAACACCCATTACTTGCCTCACAAAACTTGAGCATTTTCTTTCCTGCGTCGCAATTATCTACTCTGGATCCTTTTTGTCATTGGAAGTCTTTAAACATGAAAAAATTTGAGAAGCAATTAAGGCTAGATTTGACGAAATATTTAGAAACATCCAGGCCGAAGCCAGAGAGTTTGTTCCTTATAAAAAAATTTGTACTACAAATTTATAAATGTTGGACTGGAGTTAGTTATAGATGGAAAATTAGGACAGATATTTAGTAGTTTGCGAAAGTATTTGTATCTTTATTATGAAGTCTCACATGTCGTTATTAAATATTTAGGCTCTCAGTGCTTGTGGAAAGCTAAAGAAGGCTGTTTCGTATAGCGTTGGTATTAGCCATTTGGACTCTCAATGTTTGCGAAAGATTGGAAGGGCAGTGTCGTATTGATAATGAGCCAACAGAATCATTATGGCTTCTAGGAAATGTAAGCATATGCATGGAGGAAGGAATCGAGGGGGGCACAGGAGACAAGTGCCCCCCACTTTTCAAAACATCAAGCAAAGTGCCCTTTTTCATGTGGCATAGTTGCCTTCCTTGAAATGTCTAAATATGCAAAAATAGGTAGAAAAATACACGTTCCCGGCAATTGCAGAAGCTAAGTTTCAAAATTTCCTGGGGAGCATGCCCCGGACCCCCTAGCTGGTTTGCATTTAGGGACCGGTATAATATTAAACCTTTTTCATCATGCAAACTGTTTCTCATGTAATTAATTGTTTTACCCCCTCAGACAAAGTGCTCAATCTCACTTCCAGAAACTATGACAAGGTGCTCCTCAATCCATGTGCCTCCTCCACTTGTATAATGCTTCCCACGTCCCTGGGTATGTGTGTATATTGTTGATCTCTACTCATTAAACTGTAAGACGCACGTAATTGTCGAAAGGTAATTTTGTTAGTCGTTAAGAAATAAGTTAGGCTAGATTTAAGTAATACAAAAGTAGTAATTTCGTGAAGCGTAGCACACTATAAGAAACCCTAATAGTAGCGACTGTTCATTCCGCAGCATTCCACCTTATTGTTAAAAGATTAAGATACTTTACCCTTGTGTCATACACGACTAGACTTGGCATTCTGGAAAGAACTAGCATTAATCCTTTATTGTATTTATGCTGAGTAATGATTACTCTATGTCTGCAAAAATGCTTATGCATCCTCTATCAAAGGGCACCCCTCGTAGGAAGAAAGGAAGTTAACTTGGATCTAGAAGCGTAAGTCATGAGGTAAGATTAGAAGGTTCAATGGCAGGGATGCGAGTCACCTAGTCGAGCGACTACTACAGTTTGTGTGAATACATATAAATGTGAGATCGCTATTAAAATATGTGGTCATTACTGCAATTTTAAAGAACGCCTCGTACATCAAGGCACCCTTACGAGTATAAATTTGGATACCTAAGTGCATTCAGAATTTCCTGATTATTATGAAGGTGTCGTTGTCTGTTCCTCATCATCAAAAGCATATTTAGTAAATATACAAATCAACACACGAATTTTATGTTCATTTTTGAGAGTCAAAAGATCTAATACCAACGTAACACGAAACAGCCCTCCCAAGCCTTTCACAAGCACTGAGAGCCTAAATATTAAATAACAAAATGTGAGACGTCTGACCAAAAGATACAATTGCTTTCGCCAGCTACATGGAAAACTTCGGCATTTTTAAGTTTCGGACAAAAAACTTCAGCGAAAAAGCGTTCGGATAAAAAATTCACTGTTTTCGACAAAATTTCGGCCTATTTTTCATATTTTCGGTATCTATTGGAATGCTACTCTAGGTCTACGGATAACACTAGAGTTTCTCAGAGAACATTACAGTATATAGATAACATCACAGTAAATTGATAATATCATTATGGAAATTCTCAATGAACGATTTTCCCCTACTAGCAAACCCCTTAATTCTGAAGAAGGTAAGCAGCGCATTGTTTTCTGCATTCCATAATTAGTTTCAAAATACGTAATTATATTACCAAACTCATTACACATAACTATTTTGATACTAAATTGCAGTTCATATATAAATCGCCTAAATGCCTGCCCTCTTTATTCACATACATGTACCTCTTCCCACCCCTTGGCTCAAATAGTCCCTATTTCGAACCTCGACCCTTTTTCGCTATATGTCCTTGGTATTCTGCTAAAAAATTCATTAACGTCCATAGCAAGAGAGCTATCCTAAAAATACTAAAAATTCCTAAAATTTTAGGAATATTTTGCTGTTCTCCAAAATATCTCCTAAATTTGTCATAACTTAAATTTCTTTTCAGCAGTTTACTAACTATATTATTTTATGATAGTTTATGGTCATGCTCTCAAATTCTACCGTGAATCTATTATCCTTTGAATAGACATAATGATTGTTTAGATGAGAAAGAGCGTTTTTAGCAATGGAATATATATTTGTAAGGATAGCATAGATTTGCTACGCAGGGTAGCAGTGAAAGATAGGCTTTTTTGGCAACTTGTTCATTTTCACCACAAAGAAGCGCAAAGAATTATAAATACAATGTCAGCAGGTGGCGTAGCCAAGATCGCAACTTTGGGGGGCAAAACAAGGTATGGCCAGGAGGGAGGAGGCAACAAGGGTGTGGGCCCTGGAGGTAACTAGGGATAGGTACATAGCCCCATTTCATAGCCAGCACTGAAGTACCATCCGACGTGACGAAACAAAGAGTGATGGAGATCAGGGGTGGAGCCCTTTGGAAATATCTTTGATCACACCCTTTGAATATCAGCGAAACACCCTTTAGATATAAAGATACGTCCTTTCCTTGACAGAGAAGAGCAGTTGCACTTGCTATCTCAAAGCTGTCTTCCTATGCATTGATTTTATTACAGATTTAAGAGTTTCTCCAACACCAACGTTTTTATCATTGGAGATTGCGGCCCCCCTTGCCCAAGGCTACTCCACTGATAGCAGCAAAATCATATCGTTGGTGGCTATGGATGTTTTTGCTCCCTTGTCCTCATCCTTTGCTCACGTCACCATAAAACAAGCTGAAAGTTAAACAGAACAATGAATATGGTAGAGATATTGCAAACTTAATCTAAAAGCAGTATTTCAATTGAGCCTTGTATTACTCTTAAATTTCCTCAAACTTCATCACTTTTAAGCCTCAATTTTCTTACAAACTGTTTTCTTATAACAAAGCATATTACAATTTATACAAAGAAATTATCAATACTGAAAATCACCTTCTTCAAGACAACTAATATGTTAATGCTCACATACTTTCAGCTCGATTGAAATTTGATATTAGGCTATAACTAGATTGGATGGAACTAGAAAGTTCTGGATAAAAGAGTGCAGAAAGTCTCATCAAATAATCGGAACTTTATTTCTGCAACACTCTAGCCGCAGAACTGAGTTTTCAGCCCAAATTAGGTAACAGGCGGGATGAAATCTGTCATATAATCAGGCCTTGCATTTTGAAACACGCATTGTTTGTAAGGAGCCTGGCTCAAGGTCTAGTTCTAAAAGTTCCTTATTTTTGGACCTATTTTTATCAATTTCTAGTCTAACAGTTCCAAAACAGTTCCTTAATTTTCACTACACGCTAAATGCCATAAAAGTCGTCCAGACACAAGGTAATATCAAACTCCGGAATTGTACCTTTTATTTTTGGCTAGAACTTAAGGGTAAGACCACAAATAAGGAAGGAAAGAAGTTTATAAATGTATCCATGCGACTTTTGGTTGTAAATTAATTAAACCTGCTTCCTAATTATTGATCATTTGCAGTTATAAAGAGTTTTCAAATCGAAAAAGTTCCTTAGCTTTTTATCCGTTTGGATTATAAGCTCCTGAAACATTTCAGCCGTCTACATGTGGGTTCATTATAAAGTGGTTCCTTATAAAGGAAGCGTGTACTTGATGCTTAAGTGGTAGTGGGACATTGTGCCAAATACTTTTGCTTGTTCGATGGGATGAGAGTAAGACAGATACGGACAGAGTGTTATCGCAAAAATCAATTTTTATGTAAAGTAATTGAATCTGTTTTTACCTCTACCAACTATTTTTGAACAACTACTGGTATGAAAATGATGGTAAATACAACTGAATAACCAATCGCGAATTAAAAATTACGACTAAAATAACCATGGAATTAAAACCACAAAATAACATTGTGATTTACACAAATATCTAACACCATGAAATCATAGTCCACACTTGGCATTTGGCAAACAGGCAGCAGGCCCGCGACTAGAAATTTCTGAGGGCAGGCGTCTAATCCATGAAAAGGGCACACTAAAACGTTTTAAAGAAAATACGGCCTTTAAATACTGTTTTTCAGATTCATAAGTGGAGGAAATATTATGGCAGGTTCACTGATATCGTTGCTCTAAAGGGCAATCATTCTTATTACTATTTCTCATCCTGATAGAGAAAGGAAGATAGGCGAGCCGAGGCGAAGCCATGGGAAATGTTTGGGACCATGCTTTTTCCATGTTGGGGAAACGCCCTTTTGAGCATAGGAGCAAACAAGCTGAGAATATCTGTAAATGCAATGAACTATTATATGATGTTGGCTCATAACTCAGGTTCCTTCGAAGATTTCATACACTATGGTATCTTTAGCTAGATGCTACAACTGCTAATATAACAGAAAAAGAATTCAACATCTTTCAACAGGGAGTTTTGTGCTCTAATGAGGAGGTCATAGCCCTAGTCCTTCCTTAGTGCAACACTACATTAAGTATTCAATACTTAGGCTAAAAGATTACAAAATATAGAATCAACTGAAAAATGTGTCTTAAGAATTGGAATATTTGTCTTAAATCAGCTACCAGGAACAAGATAAAAATTCCCCTCATCTCCTTCAATTTTGTCAAGTAGGACTGGCTGTCCATTTTTATCGCTGCCAATGTATTTGTTTCCTTTCTTCCATTTAATGTTGTACACTGACGACGTTGCGATAGGATTGATTAACTCAAACTTCTCATCCGATGCAGCGTCTGCACCTCTGCTGTAATTTGTGGTCTTTTTCTAAATCGAAATAAATCACCAGTATAAAATAATTAATAGTTAGTATCAAGTAAGAAGCTGCTCAACTCTTAAAATTGCTTAACTCTTAAAATCACTAATGTTTATAAACATACCGCCCCTTGTAACGCATGGCAATAAATCTATGCCCGCCACCCCTCTTGTTACGTAGCATTTAAAGTCCCAAGAGCACCTTGACAAACGTGTGATTTAGGTGACCTGAAATCATGAGCAAAAGTGTAGAGAACTTCAAAGATAGATAAAGAAATGGTTTCTCCTGAAGTCCACTTCTTGGCTAGAGCAACCGAGTTCTTATTAACAGGTTCCTTTTTAAGATAAACGTGTGATTTAGGTGGCCTGAAATCATGAGAAGAAGTGTAGAGAATTTCAAAAATTGATAGAGAAATGGGTTTTCCTGAAATCCACTTCTTAGCTAGAGTAACCGAGTTCTTATCAACAGATTCCATTTCAAAATAAAAGTGAGATGTAGGTGGCCTGAAATCATGAGCAAAAGTGTAGGGAATTTCAAGGATAGATAGAGAACTAGGTTTTCCTGAAATCCACTTCTTGGCTAGAGTAACCGAGATCTTATCAACAGGTTCTTTTTTAAAATAAATACCGTAATCTTTGAACAAGCCCCTGGGGGTTTATTTGCAAAAATGAATTTTGGGTAGGGACTCATTCGAAAGGAAGGCTTATTTGAAGGTATTTCCAACTTTGTCATTTTCTACAAAGGTTGACATAAGAAAAGACATTGTTTTCTTAATCATCTAAATTAAGAGATTACAAAGGCTATTTCTCAAACGAAATTTATTAGTCGATAACGATTGCTTCATTATCTACACGAACGTCATGTCTCTTTTTTAATACCTTACTACCTCCACTATATACCCAGGCACATGTAGAATTTTTAAGCCACAAGGGTAGGCGCTTATTCGAAGGCGGTGTTTGTTTACTCAAATGAATCTCAAGGCAATTCATATAAAATGCAAAACAATAGATAGCGAAAAAGGAAAAGCTTGAAGACCAAAGTTATTGGCAAATGAATTAAATAATCGGCCTAGTGGGTTTAGCCAACAGTGACAAATGACATTGAATTTGCAGAGGTTTTGGTACAAGAACTTGAAGAAAGCGAAAGCTTATTGACATTGAGATGTTGGTAAGCTAAAATCTGCTGCTATTGCATCTCTATTGATTTACCTTCCTTTACTCTGTCTGTTATTAAACGCCAGAACAAATGCATTTTCGAGGCTAGGCGAGTATTCAAAGGGGGCGCTTATTCATTATTGTTCTGAATAGGGTGGGCCCTTAATTGAGACATTACGGTAATTAGTCTCCAGTCAAAGGATATAGAACTTTCGCCGTGCGTCTAGAGTGTTCCCGCGCAGCGGATCCAATGCTTTAGTGCTAGAATCGCTTGATTTCGTTACATACTAGCTGGGCACACTTATTGTGTACGATTTGCAGAGTCTTCATCAAGCTTTGGTTGTTTCTATCACCCCAAACAACATCTCCATAATCAAACAACGATACAATCATGGTTTCTACCAATGTAAATTGTTGTGCTTTTGGAATTAGATTGCTAACTCTTTTTATCAGGCTTAATCTTCTTGTCACTTTCTGTTGCAAAGAAGTGCTGTGATCTCTCCAATTCAGATTTTCATTTATCATAATACAAAGATATAGTTATAGCTTGATTCTCAACTTAGTGGATCCTTATCAATTTTCAGTTTCAGATCTTGGAAGCATTTTAGCTGCTATTTTCCTCCTACAACAGTAAATTTTGAATTTACAATACTCAGTATCAAACGATCATCATTCAGCCGTCTTTTGACAAGGACTAAGTCCATGTTGATCTTATTTTGGATTTCAATACAGCTTTTACCTGAATATTAGAATTTTGTATCATCAGCAAACAGAATAACGTTCGATCGTGTTAGTGAACGAGGCAATTCGTTGATGAAAACAAGGGAGTAAAGGACCTACAACAGACACTTGTGGTACACCAATAGTTGCATTTCCTTTTAAGGACAGAGCGCCTCCTACGCATCTTCGTTGGGATCTCTGACTAAGGTAGGATCGAAACCATTTCAGGCTAGTTTCAGAAACACCATACTCTGTCAACTTCGAAAACAACAATGAATGGTCTGCCGTATCAGAAGCCTTTTTCAAATCGAGGTATACAACACCGGATCATGGCCTTCACCAATGCTTTTAAGGAGGCTGCCTGTAAATTGTAGAAAAGCAGAGCTTGTGGGTACTTTCCTTCTAAATCCATACCGATTCTTAAAAACCAGCTTGTTTTCATGCATGAAATCGTAAAACCACTTATGAACTGTTCGTTCAATTACTTTACTTAGGTAGCGCCCACGCTAATGTGTTTTCGTATAAAAACACTTACAATTAGATGCGTTTTTGCTCTTAAGATGCATTTAGATACATTTAGATGCATCTAAATGTATACTTTTTCATACGAAAATGCATTAGTGTGGACGCTACCTTATTGTAGGCAAAATTGAAATGGGTCTGTAATTGTCGCAATTACTTCTTTCACCGCTCTTAAATAACCCTACAGCTTTTGCTGATTTCCAATTATTAGGAAATCTCCCCTCATGGAATGACTTGTTAATTAGTGCAAGCAGGGATGATGCAATGATAGTAGTAGACTCTTTTAATAGCCTTGAGCTGAATTTGTCTAAGTCAATCTCTTTGCTTGTTTTCAAACATATTACTTGAGATTTAACGAAATAACTTGATATGTGACGTAGGTGGAAACTTTTGTTTGTTCTCTTTCTCAATCTTGACATTTACGCTCTACAAACGTAGAGTGATGGTCAGCGGAATGTTGGAGGGCTATAAAAGGCCTTTTAAAGGTCTGGTAAAGCTTTAAGAGGTCTACATATAGTAGGCGAGAAATAAAAACTGAGTTCATACCCTTGCAGACAGCTGATTTTGTGCATCGACAAAGAGCATCCAGTTCATGGCCTTGCTAGAAATGCTTTCGAGCAGAGATTCATCGTCGCATCTATGCACTTTAAAAAGACCTGTAAAAGAGATTTGAAATTAAGTAAGATAACAGTTATTGGTTTTATGAACATAATAAGCACCCTCAAGCGTGCTGGAAGCACATGATAGCAGGGAGGCAGCTTTCTCCTGTGAGGTAGAATGTCACGCACTTTTAGTGAATACACACTTCATTCGCGAAAACTAATCATAGTGCTATGGGATGTGTTCTGGGAATGTTAGGTTTAGACAGAGATATTGTCAGAAAAGTCACTGAACTGACATCGTAATAAATGGTTATCATGCTGTAAGAAAATGATCTAACGTTAAGTAAGGCCCTGGCCAAACGACTCGATTTTTCATTTGATTTTTAATTGACAAAAATTGAGGGAAGAATCGAGCCTTTTGGCCACCTTGTTGCGTGAGTCGAGTGGAGTCGAATGAAGTTGAGTGAAGTTTAACCTTTGTCAAAAGAATCGAGAAAAAGAAGTATTTTTGAGTGAAAATCGACTCGTTTGGCCACCTTGCCGAGGATATCGAGTGAAAGCATGCGCTGTAGTGTCTCATTGGGCGGGAAAATATTTGTGATTGTAAATAGTTTTAGCTGATATACGTTGTGGACATATGAGTAGTTGAAAAGTCGAGAGAAAAGTCGAACGAAAAATCGAGTCCTTTGGGCACACGTGTTCGACTACGCTCAACTTTGAGATCAAATGTTGAGGAAAACATCGAATGAAAAATCTAGTCATTTGGCCAGGGCCTAACAACTGTTAAATTTCCAACCACTTGAAGTCAAATAAACACTGTAAGACAACCTTTGCCAGGTTGGATAGTGTCATGATTATGATGAATTTACTCCAATCACTAATCTCCAAAAAGCTTTCCAACCCCTCATAATTATTTTTGTACCTCCAGTTATTTAGCACTCTAGAGTAGATATGTAAACGTCAATTTCAGCCATGGTTGGAATTTTTTTCCTTCTATGAACCCTAAAAGCGGGCCACTTACTTTCGTCTGGGTTCTGATCGGCTCCGGTAAATTCGACGACTGCATCTGTTCCGTTACTTCCAACCTTTATCCGCAAGTTGGGACCTCCTTGTGATTGTGAGTTTAGGCTATGTATAAAGTAGTCTGTGGTAACGCATCCTGGATCCTTTTCTATAACTCTGAATGCAGTTGTATTTGGCTAAATCAAACGAAAAGAGAAATGAAATTTAGTCAAAAATTGCGAATGTGATTCAGCTGCAATCAAATGCTACAGTCAACAGTAACTTTTGATTTCCTGTGCAGATATGTGAACAGTGGTTCCTTGGGTCAAAGGCTGAAAACCACTGCTCTATAGCATACAAAAACATGAACTTATGAGTTGGTCAACCTAAAGTCAATTACGTCTAAAGTTTTTACGGTCGTTGGGAGACTTGAAACGCCAAACAAAATACCTTTACCATAATTGCAAACCCATATGGAATAAATTTATAAGTCAAAATAAAGTCAAGATCATGTTATTAGGCCAATACAGTCAAAACTACAAATGTATGTTTAAATACGGTTAAATTTTGACAGTGGTTAGGTCAATGAATTCAGAGTTGTGAATGATACGTCAAATATCTTCAAATCTCCGCCAATATATGAATTGACTGAAGGACAAGTGGGAAGTTTTATGACTGCTATCCAGATCTCTTTAGTCAGTCATTCGAGCAGAAGTGTACAACCCTCCTAAATTTGAGTGAATCCTTTGGTATAAACGTCCATTAGACATTGCTCTTTCACAAAACATAAGTTCCATTTCCACCCTTTTTTAACCGTAAAGCAACATTTTTGAATTTTTCGGCATTAAAGCTGAATTCGGAATATTATTGATTAGATTGTGTAATTGAATAAATTTTAATTAAATATAAGCACAAATCTGCAAACCAATACAAAAACGGCTGGAATCGGAGTTTGGGGAAGCGGAAAACAGTCCACCTGAAATTTATTGATATTCTGCCGATGACGTGAATTTCATCAAAAATTGCTCTAATTTTTGGCTTAATCAATTCCTCCCAATATCAAATTCTCATATCCCAATATAAGCAAGTAAGATTTTGCAAACATTTGCTTTATTAGGAATACCAAATATGCTTGTTGACAAAGGGCAACAAATGTACGAATGTTTTAACCTCCATATTTGCCTGTTTATTCCGTGGCCTAAATCACTGCTTAGCACTAGGAAACGGAAACTGTTCATAACAGGAACAGATTTAAATGCACAGAAGTTGCAGTTGTCAAAAAAGATTGAAGCATTTAATAGGAAGCAGCAAAATGAGGGTCTATTAACATGTTGGTCATTATTCAATAATCACTTAGATATCCTACACTTTCCATGAAGCTCGATCAAATACGGGTTGCAAATTAGCTTTGAAAAACAAAGAATAGTTGGTCCTTCTCTGCTCATGGAGGAAGATCATGGAATCAGCATGTCAACTGCCACTGCGAAGGAACATACGACTCTCTGCTATACGTGTTTGGAATGGGAAACAAAATTGTCAACAAGCATTGTGCGACAAAATTGTCAATAAATGCTCGCAAACCTATGCTAGGCTACAAGGCTCTATAAAAGCATCCTATTGGGTTGTCTATAGTGAGATCTAACAAGAAATCAATTGTCTCCCAATGAAGATAAGAACTTACTACAATGAGTCCGGAGTCCATGATCTCTTATTGTAACGTCTTCTAGTCTCTTCTCTGTCTTCTTTTGGTAGTGTAGATGCTGTAACTGCCTCTGAGTTCCAGCTTCCATGCTTTTATAGCTTGGCAATGTATTTTTGAAACTGTGTGCATAAAGGCAATAGGTGGATTTCCATACGTCATTCAACATTGAAATGACATATGAATAAGTGAAACCATTACACATAACGCTTAAAACCAGGGGCGTTTCAAAGGATACTAAAATTGTGCGTAAAAACGGGGTGGATTTAGGGTGAGTTGCGGAAGCTATTTTTCATCTGTCAAAACAGCCTAAGGATTATGTGAACTTCTCGAAACGTAAAAGAATCTTAAGAATGCAGTTTCATTCTCCCAACGAAACCCTAAATCACATCTTTTGTGAGCATTGATCTCATACTTTAATCAGCTTCATTCAAAAACATTCTTCCCTATGTTTGGAGAGTATCCAGTGGGTTTGTCAGGAAGCGGGGTCGTCACGTTTTGGAGTCGAGATTCGGAAATTAGGGACAGACCCGGTGCTGGACTTTGGGGGGCATTATTGTCTTCTTCATGTGAGGAACTTCTTAACACCAGTGTTGGCTTTAGGAAATATTACTGACTGGGGCATGGACCACCGTCTCCCCTTGATATGCCCCTTTCAGCAATTTCTATTTTTGCAAACGGCATTCAGGAATACACGTTACCTTATAAAAACTTGTCTTATTAGAATGTAGCGCTCAATTGCTGAAATAATACTACATTACTAGAATTTTGAGATCTCGGAATTACAATCGTGAAAATCAGAATTTTGGTGCTGGCGCTAAAAAAAAATTTCGAAGAAAATTTCGGTACTGTTGCCAGAGAATAGATTTTCTATAAGCAAGCGTGAATATTCAACAATGACAAGCGGGATCTTACTAAAAACCATGGTCGAGAATAGGGAACTGGGTTAACAACGTACCGGGAATTCAAGAAGCAAGGGGTCCATTGGGGATCTTCTGTTTGGAAATAATAAATGCCCGGAATTTTTCTTGATGACAAGATATGACTGTTTTATTTCAATCATATTGTCAAGAAGCAATGCTCCATGTATAGTAGTAGTAGTGGATATTAAGGAGGCAAGTGATGGCAAAATACTCCCCATCTGTCATCGAGTTGGCAAATTCTCGGCAAAACTAGCAGATCCAAAGCTACATTCACCTTTTTTCACAAAAACCACTTGTATGCCTTAGCCTCGATTGTCTTGTAAGCCTTTTTCTTATAAAACAAAAGTACATGCACGCAAATAATGTTCAGCTACTTCTAAAACTTTCGGCACATTTAGCTCCTCCTCCTCCCCTGATTTTTGTTGAAAAACCGCCATTGGTGTATTTCAATTTCATTTTCATTTAAAAATTATAACGGATGGGGACCTTTCATTAAAGATGCTGGTTTTTAAGGATCCCTACATTTAAAATCCCATACTAGTAATAATAAAAAAGGCTAAAAATCTAAATCCGAATATTGACATATT
>OLMO02000257.1:17121809-17133190 GCA_900291935.2 Cassiopea xamachana | reverse complement strand
CTGTAACGATCACATCGAATGATGTCGAAAAAATTCTGCATGAAGCACAACAGGAATTATTCAATCTGTCAGAATGGATGAGAATAGATAAGTTAAGTCCAAACCCAGAAAAACAGAATACATGATCATAGGTCATTCTCGTAAATTAAACACACTAAATACATCAAATCCACTCACAATAAATGGAACAGATATCAAGCGTGTTACGAAAACAAAATCGCTTGGTATAGTAGTTGACGAGAATCTATATTGGGACGAGCAATACAACACTTTAAAAGGTAAAATCTATGGAGGACTTTCGTCATTAAAAAAGTTAAAAAATATTATTCCCCAAACAAAACTTTGTAGTGTCTACTATGCCATCATCGAAAGCCATTTACGATATGCCAACGAAATTTGGGGTAGCCTTCCGAAAACCAAACTTGATGCTCTGCAACGCCTGCAAGACAGGGCCCGGACAATAATCGAAAACGCCAGATTGAAAGACAACTGGTCATGTGACTGGCTGAGCATTGAAAATATCATACGATTCGATCGATCAGTCATGGCATACAAAATAATTAACAAATTAAGTCCGGAAAATCTTTGGGATAAATTTCAACAAAGGTCTTCGCAATCAAATTATGCAACAAGGCATTGTAAAGATCTACAAATTCCCAGGCTTAACACTGAACATGCGAAAAAGAGTATCAATACTCTACTGTAAAAATTTGGAATACAATTCCAACGGATATTAGGGAGCTCCCAACTATTAGTCACTTTAAAAAGAGATTAAAGGAGTTCCTAAAGAGCTGATTAAAAATATGCTTGGCCATTTAAAAACACGACCCCCTGGAAGAACAGCGTCCTAGGATATAATTTTAGTTACTACCCTTTTTATTTCTATGTATTTAGACTGTTGTAAATATTACCGACTTGGAATTTTTTTTTGTATTATGATGTAAAATAAAAAAGCTGAAGGGTAGAATCGTGTATAAATAATACATTATCATATCATATCATATCATATCATATCATATCCTTTATTGTATTTATGCTGAGTAATGATTACTCTATGTGGGCAAAAATGCTTATGCATCCTAAATCAATATTTCTCCTCTATCAAAGAGCACCCCTCGTAGGAAGAAAAGAAGTTAACTTGGATCTAGAAGCGTAAGTCATGAGGTAAGATTAGAAGGTTCAATGGCAGGGATGCGAGTCACCTAGTCGAGCGACTACTACAGTTTGTGTGAATACATATAAATGTGAGATCGCTATTAAAATATGTGGTCATTACTGCAATTTTAAAGAACGCCTCGTACATCAAGGCACCCTGACGAGCATAAATTTGGATACCTAAGTGCATTCAGAATTTCCTGATTATTATGAAGGTGTCGTTGTCTGTTCCTCATCATCAAAAGCATATTTAGTAAATATACAAATCAACACACGAATTTTATGTTCATTTTTGAGAGTCAATAGATCTAATACCAACGTAACACGAAACAGCCCTCCCAAGCCTTTCACAAGCACTGAGAGCCTAAATGTTAAATAACAAAATGTGAGACGTCTGACCAAAATATACAATTGCTTTCGTCAGCTACATCGAAAACTTCGGCATTTTTAAGTTTCGGACAAAAAACTTCAGCGAAAAAGCGTTCGGATAAAACATTCACTGTTTTCGACAAAATTTCGGCCTATTGTTCATATTTTCGGCATCTATTGGAATGCTACTCTAGGTCTACGGATAACACTAGAGTTTCTCAGAGAACATTACAGTAT
Organism: Cassiopea xamachana; assembly: GCA_900291935.2. Lineage (NCBI taxonomy): Eukaryota > Metazoa > Cnidaria > Scyphozoa > Rhizostomeae > Cassiopeidae > Cassiopea > Cassiopea xamachana. The sequence continues at coordinate 17,131,429 of OLMO02000257.1, read as the reverse complement.
ATAGATAACATCACAGTAAATTGATATTATCATTATGGAAATTCTCAATGAACGATTTTCCCCTACTAGCAAACTCCTTAATTCTGAAGAAGGTAAGCAGCGCATTGTTTTCTGCATTCCATATTTAGTTTCAAAATACGTAATTATATTACCAAACTCATTACACATAACTATTTTGATACTAAATTGCAATTCATATATAAATCGCCTAAATGCCTGCCCTCTTTATTCACATACATGTACCTCTTCCCACCCCTTGGCTCAAATAGTCCCTATTTCGAACCTCGACTCTTTTTCGCTATATGTCCTTGGTATTCTGCTAAAAAATTCATTAACGTCCATAGCAAGAGAGCTATCCTAAAAATACTAAAAATTCCTAAAATTTTAGGAATATTTTGCTGTTCTCCAAAATATCTCCTAAATTTTTCATAACTTAAATTTCTTTTTAGCAGTTTACTAACTATATTATTTTATGATAGTTTATGGTCATTCTCTCAAATTCTACCGTGAATCTATTATCCTTTGAATAGACATAACGATTGTTTAGATGAGAAAGAGCGTTTTTAGCAATGGAATATATATTTGTAAGGATAGCATAGATTTGCTACGCAGGGTAGCAGTGAAAGATAGGCTTTTTTGGCAACTTGTTCATTTTCACCACAAAGAAGCGCAAAGAATTATGAATACAATGTCAGCAGGTGGCGTAGCCAAGATCGCAACTTTGGGGAGCAAAACAAGGTATGGCCAGGAGGGAGGAGGCAACAAGGGTGTGGGCCCTGGAGGTAACTAGGGATAGGTACATAGCCCCCTTTCATAGCCAGCACTGAAGTACCATCCGACGTGACGAAACAGAGTGATGGAGATCAGGGGTGGAGCCCCCTGGAACTTTCTTTGACCACACCCTTTGAATATCAGCGAAACGCCCTTTTAGATATAAAGATACGTCCTGTCCTTGAGAGAGAAGAGCGTTGCACTTGCTATCTCAAAGGTATCTTCCAATGCATCGATTTTATTACAGATTTAAGAGTTTCTCGAACACCAACGTTTTTATCATTGGAGATTGCGGCCCCCCTTGCCCAAGGCTACTCCACTGATAGCAGCAAAATCATATCGTTGGTGGCTATGGATGTTTTTTGCTCCCTTGTCCTCATCCTTTGCTCACGTCACCATAAAACAAAATGAAAGTTAAACAGAACAATGAATGTGGTAGAGATATTGCAAACTTAATCTAAAAGTAGTCAATTGAGCCTTGTATTATTCTTAAATTTCCTCAAACTTCATCACTTTTGAGCCTCAATTTTCTTACAAACTGTTTTCTTATAACAAAGCATATTACAATTTATACAAAGAAATTATTAATACTGAAAATCACCTTCTTCAAGACAACTAATATGTTAATGCTCACATACTTTCAGCTCGATTGAAATTTGATATTAGGCTATAAGTAGATTGGATGGAACTAGAAAGTTCTGTATAAAAGAGTGCAGGAAGCCTCATCAAATAATCGGAACTTTATTTCTGCAACACTCTAGCCGCAGAACTGAGTTTTCAGCCCAAATTAGGTAACAGGCGGGATGAAATCTGTCATATAATCAGGCTTTGTATTTTGAAACACGCATTTTTATAAGGAACAAGGTCTAGGTCAATGTCTAAATGCATCTAAATGCATACGTTTTCATACGAGACGCATTAGTGTGGACGCTACCTTGTTGTAGGCAAAATTGAAATGGGTCTGTAATTGTCACAATTACTTCTTTCACCGCTCTTAAATAACCCTACAGCTTTTGCTGATTTCCAATTATTAGGAAATCTCCCCTCATGGAATGACTTGTTAATTAGTGCAAGCAGGGATGGTGCAATGATAGTAGTAGACTCTTTCAATAACCTTGAGCTGATTTTGTCTAAGCCAATCTCTTTGCTTGTTTTCAAACATATTACTTGAGATTTAACGAAATAACTTGATATGTGACGTAGGTGGAAACTTTTGTTTGTTCTCTTTCTCAATCTTGACATTTACGCTCTACAAACGTAGAGTGATGGTCAGCGGAATGTTGGAGGGCTTTAAAAGGCCTTTTAAAGGCCTGGTAAAGCTTTAAGAGGTCTACTTATAGTAGGCGAGAAATAAAAACTGAGTTCATACCCTTGCAGACAGCTGATTTTGTGCATCGACAAAGAGCATCCAGTTCATGGCCTTGCTGGAAATGCTTTCGAGCAGAGATTCATCGTCGCATCTATGCACTTTAAAAAGACCTGTAAAAGAGATTTGAAATTAAGTAAGATAACAGTTATTGGTTTTATGAACATAATAAGCACCCTCAAGCGTGCTGGAAGCACATGATAGCAGGGAGGCAGCTTTCTCCTGTGAGGTAGAATGTCACGCACTTTTAGTGAATACACACTTCATTCGCGACAACTAATCATAGTGCTATGGGATGTGTTCTGGGAATGTTAGGTTTAGACAGAGATATTGTCAGAAAAGTCACTGAACTGATATCGTAATAAATGGTTATCATGCTGTAAGAAAATGATCTAACGTTAAGTAAGGCCCTGGCCAAACGACTCGATTTTTCACTCGATTTTTAATTAACAAAAATTGAGGGAAAAATCGAGCCTTTTGGCCACCTTGTTGCGTGAGTCGAGTGGAGTCGAATGAAGTTGAGTGAAGTTTAACCTTTGTCAAAAGAATCGAGAAAAAGAAGTATTTTTGAGTGAAAATCGACTCGTTTGGCCACCTTGCCGAGGATATCGAGTGAAAGCATGCGCTGTAGTATCTCATTGAGCGGGAAAATATTTGTGATTGTAAATAGTTTTAGCTGATATACGTTGTGGACATATGAGTAGTTGAAAAGTCGAGAGAAATGTCGAACGAAAAATCGAGTCCTTTGGGCACACGTGTTCGACTACGCTCAACTTTGAGATCAAATGTTGAGGGAAACATCGAGTGAAAAATCTAGTCATTTGGCCAGGGCCTAACAACTGTTAAATTTCCAACCACTTGAAGTCAAATAAACACTGTAAGACAACCTTTGCCAGGTTGGATAGTGTCATGATTATGATGAATTTACTCCAATCACTAATCTCCAAAAAGCTTTCCAACCCTTCATAATTATTTTTGTACCTCCAGTTATTTAGCACTCTAGAGTAGATATTTAAACGTCAATTTCAGCCATAGTTGGAATTTTTTCCCTCTATGAACCCTAAAAGCGGGCCACTTACTTTCGTCTGGGTTCTGATCGGCTCCGGTAAATTCGGCGACTGCATCTGTTCCGTTACTTCCAACCTTTATCCGCAAGTTGGGACCTCCTTGTGATTGTGAGTTTAGGCTATGTATAAAGTAGTCTGTGGTAACACATCCTGGATCCTTTTCTATAACTCTGAATGCAGTTGTATTTGGCTATATCAAACGAAAAGAGAAATGAAATTTAGTCAAAAATTGCGAATGTGATTCAGCTGCAATCAAATGCTATAGTCAACAGTAACTTTTGATTTCCTGTGCAGATATGTGAACAGTGGTTCCTTGGGTCAAAGGCTGAAAACCACTGCTCTATAGCATACAAAAACATGAACTTATGAGTTGGTCAACCTAAAGTCAATAACGTCTAAAGTTTTTACGGTCGTTGGGAGACTTGAAATGCCAAACAAAATACCTTTACCATAATTGCAAACCCATATGGAATAAATTTATAAGTCAAAATAAAGTCAAGATCATGTTATTAGGCCAATACAGTCAAAACTACAAATGTATGTTTAAATACGATTAAATTTTGACAGTGTTTAGGTCAAGGAATTCAGAGTTGTGAATGATACGTCAAATATCTTCAAATCTCCCTCCGCCAATATATGAATTGACTGCAGGACCAGTGGGAAGTTTTATGACTGCTATCCAGATCTCTTTAGTCAGTCATTCGAGCAGAAGTGTACAACCCTCCTATATTTGAGTGAATCCTTTGGCATAAACGTCCATTAGACATAGCTCTTTCACAAAACATAAGTCCCGTTTCCACCCTTTTTTAACCGTAAAGCAACATATTTGAATTTTTCGGCATTAAAGCTGAATTCGGAATATTATTGATTAGATTGTGTAATTGAATAAATTTTAATTAAATATAAGCACAAATCTGCAAACCAATACAAAAACGGCTGGAATCGGAGTTTGGGGAAGCGGAAAACAGTCCACCTGAAATTTATTGATATTCTGCCGATGACTTGAATTTCATCATAAATTGCTCTAAATTTTGGTTTAGTCAATTTCTTCCAACATCAAATTCTCATATCCCAACATAAACAAGTATGATGTTGCAAAAAGTTGCTTTATTAAGTATACCAAATATGCTTTTTGACAATGGGCAACAAATGTACGAATGTTTTAACTTTCATATTTGCCTATTTATTCCGTGGCCTAAATCACTGTGTAGGACTAGGAAACGGAAACTTTTCATAACAGGAACAGATTTAAATGCACAGAAGTTGCAGTTGTCAAAAAAGATTGAAGCATTTAATAGGAAGCAGCAAAATGAGGGTCTATGAACGTGTTGGTCATTATTCAATAATCACTTAGATATCCTACACTTTCCATGAAGCTGGATCACATACGGGTTGCAAATTAGCTTTGAAAAACAAAGAATAGTTGGTCCTTCTCTGCTCATGGAGGAAGATCATGGAATCAGCATGTCAACTGCCACTGCGAAGGAACATATGACTCTCTGCTATACGTGTTTGGAATGGGAAACAAAATTGTCAACAAGCATTGTGCGACAAAATTGTCAATAAATGCTCGCAAACCTATGCTAGGCTACAAGGCTCTATGAAAGTATCCTATTGGGTTGTCTATAGTGAGATCTAATACAAGAAATCAAGCGTCTCCCAATGAAGATAAGAACTTACTACAATGAGTCCGGAGTCCATGATCTCTTATTGTAACGTCTTCTAGTCTCTTCTCTGTCTTCTTTTGGTAGTGTAGATGCTGTAACTGCCTCTGAGTTCTTGTACATGCTTTTATAGCTTAGCAATGTATTTTTGAAACTGTGTGCATAAAGGCAATAGGTGGATTTCCATACGTCATTCAACATTGAAATGACATATGAATAAGTGAATCCATTAAACATAAGACTGAAAACCAGGGGCGTTTCAAAGGATACCAAAATTGTACGTAAAAACGTGGTGGATTTAGGGTGAGTTGCGCAAGCTATTTTTCATCTGTCAAAACAGCCTAAGGATTATGTGAACTTCTCGAAACGTAAAAGAATCTTAAGAATGTAATTTCATTCTCCCAACGAAACCCTAAATCACATCTTTTGTGAGCCTTGATCTCATACTTTAATCAGCTTCATTCAAAAACATTCTTCCCTATGTTTGGAGAGTATCCAGTGGGTTTGTCAGGAAGCGGGGTCGTCACGTTTTGGAGTCGAGATTCGGAAATTAGGGACAGACCCGGTGCTGGACTTTGGGGGGCATTATTGTCTTCTTCATGTGAGGAACTTCTTAACACCAGTGTTGGCTATAGGAAATATTACCGACTGGGGCATGGACCACCGTCTCCCCCTTGATATGCACCTTTCAGCAATTTCTATTTTTGCAAACGGCATTCAGGAATACACGTTCCCTTATAAAAACTAGTCTTATTAGAATGTAGCGCTCAATTGCTGAAATACTACTACATTACTAGAATTTTGAGATCTCGGAATTACAATCGTGAAAATCAGAATTTTGGTGCTGGCGTTAAAAAAAAATTTCGAAGAAAATTTCGGTACTGTTGCCAGAGAATAGATTTTCTATAAGCAAACGTGAATATTCAACAATGACAAGCGGGATCTTACTAAAAACCATGGTCGAGAATAGGGAACTGGGTTAACAACGTACCGGGAATTCAAGAATCAAGGGGTCCATTGGGTATCTTCTGTTTGGAAATAATAAATGCCCGGAATTTTTCTTGATGACAAGATATGACTGTTTTATGTCAACCACATTATCAAAAAGCAATGCTCCATGTATAGTAGTAGTGGATATTAAGGAGGCAAGTGATGGCAAAATACTCCCCATCTGTCATCGAGTTGGCAAATTCTCGGCAAAAGTAGTAGACCCAAAGCTACATTCAACTTTTTTCACAAAAACCACTTTTATGCCTTAACCTCGATTGTCTTGTAAGCCTTTTTCTTATAAAACAAAAGTACATGCACGCAAATAATGTTCAGCTACTTCTGAAAAACTCTGCACATTTAGCTCCTCTTCCACCCCTGACTTTTGTTGAAAAACCGCCATTGGTGTATTTTAATTTCATTTTCATTTAAAAATTTATAACGGATGGGGACCTTTCAGTAAAGATGCTGGTTTTTGAGGATCCCTCCATCTAAAATCCCATGCTAGTAATAATGAAAATTGATTACAAATCTAAATCCGAATAGTGACAAATGACAACCTTTGATATTAGAAAAGTAAATACTAATTAAAAGTTCAAAAACAGAAGTTTTGTTAATGTTTTTCTTGCTTAATGGCTCTTTTGAAAGCGAAAAGAGAGGGTGCATTCTTAGATGTAGATTTCAAATAATAATAGGCCACTGTCATTTAGATAGCAGTGGGGAAGCGGAAGCCTCATAACTGCTATTTGTTACTATCCTAGCTCCACGATTTTGCAGCATTTGTAAAACATTTTCCTTAGACTCCACAACTCCCCACACAGAACAGCAGTTTCGAAAGTGTGGTTCAGCTACTCTTCTATAACAAGATTTAGAATTTTCAACGGTAGGGATTGCTCATGAAGAAGCAATCACAGCCCCATATTTTCAATTTCAACCAATTACTTCAGATATTTTGGAAAAAGAAATATATGAGTTGAAATGCAACAAATCTGCGGGATATGATAGGATTGCAGTACAGTTTGTGAAAGATGCAGCAAAAATTTTATGCAAGCTACTCGCTGCTACATTCAACTCTTCATTGAAAATGGGTATTTTTCCAGGTATATGGAAAATAGCAAGGGTAACCTCCATTTTCCAGCTTGGTTCAAAAAATTACTTGGGTACTTACAGGGCTATATCCCTCGTATTCTCGAGGCTACTGGAAAAACTTGGGCATGATCAAGTCTCGAATTACATGAAAGAGCGTAAGAAGTTCGCAAAATGTTAGCGCGCCTTTTTAAAGATGCATAGCACCCTGACTTCAATATTACATGCAAAACTCATGATTTTCTAATATTGACAAATATAGAATTAATATATGCATATTTCTAGATCTTAAAAAGGCGTTTTAGATGGTGGATCAACGGATTCTTCTATCAAAACTAACTAAATACGGAGTGTTAGGCACATCTCTTTGGTGGTTCACATCGTATTTAACAAGCAGGAACACTGTTGTCAAATAAATAAATGGCCATAAATCTAGTTTCAAAAGTGTTCACTGTGCTATTTCCCAGGGTTCGTGCTTGGAGCCGTTTCTCTTCATCTTGTATGCTAATTATTTTGAGCTGTGCTTTTAAAAGTGTACCTCAAACATGTACGCGGATGATACCAGTGTCACATGTTCTGCCAAGGATATTGACGATCTCTGCAATGGTCTAGAAGCTGAGATAGACAACATTACAGAATGGTTATGTCAGAACAAGCTTAGGTTGAACACCGATAAAACAGAAAATATGGTTGCTTGTTATAAACGAGAAACCAACCACGTTATTGATCCACTAGAGGTGAATATATATGGAGAGCCAATCAAACGAGCTCAAAAGGTTAAATACAATGGAATTACAGTCGACAAAAACCTGACGTGGAATGAACACTATAAAAACCTTAAAAGTAAAAACAAAAGTGCTCTCTCGTCTCTGCTGATACTAAAGAACATACTCCTGCAATCTAAATTGGATCAGATGTAAATGGCACTGTTTGAAAATCATCTGAGGTACAGTGATGAAGTTTGGGCAATTTGTCTAGCACAAAGCTTGATCATCTGCAACGTTTACAGAACAGAGCACGCACGCATATAGATGGCTCAAGATTAAAGGACAGGTGGTGTTGCAATTGGCTTTCGGTCTCAAATTTGATAAAATTTGACAGGGCAGTTATGATTTACAAAATAATAAACGGTCTCTGCTCCGATAGCCTAAAAGGAAAACTTTTTACTAGATCCCAAATATCTAACGATTGAACAAGGAATTGCTTGCACTTAGACATTCTGAGACAGAATCTAGAATTCTCCAAAAGGAATTTTCTCCATTGTAGTTGTGGAACAAAATCCCATTACATTTAAGAAGAGTTCCACGATTACCTCGTTCAAGAAGAAATTAAGAGAATTCCTGCACAGTTAGAATCCTTTCCCAAAGCACAATCCCTTGGAAGATCAGCAATATCTACCAATATTATTTCTAATGCAGTTAAAAATTTTCGTTTACTTGTCTTTTTATTTATGAGTAATAGCTGAAAGGGATTTTGTGCTTAAATAAAATAAAATGAAATGAAAAAGACACAAAAACTTACTGACTAAGCTGCGTATGTATAGAAGCTTCATAAAGCTGAAAGTAGATAAACTAATAGAAGAGCTTGGTATCCTCCAGCCCATTTGAGGATGTGACAGTTTTTGACAAGATCTTGCGCATGAAAGCAAATTGGGGGTAGTGTATGCATGCCTGCAATTCACACTCAGAACTCTAATTGCACAAGGCCGTTCCTAGAAAATTTTGTTGGGGGTTGTTAGGCTTGCATTTGCCGAGAAAAAACAGTCGTAGTCGACCACAGATGGGCGTGGGCGCTAAAATTTGGAGTGCTTTTTACAATGAATCTCATGCGATATGGCAAAGCATGATAGCCACACCTAATTATAGAGGAGTACATGATTGGTGAGGAAGGAATTAGCAGGCCCGTAAACAACTGAACTTTTCTTTGAGGGTCTAGATGTAGAAGTCCAGTTAAAAGCCTGAGCGCTCTTCCAAAAAATTTTTTTCATAGGGATTTCCTTTGGACAATGGGGATCTGGGGTTTTGATGTCACGCCTTCTAGAACGTCGGAAATCGCCCTTTTGCAGAATAGAACTTAACTGTTGTTATAAGTGATGTTCAAACTAAGAAGGAGAAATTGATCCCTCTACCTGATTTCATCGAATTTTGAAGAATTAGAAGGACAAAGGAAAAGAAGCAAGCAAATTTCATCTAATGCCAGTACATCAAGGAACAGACTAATTTACCACCAAATATCCAACATAGGCTACATGGAATACATTCAGGGGGCATTCAGGGAGCAAACATTCCCTCTCACCCAAAAGAGCGGTTATCTTCACACTATCTATGCAGTGGCAGGCAAATCCAACAACTGAAGCGTTGCGTCTTACTCTCTTATTAAGTTACGAAATGAAATTGTTTGAAACAGGTTTGCCAGGATTGAAAAAGCTTTATGTTTAACGCACAACAAAATTAGGACCTCTGCACGCCATATATGTGTGCTATGATGCTCCTTATTCTAGAGTGGGTAGAAGTCAATTTAGAAATCACAAAAAGTACAGTGTGGAACGCTTCTATATACAACCTTCTAAGACTTACTGGAGGGAAATGGCCCCTGCCCTCCGTTTCTGTTAGGTTAAAAAGAAAGGGGTGTGGGGGCATAGCTCCGAGCAAATTTTCAAAAACCACAACCTTTACTTTG
>OLMO02000257.1:17101530-17112163 GCA_900291935.2 Cassiopea xamachana | reverse complement strand
TGACCCGAGGAACTTCTGTTCACATATCTGCACAGGAAATTAAAAGTTACTGTTGACTGTAGCCTTTGATTCCAGCTGAATCACATCCTCACTTTTCGACTAAATTTAATTTCTCTTTTCGTTTGATATAGCCAAAAACAACTGCATTCAGAGTTATAGAAAAGGATCCAGGATGCGTTACCACAGACTACTTTATACATAGCCTAAACTCACAATCACAAGGAGGTCCCAACTTGCGGATAAAGGTTGGAAGTAATGGAACAGATGCAGTCGTCGAATTTACCGGAGCCGATCAGAACCCAGACGAAAGTAAGTGGCTCGCTTTTAGGCTTCATAGAGGGAAAAATTCCAACTATGGCTGAATTTGACGTTTACATATCTACTCTAGAGTACTAAATAACTGGAGTTACAAACATAATTTTAGGGGGTTGAAAAGCTTCCTGGAGATTAGTGATTGGAGTAAATTCATCATTATCATGACACTATCTAACCTGGCAAAGGTTGCCTTACAGTGTTTATTTGAATTCAAGTGGTTGGAATTTTAAAAGTTGTTAGGCCTTGGCCAAACGACTAGATTTTTTACTCGATGTTTTCCTCAATATTTGATCTCAAAGTTGAGCGTAGTCGAGCAAGTGTGGCCAAGCGACTCGATTTTTCGCTCGACTTTTGTCGAATAAAAGCAATCGAGTGAAAAATCGAGTCGTTTAGCCAGGGCCTTACTTAACGTTAGATGATTTTTTACAGCATGATAACCGTTTCTTACGATATCAGTTCAGTGATTTTTCTGACTATGTCTCTGTCTAAGCGTAACATTCCCAGAACACATTCCACTGCACTACTATTAGTTGTCGCGAATGAAGTGTGTGTTCAATAAAAGGGCGTGGTATTCTAACTCACAGGAGAAAGCTGCCTCCCTGTTCTAATGTGCTTCCGGCACGCTTGAGGGTGCTTATTATGTTCAAGAAACCAATAACTGTCTTCTTATTTAATTCAAAATCTCTTTTACAGGTCTTTTTAAAGTGCATAGATGTGACGACGAATCTCTGCTTGAAAGCATTTCTAGCAAGGCCATGAACTGGATGCTCTTTGTCGATGCACGAAATCAGCTGTCTGCAAGGGTATGAACTCAGTTTTTATTTCTCGCCTACTAGACCTCTTAAAACTTTACAAGACTTTCCGCTGACCATCGTTCTACGTTTGTAGAGCGTAAATGTTAAGATTGAGAAAGAGAACAAACAAAAGTTTCCACCTACGTCACATATCAAGTTATTTCGTTAAATCTCAGTTAATATGTTTGAAAACAAGCAAAGCGATTGGCTTAGAAAAATCAGCTCAAGGTTATTGAAAGAGTCTACTGCTATCATTGCACCATCCCTGCTTGCACTAATCAACAAGTCATTCCATGAGGGGAGATTTCCTAATAATTGGAAATCAGCAATAGCTGTAGCGTTATTTAAGAGCGGTGAAAGAAGTAATTGCGACAATTACAGACCCATTTCAATTTTTCCTACAATAAGGTAGCGTCCACACTAATGCGTCTCGTATGAAAACGCATACATTTTGATGCATCTAAATGTATCTAAACGCATCTAAAGTGCAAAAACGCATCTCATTGTAAACGTTGTTATTCGAAAATGCATTAGCGTGGACGCTACCTAAGTAAAGTACTCGAGCGAGCAGTTCATAAATAGTTTTACGATTTCATGCAAGAAAACAAGCTGGTTTTTAAAAATAAATTTTGATTTAGAAGCAAAGTTTCCACAAGCTCTGCTTTTCTACCATTTACAGACAGCTTCCTTAACAGCATTGGTGAAGGCCATGTATCTGGTGTTGTATACCTCGATTTGAAAAAGGCTCCTGATAAGGCGGACCATTCATTGTTGTTTTTGAAGTTGACAGAGTATGGTGTTTCTGAAACTAGCCTGAAATGGGTTCGATCCTACCTTAGTCAGAGATCCCAACGAAGATGCGTAGGAGGCGCTCTGTCCTTAAAAAGAAATGCAACTATTGGTGTACCACAAGTGTCTGTGCAGGCTCTTTACTTCCCTTGTTTTCATCAACGAATTGCTTCGCTTACTAACAAAAATTGAGAAATAGCCTTTGTTATCTTTTAATTTAGTTGATTGAGAAAACTATGTCCTTTCTTATGTCAACTTTTGAAGAAAATGACAAAGTTGGAAATACGCCCCCTTCAAATAAGCCTTCCTTTCGAATACCGTCCCTACCCAAAATTCAATTTTGCAAATAAACCCCCCTGGGCTTGTTCAGACATTTACGGTATTTATTTTAAAAAGGAACCTGTTGATAAGAACTCGGTTACTCTAGCCAAGAAGTGGATTTCAGGAGAACCCATTTCTCTATCTATCCTTGAAACTCCCTACACTTTTGCTCATGATTTCAGGCCACCTAAATCACACGTTTACTTTAAAAGGGAACCTGTTGATAAGAACTCGTTTACTCTAGCCAAGAAGTGGATTTCAGGAGAGCCCATTTCTCTATCTATCTTTGAAACTCCCTACACTTTTGCTCATGATTTCAGGCCACCTAAATCACACGTTTATCAAGGTGATCTTGGGACTTTTAATGCTACGTGACAAGTGGGGGAAGCGGACATAGATTTATTGCCATGCGCTACAAGGGGCGTTATGGTTAATAAAAGTTAGTGATTATGAGAGTTAAGCAATTTTGAGGTTTGAGCAGCTTCTTATTTGATTGTAACTTTAAATTATTTTATACTGGTGATTTATTTCCATTTAGAAAAAGACCACAAATTACAGCAGAGGTGCAGACGCTGCATCGGATGAGAAGTTTGAGTTAATCAATCCTATCGCAACATCGTCAGTGTACAACATTAAATGGAAGAAAGGAAACAAATACATTGGCAGCGATAAAAACGGACAGCCAGTCCTACTTGACAAAATTGAAGGAGATGAGGGGAATTTTTATCTTGTTCCTGGTAGCTGATTTAAGACAAATATTCCAATTCTTAAGACACATTTTTCAGTTGATTCTATATTTTGTAATCTTTTAGCTTAAGTATTGAATACTTAATGTAGTGTTGCGCTAAGGAAGGGCTAGGGGCTATGACCTCCTCATTAGAGCACAAAACCCCCTGTTGGAAGATGTTGAATTCTTTTTCTGTTAAATTAGCAGTTCTAGCATCTAGCTAAAGATACCTTAGTGTATGAAATCTTCGAAGGAACCTGAGTTATGAACCAGTATCGTATAATAGTCCATTGCATTTAGAGACATTCTCAGCCTGTTTGCTGCTATCCTCAAAAAGGGCGTTTCCCCAACATGGAAAAAGCATGGTCCCAAACTTTTTCCAGGGCTTCGTATCGGTTCGCCTATTTTCCTTTCTCTATCGTGATGAGAATTAGTAATAAGAATGATTGCCCTTCAGAGCAACGAAATCAGTGAATCTGCCACAATACTTCATCCACTTATGAATCTGAAAAAACAGTATTTGAAGGCCGTATCTTCTAAAAAGTTTTTGTGTGCCCTTTTCGTGCATTAGAGGCCTGCCCCAAGAAATTCCTAATCGCGGGCCTGCTGCCTGTTTGCCAAATACAAAGTGTGGAGTATAACTTCATTGTGTTAGATATTAGTGTAAATCACAATGTTATTTTGTGATTTTAGCTTCATGGTGATTTAAGTCGTATTTTTCAATTCGCGATTGGTTATTCAGTTGTACTTACCATCATTTTGATACCAGTAATTGTTTAAAAATAGTTGGTAGAGGTAAAAACAGATTCAATTATTTTACATAACAATTAATTTTTGCGATAGCACTCTGTCCGTTTCTGTCTTGCTCTCATCCCATCGAACGAGCAAAAGCATTTGGCACAATGTCCCCACTACTACTTAAGCATCAAGTACACGCTTCCTTTAAAAAACACCACTTTATAATGAACCCACATGTAGACTGCTGAAGTGCTCAAGGAACTTATACTCCAATCGGATAAAAAGCTAAGGAACTTTTTCGATTTTAAAACTCTTTATAACTGCAAATATTCACAAATTAGGAAGCCGGTTCGATTGATTTACAGCCAAAAATCGCATAGATACATTTATAAACTTCTTTCCTTATTCGTGCTCTTAATTTTAAGTTCCAGCCAAGAATTAAAGTAAAATTCCGGATTTTGAAGTTACCTTGTGTCTGGACCACTTTCATGGTACTTTATGTGTAGTGAAAATTAAGGAACTATTTTGGAACTGTTAGACTAGAAATTGATAAAAATAGGTCCAAAAATAAGGAACTTTTAGAACTAGACCTTGAGCCAGGTACCTTATAAAAGTGCGTGTTTCAAAATACAAGGCCTGATTATATGACAGATTTCATCCCGCCTGTTACCTAATTTGGGCTGAAAACGCAGATCTGCGGCTACAGTGCTGCAGAAATAAAGATCCGATTATTTGATGAGGCTTTCTGCACTCTTTTATCCAGAACTTTCTAGTTCCATCCAATCTACTTATAGTCTAATATAAAATTTCAATCAAGCTGAAAGTATTTGAGCATTAACATATTATTTGTCTTGAAGGTGATTTTCAGTATTGATAATTTCTTTGTATAAATTGTAATATACTTTGTTATAAAAAAACAGTTTGTAAGAAAATTGAGGCTCAAAAGTGATTAAGTTTGAGGAAATTTAAGAATAATACAAGGCTCAATTGAAATACTGCTTTTAGATTAAGTTTGCAATATCGCAACAATATTCATTGTTCTGTTTAACTTTCAGTTTGTTTTATGGTGACGTGAGCAAAGGATGAGGACAAGGGAGCAAACAACATCCATAGCCACCAACGATATGATTTTGCTGCTATCAGTGGAGTAGCCATGGGGCAAGGGGGGGCCGCAATCTCCAATGATAAAAATGTTGGTGTTCGAGAAAACTCTTAAATCTGTAATAAAATCGATGCATTGGAAGATGCCTTTGAGATAGCAAGTGCAACGCTCTTCTCTGTCAAGGAAAGGACGTATCTTTATATCTCAAAGGGCGTTTCGCTGATATTCAAAGGGTGTGGTCAAAGAAAGTTCCAGGGGGCTCCACCCCTGATCTCCATCACTCTTTGTTTCGTCACGTCGGATGGTACTTCAATACTGGCTATGAAAAGGGGCTATGTACCTACTCCTGGTTAATTCCCTGGTTACCTCCAGGGCCCACGCCCTTGCTACCCCCTCCCTCATATCCACACCCTGTTTTGCCCCTCAAAGTTGCGATCTTGGCTACACAACCGGCTGACATTACATTCATACTTCTTTGCGCTTCTTGGTGGTGAAAATGAGCAAGTCACCAAAAAAGCATATCTTTCACTGCTATCCTGTGTAGCAAATCTAAGCTATCCTTACAAATATATAGAATGCTAGCCTGCTCCTTCGGCGGACATAGTCTTCTAGTGCCAAAACTGTGCAGGAGCAAAGATATAGGGGGTCATGGGGGCAAAACAATCCTGTGCAGCAGACTGCTATTGTGTCATAAAAGTATCTATCTTGTCAGAAAATAATCACGTTATAGTCAAAAAATTCAGAACAAAACTCAAAAAATCATAAAAACACAAAATTCATGACAAATGAACAATATAATCCTACATAAAGGTGCAGGGATGCTGCATTCATTGAGTATGTTGAAAGTAGCCAAGAATTTGTTCAAGGGGCGTTTTTTTATATGAGAAAAGTACATATAAGTACAGCCTCTGACACAGCAGTGCTTTATTTATAATAAAAATGTGTATTTTGCTTTTGGTCAACTACCAGGGATCCCACTCATTTTGCATCAATTTCGATAGAATATTTAGGAGATTTCAGGAGATCTCTTTGTCCATTTTCAGAACATTTTGTAGATTCCCAGAGACATTTGGTAAACATTGAGGTATTTTTCAGAACATAATAGATAAAAGGTAACTTAGATGACATGACAAAAATGTGGTGAATCTACATTGTAATATCTGGTTCCACTGCTAAAAGCTCTTTCTCATCTAAACAATCATTATGTCTATTCAAAAAAATAATAGATTCATGGTAGAATTTGAGAGAATTGATGATTTCACGATAAACTATCACAAGATAATATATTTAGCAAAATAACTGCTGAAAAGAAATTCAAGTTATGAAAACTTTAGGAGATATTTTGGAGAACAGTAAAATATTCCTGACATTTTAGGAATTTTTAGTACTTTTAGGACAGCTCTCTCTTTTTTCTAGGATATTTTAGGGTTTTTAGGAGGTGAGTGAACTCTAACTACTATTGTCAAGAACTCTGTGTCAAAAACCATCTTGCTATGGATGGTAATGAATTAATTTTTTAGCAGTAAATATATTCAAGGCTAAAAATTCATTAGCATCAATAGCAAGATATTTCATGACAGAATTTGTGTGCTTTCAAGAAGTTATTTATAGTAACAGGCAAATAAAGTTTCAGCAGCATTTTCAGAAAGAAAACAAAAACTTAAATCGAGCTACCTTTCTACATCTTGTGAAGAAAGAAAAACAGGCAAAGAAGACTCTTCAAAAATGTGTTTTAAATGCATTTCTGAATTCAAATGGTCCTCAAAGTTATTGTCTCACTGAAATAGGCTGATATCATATTTGTCTGAAATGGGAATTCTATCTTGCTTTAACAAATAAATATTCTCCAGTCCAGAATAAAAGAAGTGGTTGGAAAAAAGTTGAAGGTGGGTAGCCAGGGGTTGCAATGATTGTGGGGGGTTTGACTAAATGCTGTGAGTAAAATAATTAGAGGGTTGGCTTTAATTGATGAGATAGATGTGAAAAAAATACCAGATATTACTGAAAGCAAGCATGGAATATGTTGTCAGTGCTTCTGACAGGAAGGACTCTCTTCAAAGCTTATTTTAGCTCAAAATCAATTAGCAAGGGGCTACAATACGAATTTCCTGGTATGCAACTTCTTGGATTATTAAATAAATATGTGGGTGGGAACAGGAGAATAGAACTTGTCTGCTTTTATGTTTTCTTTAAGGGAACCCAATTAAAATGCTAAAAATGTTCTGCAACTCTTCATTCTTTTGTGGCTTCCAGCAAATTAGATTGGTAACTTCTATCAGGAGCAGTGAATGCATAGGGTATGATAAAAGTCTTATCTCTGAAGGTAACATTTTCACTCTGAAGATACAAAATCCTTACAACGAGTGCACTTTCCATTCAAACATGCCATCAGAAAACAGCAGGTGAGACAGAGCTTCACTATTGCTCAATGAGGCCTTTCCAAGGTATTCCAAGCAGCTTCTGCCGATACCAAGTTCAGACATTTGATCATCATGTAAAGCTGTCTGCTGATTGTCAGGAATGCAATTGAAAGCATTTGATTGGACACTTGTGTAAATGGTTGCTTCAAATGATTTATTTGCCTCTTTCACAAGCTGGCATATACTGTAGAAGTGTGAGGGTAGAATGGGCCCAGAAATATCTAAGCAATTAACCTATAATAGAACCAAATAGAGTTATAAATCTCAAGAAACTCAAAAGTGTTATAAGAATGGCCACTGCCTTGCAGTTGTAGGCTAGGTAAGACAAAAGTAATGCAAGTATGTCAAAAAAGAAAGAATGAAATGTGAATAGAAATATAAATCTTTCTTGTATGACTGCTATGATTAAAATGATGAAGATGCTGATGTTGGTGGTAATAATGACATTGATAATCAACATTGCTTCTACCTCTGCTTTCCACCAGGAAAACCTGCTAGAGGCAATCTAAAGCTGCCAAATGGTGATACAATGAGAAAAGTCAGTGTTACTAACAGAACTCTGTCACTAGAGAGCAACCAAACATCTTCCAGCAGTATAAGTCTAAATCCATATTCTAATGCATCTAGGCCAATTACATTAGCAACTGATTGTGGCTACTTGATTATGGTAATTACAATCAAATACAAAGCCCACTTAATACAGTAGTTTTCAAACTGGAGTACAACAGTTCTTTGGAGGATCAGGAAGGGTGTCAGAGGAACCACTAGAGGTTGCAATTGCTGACAAATTGTTGAATCACACAAATAGACTCTGAAGTCTTTTGTATGGCAAGGCTATATGCCACATAAACATAGTAACCTTCTGTTAGCAAGGTCTGTTGATATTTGTATTCCATGCAAATATTTGTATTGCTATGTACTTTTATCCTTCAAGGAAACCCTGCCTTGAAAATAATTATGTAGGGGGTGCCATGTAACATGCCTTGAAAAGCCTGGAAACCACTGACTTTGAGTCATTCATTGGTGCTAATATAATGAAAGGCCTTTTGAAAGATGGCAATAGCAAACAATGTGTGAAAAGGTAGCAATCGAAAATGTGGATTATAAAGAAGCACCATGTGGATGAAACAAGAAATCATCCTTCAAAACCCCCAAATCATAATGCACAAAAAGTGTAACTAGAACATAAAGCAGTGTCCAGCATATAAGAAACTAAAATTTAAGAGACACAGACCATGATTCTCAAAATAATACCCTCTTTTATAAGAAACTAATAAAGGTCTGAAAGAATGATTGTTTCTTTTGAAAAACTTATTTTGATATTTACCCATTGAAAAAGATAACAATATCAATGCTATGTAAACCTCTTTGCTTTTGCACCATAGTTATCAGTTGACACAGTACTTCTAAGCAGACCAGTGGAATAACATGGTTTTTAAAATAAAAACTTTTCGTTGATTTGAAGTTTATATCTCCATTGATAAGAAATGCACCAGACATGAAATTGAAAAGGTTGTTTCTTATATGTAGGACAATATATTTCTAAAGAGAAACGATCCCTTACTTGTTTCAAACCTCCTTTATGAGGAACTTTCACTGGCCCTTGCATGCACTTGAGCGTTTGTAGACATGCACCTTCAAATGCAACTGGTGCAAGAAGTGTTGGTGGTACTCCTTGCCACACACCTGAATGTGCCAATATTACATCAGAATTAACAAAGAAATTAAAAAGAGCATTGACATGACAGTCCTTCACTAACAATGTTGATTGAGCCCGATTATCCACATAATTTAGTTGGGAGAGTTCACTTGCAAATCTGTGTTTTTCTATTGATGAAAATTGCTTCTTATTGAGCCCAATACTAGAGAGAAAATCTTCATCAGTATCAACTCCATTCTCATCATCTTCCAAAGGCCCATTGCTTTTAATATCATCTTTCAAATGTGGCATTTCATATTCTATTCCTAAAGCAAAGAATGTAGAAAAGATAAAAGTATATGTGGAAAATATATGTAGAATACATACATAGAGGAAAAATATACAGGCAATAGCATTGACCATGAATGCAAACATATCTCTGCTAAGAATTTTCTTTAATCTTTAACCAGTTTAACAATGGATACAAGAACTGCACTTGGGTGAATGGGTAACATAAAGATCTGAAGAACTCAATATCACTTTTAATGCACTATAAAGCTTTACCTTCACATTTAAAAATACCAAATAATTTTGATGCAGCTAAAATTCACCCTTTAAGTTAGCATCTAAGCGTCCAAAAGCATCGAAATCAAAGTATTATCCTCTCACCTTCCTTGCGAAGAAGTTCCCTTAATCCTTTAGTGGTTGGTGTAACAATAGCTATCATCTCTTTATCTGAAACACCACTACTGATAAAAAGACAGCTAAACTTCTGGCAACACATATAAAAATACGGACAGAACCCACATTTTGCAAGTGTAAACACAGATTGAAAACTGTGTCTCCATGTAACCATTATATTTTCCCGCATGTTCAAGTCTTTGCATATATTTGTAAAGGAACCCTCAGTTGGATGACTTCCACTCTCAGTCAGAGGAAAACTTGGAATACATGGCAAATTTGGATGTTTCCAATAAGAAAGGTTTTTTACAAAGTTAACTCTTAAGTCTACGTCTTTATTCGGAACTCCTTCTGGATGTGGAACATTCAAACAACGAATAAAGTTAACAGTTCCTCTTGATGCAACATTGCTCTTTAAATTTGTACACCATAAAAAAGGTGCATCAGAATGGAACTTGATCTTCGTCTTTAGACTCCAATCAGTTGGAAATCCTTCGCTTTTATTCTGGCAATTGAATGTCCTATAATTTTGAGGGAACTCAGACTTTTCATCAGTAATTTGAGTAGTGATTCCATCATCGACTTCCCCATGAACTGGTCTTAGCACAAAGTTCGACCTAATGTGATCAAGCCTGAAATTAGGCAATTCATTTTCTTTATTATCAGTTGTTATCTCTTTGCATTTTGCAAGTTTTAGTCTGATACTATCACACTGGAACGGGTTTTTTCTTTTAGCTGTTTTAACATTCTTGCCAGCTCGGCCACTTAGGTTGTTTGACAGCGGTGAAAGAGGGCCATTTTTCAAAACTGCACCTGATAAGCTACTTCGTTTCTTTACTTTTAGCTTCAACTTTGCACAATCATTTGGTTGCCAAATCTCACCCATAGCCAAAAATGTCTTCAGCTTGAACTCGACAATTGCTCGTTGAAAACTGGCGCGAAATAAAAAAGTTGTTGTGGCACGTTCTCCTTCGCAGCAGCTGAGCCGGAACCACAGCTTATCATACGAAAACTTTGTACGTTTTCTTTCTTCTTTTACTTGTATTTATTTGTCTGTTTGCGATACAAGCACCTAGCCGGGGAAATTCCCTGGAAGAGCAAGACCTG
>OLMO02000257.1:17066506-17081033 GCA_900291935.2 Cassiopea xamachana | reverse complement strand
TTAACTAGAGCTCATGAAAAGCGTCAGGGGCTTGCTACAAAGGCTCTCTACTTCGCACAAGATCTTTTTCTCAAGAACAAGTTCTTAGAAACACAAAAAGAAAACCTTAAACGTCTCTAGACATCGGTCGTGCTTGAACGTGAAGGAGAAACTAATACATTTCCGTGCATTTATTTATTGAGGTCATTGCTTCTTAGCGAAAGTTACCTTTTCAATGGGCACTCCTTTATTTCTAATGTAGATTCAAACATAAAAAGTACAATTCTGACATGAAAGACTGCTCAATTTTGCAATTGAAAACATAGGATAAAAATTTTGGTTACGACAATAGCATTTGAAGCATTCCCTAAATTGGCATTGAAAAGAGTCAACTAATGTCGTATAGTTCACAATTCATATATCACTCGTTGTTTATGACTATACACTCTCTCGTTGGAACAGTATAACAATGCACAATTCACAAAGATTCATAAAACAAGCTAGAAATTGGCATAGGAAAAATAGTCGCGAAATTATTGGATCTCAAATAAGTGATACGCCTCAAATTTTAAAAATACAAAGCGCTTCGTGTATGCTTTTGGATGAGATTCGTGATACCGTCAACAATTCTTTTTATACGCAATATAAAATTTTACAATTACACTCTACTTTCTATGCAACAATTTTCTTCACAAGGACAAAACCACGTAGTGCAAGATGCCATGGCAACTCCACGGCTAAATAGTGTGACATGAAAGCTATAATACGGAGTGAAGGCTCTTGCTAAATACACCAACACCTTCACTGCCTCTTGCTACAGCAGAACTTCACAGGTCGTCAAGGTGATTTAGAAGCATACACATTACCATGGGATAAAGTGTTAAATGACATACGGTACAGGGATGACAAGATGCGTAAATGAAGTACCTGCACACGAAGACGGATTGTAACTTTATTTAGCTCACTGTCTCCCCGATGATTGCCTAGTATTTTTACCTGAAACACAAAAGTAATGGAATTGAAACTANACATATCATGCAAATGCTACGAGACAGTCCAAGGAGATATTTCACACCAAGAACAAAGGTTGCTTAAATTTTAAATAGCACGTCAAATTCATAATAGGATTGTAAATTTCACTGACAGTCGCAAATTCATCGAGAAAATAACATCCTACTTAGCAATTGTGAAACTTCAGTAAATATAATATTGATTCATAAAAAAAACATAATTCTTAAAAGATTTTCCAAGGCTTTTCAAAACTTTTTCATGCTTTCACTAGCAATTAGAATGCACAAAGAACTCCCTGACAAGGTGACTGCCCAATCAGGGGGGTCGTTTTCCCTGATATTTCCCCGATTTCCCCTGATTTCTACCCTGTTTCCCTGATTCAATATAGGTCCTGAGCAAATACTACATACTACGCTTATCAAAACATAAGACTATTTAAGCAAACTTTCGTCCATTTGAGCGAAGTGTGCTCTATTTCCATCATGGCAAATTAAAACCAACAGTTTCGTCGTGGGCATATTTTTTTCTTCTGAGTTTTTCCAGCATTTTAGGAAATCGATTGTTCGAAGAGACAAAGACAAAAATTTCCCCAGATTTCCTTGATTGTCTCTAGCATTAGCTGAATTCCTTGATTTTTCCTTGATATTTTTAAGCAGAGCTAATTTCTTTGATTTTTCTCTAATCTCCCTGATGTGGAAGACAAACTACCTACGCAACATTTTAATCTGTCAGAATTGTCTACCCCATAACGATTGTGAAGCTGCTGTAACAATAATACCAATTCATAACAGACATGGTTTTTCAAGCTTTCCCTAGTACAAAAATACAATAAATTCAGTTGTCCGAAAAGGAGCACATCATTAACCTCAAGCTTGAACTGAAATGCACAGTAGCAATAACAAAATTTTCACTTACATCATCAACATAAGCTGGTTCCAAATTCTTGAAATTCTTCATTTTATATAAACCAGTGTTTACATCATAGTAACTAAAAATGAATGTATCTCTTTTACAGTTGAGTAACTTGTATACGCATGAAACTCAATGCTGTCTTCTTTTGAACAATGGCATCAATGTATGAAGCAAAAGTTTACATAGATATGTTAATCAGAAAATTCTGCAGGACAGAGTAAAAGAAATAATGGTAAGGTATATGGCAAAGTAGAAATGCAGGGTGTTCTGGCAAATTCGTCGTCGGAATCAATCAAATACCATTTTATGCCACTCTGCTAACCATTAATAAAGCTAATGGTAATTTCTTACTTAAGAAACAAAAATATTGTCCAGAATTGCAAAGGGGACTTTCAAGGCAACTTAACTGAATTGACAATAAAGCATGCAAAAAGACATAGAGCTGGAGAACATGGAATTAAAAACGTATATCAATAACTGCAAAGGCAAATGTACTACCTATAATATGGCTGTTCGTGTTCAATGTACCTTCCGATCGGTGGAAGGCCATCAATGTCAAGGAGCCCTGCTGTGACATTAGGGTCACTTGGTGCACAGCCTAGTAATGCAAAAGATATCCATCAACACACAAACGTAGAGTTGGACAGATCAAAACAAAGTGCACAATACTCTATTTACAGATATCTGTTTCATATAATGGCTATATACAGTTAGTATTCATTTTCTCCGCTCACTGGCTTGTCCAAAACTTTCTACCTCAAAGGATTTCCATTCCCTCTTGCTTTTCAAGAAAAGATCGCATGAAAACCAATCAGCAATCTCGAAAGTTCATTATATCAAATACTATGCTCGTTCATTTAAAGAGACTGTAACAATTATCGCGGGCTTTTTCTTGAAGGTCAAATGAAAAAGGAAATTGACGGCAGGAACGTAAAAAGCAAGAATCAAGAGGAGTGAAATGAATCCAAGAAGATCGCAACAAAACCAAACCCAGGAAATCACAAAATAAGGCTGAGTCTATCTAATAAATCAGCTCTAATAATCAAGGTACACTAGACTCTTTTCTGAGAAAATAGAAATGCGGCAAATAGCATGTTTTTCTCAAATGTTTAAGCAAAATAATTTAAAACAGAAAGGAGAGCTATATTATGCTGAATCCTTGGCGATTGCCTGGAAGCTTCCTTAGCATTTTGATACATCGTTATTATGACAGAAAGTTCTAACGAACTACTTAATTAGTGAGTGATCTCTACACTATGAAAAGAGCATCGAGCGTAAATACCGAACTTCCTATTTTTAATGACACACTCTATTAAGCGTCACCTTCATTACACGCTGTGTACACGGAAGGGGAAAATAAAAAAAATCAATACTGCAATAGCAGAATTCTCTGTTGTATACATTCTGCAGAGCCATTTCAAGCATCATTAAATTCTAGCTACGCAACAGTTGCCTCTATCTTACACGTATCTCCTGTAACGGCCTCCATACCTCAAATCTTAGGTAAAAAGTAAAGGTAGTCCCGTATACTTTCGTACGTAGGGGAGTGCCTGTTAGAGAGGACGCTTATCCTGAGCCATCGGCATGTGAGGTAGGGTGGCCAGTTCCTTTTCTCGCCGCCTTTATCTCCCCATTGTTCCCACTGGGTACCCATTTGCTGCAGAATGAACAGTGAGCGAGCGTTCAGTCAGGGCATCGAGTCGGGCTCGAACCATAGACCTTCCGCATGGTAGGCATGCGCTCTAACCACTATGCTACTTCGCTCATAAACCTTAGGTATTCAATAGAAAAAAATGAAAAGAATGAACTTATTGAACTGTTCCAAAGCAAAACGTAGAAACAAAACAAAACCCATTTCTAATAAATACGACTACCAGTACTATAACAACATTTATGAAAGAATGGAGAAGCTATCACGCATAGAAGATGCCATGTTTTCTACGAAACATCCAAAGAATGAAGTGGATTCTCACAGTTGAAGGACAACGCCCATTCAAGGAATTCATCACACCAACTGCGGAAATGTAAAAAATGGAAGAAAAGCAGGAAAGAATATGGAAATTTCCCAGCCACTTCGCATGTGGAAAATTTTGTAAATGTTGAAAGTGAATTGCTTATTAAGCTCTATACAATTCGAAGAACAAAAACTCTGCGAATTCAGTGATGCGAATATGTAGGAGACCAGCTAAAAAAAGTAACAAAAGAAACAAGACAAAGCAAACAAAACATTCCTTGAAACTTTTTCCTAGTAAAAACAAATTTCATGGAAGAAAAACTCCTGTAGCAGTACTGATTCAATCTCAATCAAATTCTTGAACTCGAATGCAATAAAACCAAACAACATGATTTACATTCTTGCTTTCTGAAACCCTCTCCTGACTATGCAATTTTCATCGGTTTTACAACAAAGCAAAGCCCGTGTATACGAAACACACTATGCTATTTTAGTGATACGGAGGTTCTTCCGTACCTAGAACACACTATTCGAAGAAGGTATGACCTTTCGCAGGCCTAAACTTACATTCGAGAAATACTGTTTCATGCCTTACACCAAGTATAACAAAGTCACACAAAACTAATCATCCCAACAATCATTTAGTTTCCACTTACCAAATCTTAGTGAGCATTTTCCTCTTTCATCGTTTACTGAAGCTAGATTTATCGTCTGCAAATGCAAAAATAGAAGATGTAATAACAGATCTAATTGAAGTACAGGAGCAGGCGCTAAAGGAAGTTATAAAGCGAGTCTCACAAAGACATCTCTCAAAGCATCTTTGACAAAAATATAGCTAGATCAGCAAGGTTAAGATAAGGGTTAGCTTGATATGAAACTGTACACAGCAAAGTGGATGGGAAAGAGGATTTCTGCTGTGAGCCAATGGCCTTAGATTAATCACTCTAGTGTTACAATCGCGTCACTAGTTATTGCTGGGCTGAGAATGGGCGAGCAATAAGCCATTGATGGAGAAAACGCCTGCATTTTCCGCACAACAGACGAGCACTTTATAACCTCAGCTACCTTCTCATTTCCAAACAGTAGTTAAAATCAAATAAGAGTCAGGAAAGGCAAGCCATGGTATAATAAGCCAAGAAAACAAATACTGTGGCCGGTCATTAATTCTCCAGGGAACAGTTTGGAAAACACTTGGGGGGAGAGCCAATATTCTACTCACTCAGAGGGTGATGAAAAATGAAGAGCATTCTAAAGATGTACGAAGTTCTTTCTTGAGGTGTGAAAGGGGAGCAAAACACTTAATCAGAAATGAGAGGGGGTACGAAAATCATATCAAATATATAAGAATGTCTTCCACCGTCTCCCCCCATGTACTTAATGGACTATCCCTAAGATACATGTTCATGTTCATAATGAAATTATAATTGCAACTATCTCTGGCCTTATAATTGCTGATTACGTCACGAAATTCTCATGTTTTGAAATGTATTTTCACGAGAGCCATACAATTGGATATTGGTGTCACATTGAACCGCAAAAATAGTCTGATTCGACACTGATTTGGCCAATGCTCTGTTGAGCTAATACTAAACCTGAAACGACACCAGTGGTAACGTTAAAAAGCCGTTCTGAAGGTATTCGTTGTTTTGCAATGCTTTGAAGGAAAGTCCTTACGATTGTCTGCGATAGAGAGCCAGATGCAGTCACCAAAAGAGTCATATCTGGCTCCCGACCGCTGGTTTAGAGTGCATATCATTCCTGTCTTGGGTAATTGAAATTTAATTCAACGTTGTCAATCACTCTATAAGCAGGAATTACAAACAACTAATTGAATAGCAACTTACTTCACACTTGTAAATATATCCCGATCCAAACCCCCTTTCTAATGAGGCTTTGTTGATTATCATTGCATCTTCCATATCATAACCCTACGGAAAATCAATTCGTAAGTTACATACAAATAAATCCACCTGAAATTGGGGGATAAAAAATTGGAGGAAAATAAAAAGATGACCAGAGCTGGGTCTCCTGAGAAGTCAAAACGAACTCAAAATGACGGCTGGAAACCATCGCACAAAGACAGTCCGTGTTTGGCGGCGCAGGGTCGAACTTTTGTTCACCAAAATGGAGGAAAATGTTTCTCCAACTGCGGGGGTGGAGGAAAGGCTAAGCGTGACAAAATTGTCTGAAAGTCCGGCAATGCTTTAAATCTTACAGGCCGGCATAATAATCTGAACATAAAACATTCCGTGGATATGGAGATCAATTTGTACTGACATGTGGAGTGCCTAACGATGCATACAAAATAGGCAAAACATAACGTTGACACTGAAGGCAAAATATGACGTCATTCCCTCAGGCTCTTTACTACTGAATGGGTCGATCAAATAAATTAATACAAATTAATACATGTCCCAGCATTGACCTACAGCTACCTGGATTTAATAGTAAGTTAAGTTATTCCCTTTTCTCCATTTCATGGCATTCCAGCGCAATGACATACATGTTTTCTTATAAGAACCATGCCTATAAGAAACACGACGCTGTACTTAGGCAAAAAGTAAGGAACAATGAAGAAACGCAGGCAGGCTGAGTTTGAGACAATAGCTTGAAAAGCTGATTTTACAAAAAAATACTTGATCAAACTAGAACGAACATAGAAACAACATCCATTACATGCCTTAAAAACCTGAACATCCTTTTCTTGCATCACAATTACCTAATCTGGGTTGCTATTGCCATTGGAAGTCTTTCAATTTAAGAAGCATGTAAGGCTGGATATGACGAAATATTACGAAACATCCAGGCTGAAGCCAGATAGTTGGTTTCTTATAAAAAAACGTGCATCATGAATAACCAATAAAACACAGTATAAAATTGAAGAACCCACTGTATATGAAATGACAGCAACAACTGCATTTATGCCAAGAGGGAAGTTATCGATGCCATACTCGTCGTAGGTTTCATTTTTTACTAAAGGACTCTGCGGAGTCTACGGTGCAAATATTTTACAATCAATATTTAGAATTCAGGATTAGCATACCAGCAGAATTAAGATGGCTCTCATCACAGAATCTATCTAAAATGATAACTTTTTGATTCCTTTCCAAGAACAGTTCATGCTCTGCTACATGACAAAGTATGAATAGTTTTTATGCTATGAACATTAAAGGAGATTTTAAAATAGATAACAAAAGCCAAAGGCTCAAAGTTTAGGCCATAACAATATCCAAATTTCTGCAATAACATCGTGTAATACCAGTAGACTCTTCATTCGTACTAAATAAACGTAAACTGTAAATATAAGCACAAAGGCAACTCTATTCTCAATTATTATTATTTGCCGTTAGCGTCATGAATCTCCGCTTCAGCCTGTCCTTCGATAATTGTACTAACTCCGCTAATGCATGTAATTCTTCCTTTGTCTTCCTTTAACCCTCATTGCATTTATCCTTGCCAGTAAAAAGTCACTTTTCAATCCTTGTGCTCTGAGTATATGGCCAAGAAATAACTGTCTCTTCTCGATACTCTCTATTAATGCCTTTTAAAATCCTGCTCTTCTCGACACCACTACATAACTTCACGATGATATATCTTTACTACAGCACGAAAAAGCGGCAACATTCTTTTGACATACTTAAAAGCTTTTTTCGTCCGACACTCGTCAGACTATGAAACGTCAGATAGTGACCGAAATATATAGCCAGATGCAGTTACATGTGATAGGATGCGTCTAATTGGCCCCAAGAGTGGCAAATTAGGACCTATTAACCATTGTTTACTTGAAGAGTCTTTCTCAATGGGACTCTTCAATTAAACAATGGTTAATAGGTCCTAATTTGCCACTCTTGGGGCCAATTAGACGCATCCTATCACATGTAACCGCATCTGGCTACATATGTCGGTTACCCTTTCGGTCACTATCTGACGTTTCATACTCTGACGAGTGTCGGACGAAAAAAAGCTTTTAAGTATGTCAAAAGAATGTTACCGCTTTTTCGTGCTGTAGCAAAGCTCTGTAGTACCAACAGACTATTTAGATAATACATCTAGTGTAAGTTGAAATAGAATGACCCCCTATTTCGATATCTTTAGTTAATCTGATAAGAGTTTTTTGAGCTAAGTAACTCAGGAAAAAGTGCATGATAAACAACAAAGAAGCGACTGTACTTTCAAACTGTATTCATTGTAATATGTTCCCCGCTCTATTTTCACTGTTTCTACCCGGGCACTCGCCAAAATTTGGGGAAGGTCCTATTGTGCGTCAAATTCCTTGCAATAAAAACCGAATAAAATTTGTTAAATTTGTAATAAAGCAAAGATAAACATTACAAAATATTGCACCTGTATCCTGTATAATTTGTTATCACTTCTGTATTTCAACGCTTGACAAGGAGTTCCCATTGTCTGCTTTCCCATCTGAATACAAAATGGACAACTATGATTTAGTGCGTATGTGCGCGTGCTTGTAACAGTGCACGGGTATGTGAATACAATAATAATACAATTTATTTACAGTTGGCTTGAAGAATAGCTAAAACAAATAAATGTCAACAACACAAGAAGATTTAAGATCACAATACATAAATGATAATATATAAACTGCATTACAGTTTGTACTTATTATTAGGAGCATTGATATTGAATTATATTAAAGTTCAAGATAATGATAAAGGGATGAAGAGCCCTCAAAAACTTGCTCACTGAGTACGACATATCATCCTTACAAGTTAGCAAAAATTGAAGCTAATCATTTACCTGACATTGGTACATGTTCCTGGGACTTTGGTTATAGTCTGAAAATGGTGTCAGTGATGCTAGTGCACTCAGCATACTGGTCGGTTTCAGTTCCAAATGCGTAGTTTTCTATGGGAAACCGTTCAGAAGTTACGTATTATTGAGAAGGCAATCAGCACAGGCCTCAAAACTGGCCTTCAAATATGCATCAAAATAGGCCTCAACATAGCATAGGCGTCAAATCTTGATTGGCTAACAAAGGAATCACCATCGAAGGATTCCTGCCAATAATGTTGCGAGAGTTCGTTCGAAAAGCACAGAGAAGTGTGCTTTGGTTGTAAAAAGTATACTTTCTTTGCGAAACAACTGATAACACATAATTTCGAATAATTGAAAAATATTTAGCAAGCATGTTCAGAAGGCTTCAATTCACATTTCCAGAAGGAGTAAGTTTTATATCTTGCGTAGATCAAAAATTATCGGCATTAAAAGAAAAGATGGATAGCTTGTAATGCCGATAACTTTTGATCTACGCAAGATATCAAAATTGCTCCTTCCGGAAATGTGAATTGAAGCCTTCTGAACATGCTTGCTAAATATTTTTTAATTATTCGAAACTATGCGTTATAAGTTTTTTCGCAAAGAGAGTACACTTTTTACCTTACCACCAAAACACGCTTCTCGATGCTTTTCGAACGAATTCTCGCAAAATTATTGGCAGGAATCCTTCTATGGTGATTCCTTTGTTAGGCAATCAAGACTTGACGCCTATGCTCCTCAACATAGGTCCTAAAACAGGTTTCAAAATTGGTCTTGAAAGTTTTCATGTAGCCAAAATAATCCTAAAGTGCAAAGTAAAAAGTGTCTCATGAAATTAATTACATGTTTGCAGTAAGAATTAATCACAGTAACGTAATCTAAAAACCTTTATTTTCTGCTTTGCAGAGCAGCAGAAGCAGAAACTACATGAAACACTCTTGTTGTTAATGCGAAACTGCAATTATATATAATACAATAATAAATAATATAAATAAATACCTTATTTAAAGTTGGCTAATATGGACATAGTTAAAATAAAATCTAATTAATGCTAACTATTTAAATAATTAAACAAAACCTAGTTTATCAATAAAAATTTTACAGATTCTGCAGCTGGACGACTTTGATCTCCAAGATCTTATACATTGAGACAGTTTTGTTGGAAATAAACTCTGGTAAATCGTGCCGTTATCATTAAAAAGCATTCTTAACTTAGAAAATTTTAAGATCTTTTATCTTTCTGAAAATTTTCTAAGTTAGGAATGCTTTTTAATGATGACGGTATGATTTACCAAAGTTTATTTCCAATAAACTGATTGTCTCAATGCCATACGAAGTTGTTTTGACAACCGGTAAAAGTGTCTCGGATCCTTTCCGAACGTTATATGATACGCTCTTGTCCTTGAAAATATCAATCATAAAATCAGGGTTTAACTTTGATTTTGTATTGAAGATTTCGGTCAAAGTAGCTGCAGATTCCTCTCGTGGGTGGTTACAAAGTTGCTTCTTTTGCCAGTTATGACTATTTTAATGACTCTCGTAAAGAAATTCAATTCACAAGCAAATGCCGGTATGAACACACCTGGAGTTTGATTGCTTGTTCTCGTCACAATACCTAAGTCAATAAACTTTTAGATGAAAGCGAATGATATGCACGGAGTCAACTCTATTCTGTGACGGAGTTGAGCTCAAGAATGATAGACACAGCATACTATCAGAGTGAGATGATGGTGCAATTTGATGATATGAGCTAGAGGAATTGGTATCGTAAGAATGAATAACGCACCAACCTCGTTGGCCTCGTTGCTACACACTGCTATGTCCATGTATACCTAAAACATATCGCATAAAATAAGGCTCAGTACGAAATTAAGAAGATAGCTGTAATCGATTTGATTTACAGATATCGCATCATAAAGGTAGAAAGTTTAAAGGAATATTCACATAGTTTCTACGTATAAATTTCTCAATATATTCATCCCTCCCCCTTCAATGCAAGTACATGTTGTTTAGAACACCTATGTAAGCAAAAGTGGCCTTTGTTACCCTTCCCACCTTCGTGCGTAAGTATGTGAATGACCCCGGATAAAACAGCTTCACTTCAGACCTGTTCGAATGATCCAATGTACTCAATGGAGTTTGTTCTTAAATTCTTCACCGGCCTCATCATTCGTGCCATGTTTGTGAATATGAACACTCCAGGGTATTGACTTGCAAACTTTGTACGTGGAACAAAAACAGCTTCAATCCATTGAGACACCTAGCAGAAACGCAAAATGGCAATATTATAACGCACAGAAATAAGTTGAAAACGGTATGGGAATGCATGATAAAAATATAAAAGCTCCCAAATATTCCTCATTACTATTACTCATCATTCAGCTTGAGAAAACATCATTTTATCAGAAATAAAACAGATCAATGGCAATCATATTAAGTATCATTGAAAGATTTACAGCTGTCTAAAAGACAATTGATATGTTCTCCGAAGCAAAACCTTCATAAGGCTGCAAACCTCCATATCACAGAATAAAGTTTAAGTCTATTCTGTTCCCATATCAACTATCAACGAAATAGTAAACAACAGTAACACGAAAAGTTGTCAGCAACGGACAACATTTTAAGCTCTGGTAAAACTGATCAAGCGTTTCACATAGCATTCGTAAAATAAATGCTTGATTAAATTGTAGGCTAATCTGGTCACCCTGTTTTGATGGAAGTCAAAAGAAACTCCTGTTATAGAATGCTGTGCGAAATCTTTGATCTGTTTGACCATTCCATCAAACATTTCTCCTAAAATTCGACCTTTTTTATTGTTCTTTGTGCACACTACACAGCATCTCGAGCACTGCGCTTAAGATCACGAAATTCTACACACGTTTGGAAAAATGTCGGGTGAATTGTTGTAAGTATGTGGTCAAAGTGAAGAAACATTTCATCTAACATAGTTGAAATGTTAGGTGAAATGTTTGATAAGTTTGACCAGGACTTTAAATAACGTATGGAAGCTTCACTTTTCACTATGACAAATGCATTAAAATTCAATAGAGAAACTCTCAGAAGACTTCAGTTTATCGCTTCTAAGCAAAAAGTAAGCAAGAAATTATGCGAGTTGAATTTATTATGCTGGCTCTATGATTGTATCTAGCAATCATTCATTCAGTGAAATTAGAAAAACATATTTCTTAATAAGGGAATGCATTCTGAGGCCAAAGTAGTTAATCTCATTTGCTAAAATTAATAAATCAACTCAGTCAATCTAAAAGCTGCAAAGACATAAATTTATTGAACTCCTTAAGAAAATGACATATTTAATTCTTGCCTAATACTTATTAAATTATGAAAGTGTGATAGGCCGATTAATAAATTTCAAAATGGCTTAATTAGCGTTCTCTTTTGTTTGAAAGAACTTGAATATAGGATGTTTTCATAACTGATCATAGGCAATAAAAAGAACAACAGTTTCGAACGAAGAAGCCAGAGAACAATAGCAAACGATCGCATTTTGTACTTTCTCTGGATTCTTTCCCAAAAAGCTTTTCCCAAAGCAGGGCTCTCAAATTCGTGACCCGCAAGACAATATTTTTTGGTCCCCACCTTGTTAAAAAGTATAATACCAGTGTGGTCCACAGAGGAAATGGACCTTACATTCTGAAGAGCCACTCGCCCAGTCGTTATGCGGCCCGCCCTTATCCAGGCCCCGACTTAGTGACTCCCAGATAAATTGAATTTAAGATCATTGCTCTGAAGCTCCTTCAAAAGAGAGCAGTGCTCTGATGTGGAAAATGATGATCCAACTGTTAAAGTCTGAAGTAACCGGAAATGAACACATCTAATGCTTTAAAATTCCTCCTTCGCACTTACATTCTGTTGTCCAGTTGCTTTGAGGTAACGCAACTTGTTCGTAAATTCTTCGGCATCATCATCGCAAACTCTTCCAACGATTTTACCATCCAGTATAACAAGCTGCGATGATGAATACGAGCCTGGGAAAGGCAAACCATTTGGGACCATTCCAAGTGACACCAACAGATTAGTCATGTGAGCTTTAGGTATTTGTCTATTCACAACCTTTTGACAGAAAAAAATTACCATCAAATAGATCTACAGTTATATTCCCAATCTATACCAATATTCCCAAATGATGAACACAGAGACACTTTGGAAGAACAGAAAACCACAAAATACTTTACAAGTCAGTGGGAGAAGTAAGATTTATCCCTCTAATTCTGGGGTGGCCAACCAGTGAGAAGCTAAGAGCCGCATTCTTTACTGTGATACAGCAAAGAGCCACATCAAACTCATGAGGTCATACGAGCACTACCCCCCCCATCCTTTTCTCTTTTACGGTAATATCTTTTTAAACTCAAATGAAGTAGACATGTATAAGAAGCCCACACTTTAATGAGTAAAAGAACCGCATGAAACCAGGCAAAGAGCAGCGGGTTGGCCACCCCTGCTCTAATTCCTAGAACAAACGCAGTAAGAGCATCAATGCCTTCTTGCATGTGAGGCATTTAAAAACGCAATAAATAACTTAACAAAAAGAGCTAAAATAACAAATTTTTAATACCAGATACTTCCAATAGTTTCAAAAAAGACGAATAAAATCGAAATAGGTTTCGAAATGGAGCTTAAGTTAACATATGAAAGAAATTAGAGTTAAATGCATAAGCATTTCAGGCAACTGTTTTTAAGAAACAAGAAAAAAGCAACGCAAATTATAGATCAAATATTTTCTTATGGCTCCCATACTTTACAGAACAAAAAGATATCTATAAATTACGCTTCTCAACTTCCTACAATATGCCTTTTTTCTTTGCACATTTCACGTCATCTATAGTTCTTTTTATTCTTATCAATTAATATCTCAATTTTGAATATACTGCTTCTTTCTAGACTAAGAAATGGAGTGACAAAAATAATATAGTAACAAACAAATTTCCACATCAAACATCCTATGTCTACACTATTAAAGTTTATATGTTACATTATATTACATATTACATAACACATTATGCTATATATCATACTATATATTGTACTATACCATATTACCTTATATTATATTAATTATATTATATTATATTATATTATATTATATTATATTATATTATATTATATTATATTATATTATATTATATTATATTATATTATATTATATCATATTATACTATAGTATATTATCTTCTCAGGTCAAAGATCAGCAGAAAAAGCACCATTGAAGACAGTGTCACATAACCGTATTTATCCATCACTTATTGAAAGCAGTACTAGACTCATAAGGCAACTGGATGAGTTAGGGCAGTCACTTTGATAAGTTCCCTTACCTGACAAGATGCAGTCAAATGATTAAGAAGTCCACATGGTGCGCCATCTGGAGTATGTACAGGACACAGAAATCCTAGGTGACAACAAAATATTGCTATTGGCTGAGTCCTGTTTAGCGGGAAATGCAAAAAGTAGGACACCGATGGAATTAAATGTATGGTTTTGCAATGAGGACAGTTTTTTCCAGTAAGTCACTCCAAATAAGTTCAATTTCCATAAGATGCCTAATTTTATCCTTATCGGGAAAAACTCATTACAATATTCACATAGGAGCAATGCCTTCCCATCACTGTTTTACATAGCTTCAATTGAAAAAGCAATAAAGGAAAGTACAACTATTACTGAAGAATAACTACGAATTTAAATATTATTTTAAGAGTTTTTCATTAATTCCAAGCTAGCCATGATTTTAATTCAGTTTTCCATTTTAACTCTACACCAGCAAATACTGATATCCAATGGTTATCAGTGAACAAATAACTTCTAGAACCTTCATGCATAGAACTGGAACATGCATTATCAGAACGATTCCAAACTTACCCCAAGCTTCGGGTAACAGCTTTC
>OLMO02000257.1:17031817-17046513 GCA_900291935.2 Cassiopea xamachana | reverse complement strand
ATACAAGCGTACATATAACCCACACCATACAGACGAACAATGGGCAACTACGAGTATACTGTAGTGTATATATATATATATATATATATATATATATATATATTTATATATATACAATGTATACAGAACATCTTTGATTAACAGTCCCTCAGTTATCCACCCCCAATTATCCGCCTGTCGCTCTTGTTATAAAATTGAAGCCAAATCTGCTGGAAGCTGTTTGATTTAGCACACCTCTGCCATGAAATGTTTGACAATTGCTGCACTTGGCTCCATGATCAGGAACACTTTAGTTTCACATAAGATTTACAGCTTAGAACATTAGTTTCACTGTATGATTTGGTGTCAGAGGCATGTCACAATTATAATATACTGAAGGCAAAACTTCACATCTTCATGATTAAACCAACCAACCAATATCACAATGGCATGGTATGTAATCTCAATCTGCCTTTCATACTGTAGTGACTACTCGAAAGCAAAAATTAAAGACAATCACTGTAATACCTCAGATGGGTACACTTTTAATGTCCTTGCAAAACAGCCATCAGGAACTGTTGGCATCCCTATTGAAGCATCCTAATTATGAAAACATAAATCAGTCAATGATGGCATAATATTCACATCTAATATGAGATTTTTTCAACACAAAGTAAAGCTAGTACCAAGGAGCAAAACATATATACAAAACAATGATACTCTTGGAAGCATAATAGGCATTGCTACTCTAAATAGTAATGGGTAAGGTAGCATAGTGGTTTGAGCACATGCCTCCCATGCGGAAGGTCTACAGTTCGAGCCTGACTCAATGCCCTGACTGAACGCTCACTCACTGCCCACCTGGCAGCAAATGGGTACCCAGTGGGAACACTGGGGAGATAAAGGTGGCGAGGAAAGGAACTGGCCACCCTACCTCACATGCCAATGGCTCAGGATAAGTGTCCTCTCTAACAGGCACTCCACTATGTACGAAAGTATACGGGACTACCTTTACCTTTTACTCTAAGTAGTGCTTTAACAACCAACAATAAACATAACAACACAGATAATAATGCACTTTGGGACAACTCTTGAACATATGGATGACATTTATTCCGTTCTTAAATCATAGAACACAATTGCATTAGTAGATATCAGGTCCCCATCAGCTGCAAGCTGACGTTAACTTAATCTGCTTGATCAAATAAACAGGTGCATATGCATGTGTGTATGCATGAATGCCAATAGTAGAAAGGTACAAGGTCATGCTTTTAATATACTACTTATGCACAGTATTTTATTTGATTCAAGGTGTTTATGTATAGCTATTTTAGTTGGAAATGACCTAACGGTTTATCTTTCAATACTATCATTTGTCTGAAGACTGCAGGAGAGCAATAAATAGCTTAATTTCATGTAATTATAGGTAGGTGTTTCTCATACCCCTTAGAAATGGTGTCCTGCCCCAAAGGAGTACAAGAACTCCTAGTACTATAGAGTTTTGAAGTGATAGTGAACTGTAGTGTCTTTCATGTTTGCTCACAAAAACATAGTTTTGTTTGTGGATGACCTTGTATCAGGATAGCACTAAAAATCACACTTTTGAAACTCATCTCAAGTGATCTGTCAGATCTGGAGAAAATAAACACCTCATATGATAAAATACAGTTATATTTTTGAAACTTATCTGAATACTTTACTTACTGTAAATGAAAGTGAAACTCTTCTACCATCAGGGAGCAAAAACTCCTGAGGAGCCATGTCCTTCAAAAAAATTTTTCCTTTACAATCCAGAACAGAACATTGATGATAGGTAATTAGAAACTCAGTATATTGGGCAAATAAAAAACTAAAGGTCTTTCAAAAGTAAGAAGTACACTTTAAGCTTCCTATCAGGTATTATTCCAAAGGTGATATTCAAACTTCAAATAGAATAAACAGTAAAAACCTAGACACAGTTTCCAAACCAAAATATAAGCAAATAAGAAAATGAATTTTCTATACAAAAATACTGCATTTCACACACTATTAATGACAAATATACTAAATTAGTGTCTCACAATGTTATCAAAACAATTTCTCATTACCTTGACAGCCAAAAATAAGCCATCATCCAAGAAATAATTGAATGATTCAATATGAGGTGCAGCAAAATCTTGTAGAGCCTGAGAGTAACAACAAATATTTTTCCATTACAATCAAATGTAATTAATAAAGTAGACAACTGCTCACTATGTATTTGACTGTATTAGTGAGCATCACCACATTGGCTACTAACAACATTTCATGCCTATTTCTCTGTACATCTATATTTTCAAGCACACTATTGTGTATGTGTGCAGATACAATTGTCCACAGTATGGCTAAAAAAGGTGGAAATTTAAAATTTCATTTGTAGTGAGAACTTAGAGACCTTGCATCTTTCCTCACTATAAGTGCTTACAAGAGCCCATTAATCTGTGCAGGCAGTAAGCACCACTTGCAAGCACAGAATCCTACACACCAAATTTCTGCTGGCACTCTTCATCCACATCTGTATATGGCCACCTATCACACTTTTAATCAGGCCTCTTTTTAAGTACATTCTATTTGTAGAGGAAAACAACTATTGGTGACTTGGTTGTAGATGGACATTATAGCATTCTAATATAAGTTATACAACATATTGTATTACGTTACCAGAATGGAAATATCTGAAGAGGCAAAAAGTCAAACATTTTGTATTATTCACACAAATTTTGAAGTCAAATCTGCACAAAAAATTCTGTAAATTTACCTCAGACAAGCACCATGAATTCTTAAATATAAAACTGTCTGCTCAGTAAACAAATATAGCTGTTCTAATGAATACACCTTTACATTGAATTAGTAATTGATGATGGATGATGACTTCAAAACATGTTTTGCAAAAATAAACACTTATATTTTATTTTGCAAAAAAGGTGCTTTCCAATGGTCTAAAGGGTGTTGCTTTGACAACTTTTCTAGGGTCAACCCCCTGG
Organism: Cassiopea xamachana; assembly: GCA_900291935.2. Lineage (NCBI taxonomy): Eukaryota > Metazoa > Cnidaria > Scyphozoa > Rhizostomeae > Cassiopeidae > Cassiopea > Cassiopea xamachana. Next base: position 17,043,532 of record OLMO02000257.1, on the reverse strand, counting down.
GCCCCCAGTTTCTTTCTGGTGCTTTTGAATGTCCACACATGTCATAGCTAAGTATCTCTACAAAGTTGTGCCCCACTTGCTATTTCCTTATGTTTATGGGATTCCTTTCCATCATACAAAATGTGGCCCAAATGCTTTGCTTCCCACAGATTGGCAGGATTTTAGAATCCAATTTATTTGTATTTGAGGTACCTTGGTGGGAATTAATCTTTGGCATGGGCCTTACATGGAACACACTGGGTGTAAAGAGCAGTCTAATTCCAGAGTGTTCTGATTGTTGTCAATTTCTGCCTAGGCTGCAAGAAGCAACTAGGACCAAGCCCACATATACAATTTGTGTTGAACACACACAAGACCTAGCTGGTGTGCTGGAGCTTTGGGACAAAAATATCTCCAGTGTGCATTTGCCATACTCTGCCCAGACTGGGAAGCTTGTTTTCTATGCAGGCAAGTTCAATCTTTAAGAATTCATGGTGCAGGTCTGAGGTAAATTCTTGGAATTTTTTGCACCATTCAGATTTCAAAATTTTTGCAGATAGTCTTAACTGTTAGACTTTTTACCTCTTCAAATGCACAGCCAGAAAACCACTATACTGATTGTTTGCATCCAGTATTCAAAAGTGCCCGAGCCAATGCATGGGCAAGATACTGTGAGCACACATCAGTGTCCAGTCTGGTACTCTGCAGACTGGCTCTTCAGCGTGGCCCACAGACAAAACATCAATTGGTGCATTGTGTGGTCAAGGCTACCACAAAGGGGGGTGTGAACTGAGATTTTGCCGACAGGATGGGCATGGCAGCTACAATTACTATCTATCTATACATCATTGTACGTGATCAAATATTTGGTATTGCATACAAGGTGGTTAGTATGTTAGTAAAACGAAAATAGGGTGATTCAGCAGTTTTGTCCTGCCATGTTCTAATTCTAGGGAACATACATACAGATTTGGATTTATCCTATTACTTGAAAGGAAGAAGGAGTTATTAGGGTAAAGAGGAAAGAAAGATGTTTGGGGGTGGAGCCCCCATGAAATGTTTTGAAAGTCATGCCTTTTACTTTGGCTATATGACCAGTGCCCTCTTCTACACAAGGATTGTATTGGAAAAGCATGTAAAGTAGCAATTCTTGAAAACAAGGAGAAAACATTTGTGGCTTGATGGCATTAAATATCTATATTGTATCAAAAGGAAGTAGTCAATCAGAGCTGAATGATCATGCTTTCAAAAAGTAAGGCCCCCATTCAACAACTTAAACACTTACTTATTTTAACTGTTCTAAAACCACTCTATTGCAAAAAAACATTCTTTTGCTACACAATATGGCTATTCATTTAGTACGTACACATGAAGAGGGGGAGGGTGGGTGAAGTAAAAGCATACACAATGTGTACGAGGAGGAGAGGGAGTTGACACATCTAAGTATGTATGCAAAAAAGTCCCTTTTATCATACTTTGTTGTCTATGGCGACAATTTCCATTGCTGTGCTAAAAAGCACTTGCTATGAATATCTTCCTGTTTCTTACATTTTTTACAGTCTTTTTCTCCATGGACTTATTGATTGGGCAATTGAAAGCTTTCTCATTGGCAATAGGGGGGAGGTTAGATGGGAAAGAGTAATTACACAATGCATTGCATGCTTACTCTTAATGGGGTAGGAAGGTTTTAGCGAGCGTACGTGTGCGTACGATGGGGGAGGGGGGTCAAATTTTTGGTACTTTGGTGCGTACATACTAATTGAATTACCTTGTGGTGGCAGCGGAAAGAAAATTCCCGATACGTTACGAAGCATGTAGAAAAATCCGATGAAACTTTCGAATGTATGCCGATGAAACTGTCTGAAGCTACTGATGTTGCCGAAACAATGCTACACACCTATTTCAGCACATGAAATGGCTAAGATAAACTAAAATTTGTATCTACAAGTTGCAAACCTTTCCCAAAAACTCTACGATTATCGATAAGAGGGAAAACTTGCCGATTGAGCTTTTCCAGGGGGCGGTGTGAGCCCTCATAACCACTTCAAGACGGCCCTGTGTATAGCATGCTCTAGTGGACAAAATAACTGACACCTTCCTGAGTTCACGGGAGTTTAGAGGAATTTTCCAGGTGTAAATAACCAAAATCACCAGGTATCTCGCGACGCTTCCTTTTGCGGAAACTAAATCTTGACACTACGAATCTGCGTACACAAAAAATCAATCAAACTAATGAAAATTCTTGGCATACTTCAATATGTGGCTCAATAGTTTCTAATTTCCAACATACAATTACCCTACCTGATTTTGTTTTTCTGGAGGTTGCCCAGAATTTCTCGCCATGGCTGCCATCTTGCCCTGTGCGACCATGCTGTTGTTACTTTTGAATACGAGGCTCTATTCTGTCGAGTCTAGCTGAGGTGCACATTTGGAGCTGATCCATATCTTTCCATTTACTAAGACCCATTCTTTTGTATAAGTAGCTATAAACGAACATTAAGGCTTTTTGCTGAAGCCATATGCCTCTAGCATTGCTACATTTCTCTTTATATCACAGTACAGCATGCTGTGTGTTGTACTATTCTCTAAAACCACAGAGGATAGTGCTGAAAATCCGAGAGAAAACGGTGTTATCTGATTTTCAATTAGTCTTTCGTGGATTTTTGAGACTTGTGGTAAGATTGTGATTGGTCTGTAATTCTCTTTCGATTATCGTCCTCTTTTTTGTGAATTATTGACACATCACCTGCTTTTAAATTTGTGGGAAAAGTGCTTTCGTCCAGACTATTATTGAAGCATTTTTTCAGTAAATCAGCAATAATCAACGGGCATTCTTTTAGTGCTCTAGCTGGGATGCTGTCAATGGGGGATACCTTTCTATTTTTTAATTTTTCAATCCGTTGCAAAGCTTCCAATGTAGTGATGTTTCTAAAGGTAACCATCGTAGAAGCAAAATGGAAGCCAAGCTCACTCTCCTCCATACAATGTAAGGTTGTGGAGCACTGGCAGATTGACTGTCTTCTTTATGTTTTGCATGCATTGAAATTTTCTACCGTTTTGTTGTGGTTTTATATTTCTTAACTTAGAGCGATACATTATTGCTTTGCGAGCACGCTTTTTATAAAAAGCTTACAAGAAATTGAGGCTCAAATAGTCAAAATCTTTAAAAAATGTTAAGAAAAGCATGAGGCTCAAGTTCCAAAATTTAGTGTTTTTATTGTCCAAAAATCGATATTTCGTCGCTATTTCATTCAAAATGTTAATAAAGATGGAATTCAAATTCAAGTATACAATATTAATAACGAAAGTTTAAACCATTTTAGCCGGTTTATTTCAGTAAAAGTTTAGAAAAAAATTAAGAAATTTCAAGCTCCATTTCGGGAAAATTTAAGAAAATTGAGGCTCAGGCAAAATGACGGTTTTCTTATAAAAACACGTATAGTCCTTTGTTCATGAAAGCCCCGTCATTGGCTCTCAAGTACTTTTACTTAACAGGCATGTGTTTCTCCAGAATGCTATTGATATGTTCTTCAAAACTGCTATAATCTAACCTCTGTGGTAGACGTGGTAAAACATTAGCGAATATATCGTGAATGAAAATATCAGGTTTGTAAAATTTATAGTCCTGGTATACTTTGATTCTTAGGCCTCTCTTTACCAGCCCAATTGTAATGGCTGTACGGATCATGCCATGAAAATCAGACAACCGTATCTCTGCTGTTGTTGTCCTTTTAAGACTTCCTTTCCATTATTTAATATAAGATCAATACAGTCTGGGTTACTCGACTTAAAACAGGTTGGGTCCTTCACCATGTTACTAAAGTAGTCGCTATCCATGAAGTCTCAAATCATTTTACTGGCCACGCTCACTTTGAAGCCACTCCTCCTCCATATGACAGCGAGTAGAAAAAGAATGTAGCAGGAGATTACCATGTAAATGTTTTGAGAAGTTTGGGAGCATTTCTTGTCACAACCTTCATTCGCGTAATGCAGTTTAAATAAACAGTAGATCTACCTTCATTTAGTTTCTAATACAAACTGATCTACTGTGCTATTTTATCCCTGTTCCATAAAAGTCCACCTGAAAAAGGATAAAATAGCACAGTAGATCAGTTCCAACGTCATCCCCTTTGCCTTAGTAGCTGGATTCATTATAAATGTCTGTTTTATCAAGATATTCTGGCACATTGAATTGGATTTCGTTCGTTAGAATTAGAGTTTTGCCAAATCCTTGTCGTTCAAAGAGTCAGCCATTGCTTCTAGATTTTTCAACGCGCAAACGACAAACGACAGAAGATAGGAACTCATCCACTTTGCAAAGACACAGTCGCTTGTCGCTCGATTCTCGTTCCTCGTATATGCATTTCTTGTAAACGAAGCAAAATCGCCCAAAATAGCATCAGAAACTGTCGCGTTGCTCCAAACCTGTCGCTTGTCACGTACGTGTGCCAAACCCTTTAAGAATGCAATACAGGCGTTGAAATTTCTTCGTAAATTTTCAAGAGCTCCATCAGATTCAGCACAATAGTAGCAATGGTGTTTGACAATTCATGGCTATAGCCAATTGAAGTACTCCACAACCTGTGTGGAGGAGAATTGGAATAAACCTCACGCTCCTCCGTACGATTTAGTACTGTGAAGCATTGGCATAATGACTAGTTGCTCGGGGAAGCAAAACATACCTGTCCAAAACATGAAAACAAAAATTGAGGTGCTATTTATACTCAAAAAATATATAATCCCACAACTGGTAACTTTAAAGGTTTGTTGCAGATCTTTCAATCAACCATCTACAATCGCCTTGGACTACATAGATTCAGAGCAGAGGAAAAAATAAGCGAATGCCGAAAATAAAGTGAGCGAATGCAGACAAATTCAACAAATGCAGACCCACACTGGCCACCAAATGTAAACTGGAAACATTTTACAAAAACGAGCTGTCATACTGCTAATTAATAAATGAAAGTACGGAGCTATACATGGAAAATTAGGACAGATAAAGTAGCTTGCTAAAGTACTTGTATCTTGTTAGGACGTCTCGCATGTAGTTATTTGCTATTAGACTCACAGTGCTTGGAGAAGACTGTAGAGGTCTATGTCGCTTCGCGTTCGTATATTAAGTACTTGGACTCTCAAGGCTTGGAAAAGGTCGAGAGTGCCGTCACATATTAGTTGTTCGTGAGATACGTCGAGGGCTCGACTGGAAATGAGCCAACGGAATCATTATAGTGTCCAGGAAGTGTTAGCAGATGTGTATATCGGTAGTTTCTATTCATTAAATTGTAAGACGCACGTATATGTCCAAAAGTATTTTATATTAGTCATTAAAAATAAGTTGGGTTAGATATAAGTAATACAAACGTAGTAACTCCGTAAAGCTAGGCACACCATAGGAAACCCCGTAATTGCGTCATACATGACTAGACTAAGCATTCTAGAATTGTGATAGGCCGTAGATTTTACTTATCTCATTTTCGCTGCTTTTACATATCAATATATTATTAGGACATTAGGTCATAATCAGGTAACATTCATATTTAGATTTGCATAGTAATCACTCCTTTTGTTATGCTTGTGTAGGGTTGCTAGGACACAGTTATGTATGTCATTACGCACAATTTAATTTAGTTATCGATATTTAGGTTGTCTTTTTGTTAAAACAATGCAGATTAAAGTAAGTTTCTGTTCTACTGCGTATTTAGAATTATGAGGTAAAGGGACTAATTTGGGTATCTCATATGATATATAAAGAAGTATTGTACAGCAACTTAGTCAGTCGGGTTCAGCAATCACATTAGTGAGTTGCTGATTGTTTAGAGTTGATTACATATAGAGAAAAACTTAGTGATAAACTTGAGTTTCCTCTCGGCTATCCTATCACAAGAATATACTAGCATTACTCTTGTATTGTATTTTATGCTGAGTAACGATTACTCTATGTCGGCAAAAATGCTGATGCATCCTAACTCAGTATTTTCTACATTATTTAAGCGCACCCCTCGTAGAGAACTAGGAATAAGAAGAACTAGGATTACGATTCGAGTAAGAAGAACTAGGAGTAAGGAGATTAGAAGAGAACTAGAACTATGTGAATCATAAGTTAGAGTTCGTTGGTTCAATGGCAGGGACGCGAGTTACCTGGCCAGCCATATGTACAGTAAAGTTGGAATGAAGATAAAAGTTAAAAGCTATGAAAATGTCTACTCTCTCCACTACGATTCTAACGACCGCTGGTGTATGAAAGAATCCTGACCGAATATAAAGTAGCCCACCGAAGAAGTGCATCCAAGAATTCTACGACTATGATGATGATGATGATGATAATAATATTTCTCTCGCTCTCGATCTCTCTACATCTTTCTTCTATTTTTCTTTAAATTTCACAGATCAAACAAACAAACAAACAAAACTGCTGGTTACGCTGGTTAGCTGTCGTTGTCGAGCCCAGAGTAGAAAACAAAGATGTACACACTCAGTAATCGTAACTTCTTTTTTTGATCTTTCATTCTTTAGTAACTAGCTAATTTTCTCTGCCATGGCTCGGCGAGGTGAGTTTACGTTCCTGTCATTGAACCTAATCATCCGACGATAGCTAAATCTAAGTACAATCATAAATCCCATATCGTAAATCTAAACCTCAAAATAGCAGTATTTCATATTATATCTATTTACTGGTTGACGTTACTTTGACAATGTTAGATACTTCCATGCACTTTCACAATTGATTCTCTTACACTTTCAAATTACCAGTATTACAAGACCTTTCTCCTGTAAGCCCCCCTCTCCAATAAATCCCCTTCTAGAGTGCTTGAACTTAAAATGCCCTCCGGGCGACTTAACAGAAAATTTATATTATTCAAAATTTAAGAATTAAGTTTAATAATTAAGTTTTTAGGGCCTATTTCACTTCAGACGATAATAACGATAGTGTCTGACCAAGCCATGAAATTCGATTACAGAAAATATGCCACCCTATGAATATAATTATTTTACGGTTGAAATGGCATATTGTTTAGAGCTAAGCAGCATGCAACCGAAAAAATAACACAATAAAACATGGAGATGGATTATGTACCGGCAAAATGGGCTGTTGTGCCTTTCCTGTTTTTCCAATCGGTTTCGTTGAGTACACTCTATGTTATAGTTCCTCAGTTAGTCATTTTCAAAGTGTGTTGCAGAACCTTCAATAGAACTGTCTGCAGTCACCTTGGCCAACGAAGATCCAGAGCTGAAGAAACTCGTGTTTTCGATGAGGCTGCGGCATGGAATGCTGTAATTCACTTTGCTTCTCTCTGTCCTGCTCTTGTCATTACACTTCCACTTGGAGCTTTGACAGATCTCGTTTCCAAAAAGAAGATGCTTCTCGTTCCAGCCATTGCCAATCTTTTATCATGTCTCATAAATTTATGCTGCTCCATTTTCATGAATATCCACGTGGGCTTTCTCGCTATTGCCAGTCTCATAACATCCATCTATGGCGAACTGTATGGTTGCAGTATACTAGGTCATACCTATGTGGCCAGTGTTTCAAACTCAGGTGATAGATATACAGTTCTAGTTGCTGCGTCCATCTCACTCGAGTTTGGTCTTGGGGCTGGAAGTCTTGTAGGAAATTACTTATTGCGGTATTACGGATATCCAAGTGTATTTTTGTTTGTGGGAGCTGGTTTAATCATATGTCTTTTTTATACAGTTTTCCTTATACCACCAATTGATGATTTCAAAGATAAAACTATTGAAGGAGAGCTATCTAATGTATGGTATGATTTCAAGGCTTATATGAAGAACACTTTGCTTCATTTGGTGTCATTTGTAAAGAGACGCGTGTTTAGCTCAAAAGACAACACCATCCTATTGTTATGTATTCTTCCATTCTTTTATGTAGCATCGTACGGAGGAGAGCGAGCCTTACTACCACTTTTCCTCAAGCACAGTCCATTAAACTTCACTGCAGATAAGATTGGGATATTTGTCACCTTAAGTCAAATCAGTCGAGTACTTGGTCTCATTATCCTAGTTCCCATACTTGAAAAGTACCTTGGATCCTCTGATTACACGTCAATGCTCCTAGGGTCTCTTAGTATGTTTGTATCATTAGAAATTTTAAGTTTCTCCAAAACAACCCCTATGGTCTATCTCTCGGTGCTTGTTGCAATAGCAAGCGCAATGGTATCACCATCAGTCAGGTCACAGCTGACTAAATTAGTTTTTGCAGAAGAATACGGGGTTGCTCTTTCAATCGTTGGGTTGGCGAGTAATATTGGCATGCTCGTCGTGGCAGTGGGATCAAATGGTTTGTTTGTTGCAGCAGTCAAGATTTATCCCGGATTAAGTTTGTCATTAATGGCCTCGACAAACTTAATTTCTATTGGCATTGTGTTGTACATTGTATGTACAAAGGCGCGAGATGGATCAAAACATGATGATTATAATGAAGTTCCAGTCAATGAAAGACAATGATAAATGACGATAGCTATTTCATGTCAATTTTCCTATGGGTTTTGGTAGCAAACAAGTCAAGTTATCATGCATTAACTAGCTATACTGTAAATTCTCTTTTTAGCCCCTTTTCTAGACAAAACAATTTATTAATCCCCCCATCTCTATCAAGCCCCCCCGAGAAAATATTGAATACTACAAAGCGTACGTAAGCTTCATAGAAGTAAGTACTCTAAGCTAGATCAAGCTCCGAAGACAATAGTTCTCCACCTATCAAGAATCAGTCATTTTTTGCCTTACTGCAGATAAAAACGTTCTATATAAATGGTTTACATAATTTTCCTATTTTGTTTGTTCTCCTATGAGCAAATAATGTGTAAACTAAACACTTTGAATATTGTTTTTTATTTTCAAGCAGCCCTTCTTTAGTTTTCTATGGGAAAATTTCAAGAAATTCCTTTAGTCCCATCTCTTATAAACCCCCTCTCTTATAAGCCTCCTCTCCAATTAAGTCCCCCTCTAGAGTGCTTGAAATCAATAAGCTCCCCCCGAAGGGCTAAATATAAAATCTGCGGTATACAGTAACTTTTATGCCCTTTTGCCAATTACTGCAATACCTGTTTACAATGTATGGCTTAATGAGCGTTGGGTTCCATAAAGGTTCACCTTTTACGTGTACACAAGATCGCTTCTTAACAGTTTCATGCAGGATTTCTGTTCACACAAGGCCCGCTTCCTTGCACAAGGATCATTTCACATATTAATTAAGCAATGAATCATTAATTTCACTTCGTTACTACCATTATATAATGTTCTTGCGAAAGTTTCTCTTGGTTCGCCTCTATACCATTTCTCTGATCTTTCAAAGTAGCAGCTCATAGCGTTAGCTGCTAAACGCGTTTTAGAACAGGGCTTTGCAACTGGTGTGCTGTGAAGCGATGTCAGGTGTGCCGCAGAGCAAATTTAACATTACTCTTGTTTTTTTCAAGATAATTGCCATCAGAGCATGAAAAAGCGGCAACACTTTTTGACATACTGAAAAGCTATTTTCGTCCGACACTCATTAGAGGATAAAACCTGGAATAGTGACCGAAAGGTTAATTGTGTGGTTGGTTCTATGCTTTGAAACCCCGTGTGGTTTACAACAATAGAGTTATGCTACAATCTGCTAAAAAGATATCGTTCCTACCCCTCAAAAAAGCTGTGTTGTTCACGATTTTCGTACCGATGTGAAGCTCGGTCCGAATGTGAAAAGTGCTTGGACAATTAGGTATATCCTTTCACTCACCTGCGATACATTTTGTTTTTAATAGGCCGCAAGGAAAATTCTTAGTAGATTTCTTCTTCTTTGCGTTCCGTGGCCACACGTGTGAGCAAACAGTCAAAACAGTACACATGATAATAGCTCAATTAACGATTGATAATTCCGTTAGTTAACTTATTCCTACGTTTTCTTCAAGTTTCAAACCAGTATTTTCAATTTGAAAACAACGACTCCTAGGAAATCCGCTGTTCATTCAGTTCAGCATTCATTTGATCGCACAAGGGTATGCTGTAGTATCTGCAATATTGTAATTGTCGCGTACATGATATCAGAAAAGTACACATCGAAGCAGAAAGACCAATGTTTGCGCTACATTTTGATATGAAAACTTTTACTTTAGCGCAAAGAAAATTACCAGTATTGTTAGTCTGAAGTTTTAAGAAATTTTTTCCTCCCGTATGAGAGAAGGCAATGAATGTCTATCGCAGAGGTGCAAGTTATGAACAGCTCGTATGGTTCTAAGAACATTTTCTTTCAGTTTTTCATAGTTTTCGTAGCCTTCCAAAATTCAACCTGTATCAGAGCCATGTTTGTATCTTTTGAATAAGAAAGAAAGTGATGTCTGGAGGCTCTTCATTGCTAACAGGTATCGTCAAAGCTTCATTCTGCCCCGTAGCAGACAGAATATAACAGCATATCCCCATGAACCAGGAAGAAAAGTAATACCGCAAGAAAACAGCCACCTCGTACATGTAAAACAACAAGTCTAAAATTAATTGTGAGTCAGCCATAGGACAACACCTAATTACAAATCCAGAATTCACCAAAACATATACAGACGATAATTGTCGGATCATTGGGCAAGCAAGCTCGTCTTTTCATTTAAGTGTTTTAGAATCTATGTACATCAAGACTCAAACCCAGTTTTGTGCAAACAAAAAGGGTTCGTTTTCTCACTGGGGCTCTTCAAGTAAGCAATGGTTAATAGGTCCTAACTGGCCACTCTTGAAGCCAATTAGATGCATCCTATCGCATGTAACCATATGTGGCTATATATTTCGGTTAACCTTTAGGTCACTATCCGAAGTTTTGATATTCTGATGAGTGTCGGACAAAAAAGCTTTCAGTATGTCAAAAGAATGTTGCCGCTCTTTCGTGCTTTGGTAAAGTTCTGTAGTACCAACAGACTATTTACATAATTGTCATCCTTTGCAAATTTAAAAAGCTTGCTGCAGTTTTGCACAACTAGCATGTACAAAGAAAGCTTTCTATCTTTATTACCAATCAACAATATCTAAACAGATTGCTACACTATTGCTAATCAAAAAATAGTCACTAGAAGTACTACATGGAACGTGGACAATGACATAGAACAATAGGGGATTGTTTGCTTCCAGACTAGTGGTTCTTGTGACTCTGATCAAAATGAGCAGAAATATATGCCAATCAGTGCTTCCAACATGTCATCAGAATCTCTTCTATAAACACTTATTTCATTACCTTGTTTTGCTGTTCTTACAATAACTGTTAAAAAGAGCTTAAGCCCCCTGCAACTTTCGAGCATATAACTTAAGGGGCTGAGTCCCCTGATCCCCTCTGATCCCCCAAGCTCTACACAACTGCATTTGACATTTTGTTCTTGTATTGCCCAGCACAACCATCTGAAAAGTAGTGAACTTTTGAGACACAGTAAAAACTGGCAAAAAAGAACCTATGGTTTTGAAATGAGCCTGCTCGTGTTCTAATGTAATGAGGTAGTTCCAGTATTCATGGTTCTGGTTCATAACACAAGGTCAAATTCAAATGCTAGAAAATGGTTAGTTGAGCATTTAGCATTGAAGTACCATGGCAAAATACTTAACCACCCAAAAGAAGCTTTGTAGATCAAAACATATCTATGAACATTCCCATCTCAGCTATGGATTAAATATATTTGGAGACTTTAATAATTCCAAGTTTTTCCTTCTTTTACTTGAATTTATATATATATATATATATATATATATATATATATATATATATATATATATATA
>OLMO02000257.1:17009936-17019988 GCA_900291935.2 Cassiopea xamachana | reverse complement strand
TGTGCCTTAACAGACAGAGACATTTTTGCCTCAAAGTTTCCCTTGCTGACAGCAAGTGCCCTAATCTTGTCCCTTTCAATTGATCTATAATACAAAGCTCCAAACTGAACAGCAGGTAGGCTGGATACAATGTAGCCAATTATTTTTGCTACATATTCAATTGTCAGTTTACCTTGATTTTGTACAGCAAACAAGAGATGGTCTTTAAGTTTAGATTTTTTGTCCTTTTTCAGGTAAACCTTCATAGTTACTGAGTTAATTACAAAACCTAGGAAGACAATTTGTTGCTTTGGGGTGAAAACAGACTTCTCAGGGTGGACAACAAATCCAAACTGGTCAACCATTAGGATTGTATCAATCACATTTTCTATACAGCCATTGTATGAATCACTTTGTAGATAAAAATCATCAATATAGCCAGCAACAATATGACCTTTTAGGTGCAATTCTGATAAGAGTGGCGTAATCAATTTGGTAAATTTTCGGGGGCAGCTTGAAAGTCCATTGGGATAGGCAGTGTACATAAAGAGCTGAGTCTTATAGAAAAATTTTAAATATTTTTGAGATTGAGGATGTATCTTGACACTGTAATATGCATCTTTCAAGTCAATTGAGGCCATCCAACAACCTGGTGTAACCAGCTCTAATATTGTATGGATGCTCTCCTTTTTGAAATGTGTAAACTTTACAAACTCATTAAATTGCTTTAAATTTAAGATTAAGCGAATGCTGCCATCACTCTTTGGCACTGAACAGATGGGTGAGATGTATTCACCTTGTTCATGATAGCTATTAACAATAACACCCTTGTATAATAACTTCTGGATCTCATTTTCAACTTGAATCACATGCTCCTTATTTATAGAATTGATTGGATAGCTTTTTTGGTGTGGCACATTGTCAATTAACTCAACTCTTTCGCCACTTATTGTTGCAAGAATTACAGGGTCTGAGGTGATGGTGCACCATAAGTCATAATGGGTTGATATTTGACCTGCTTTAAAGTTTGCAACTTTGTAGTTGAAGTAGTTATTAAGCATCTCAACAACCTGTTGATCAAAAGGTAATACCTGCTGCTTGCAGAGTTCTAAGACTTGGTAAACTTTCGTTGTTGTTGGTACTGTGGGTGTGGTCTTGGCGCATGAGCTTGTCGGGGAGGATATGATGGCATCCTCCCCCTTGCCCCTAAAAAAGATCTTGATCTGTTTAAGTATCCACCCCGGCTGGGATAATATGCTTTATACATGGTATTATTGAGATATCCCGGGGGTGCCAAGGGCCGTTGACTCTGTCGGGCACCACTGGTATTGAAAACAACATTGGTAATAACTCTATTGTAGCCTTCAAGGCCTCAATAGTTTTGGGGAGATCATCACCAAAAAGCATCTTTCCTGGTTTCATATTCCTGGAGCAAGCCTGCCTAAAATCATTACTTAGATGTGGGCGAAGGGAGTCTCTACGTTTGAAAGACATTTCTTGGCTAACATGCCCTAATAGAACAGTACAATCCAAGAGCTGTGCTATACTGCTCTTAAAATCAACCTGACATTTTTTCTCCCTAGCTTGCAACAATGTATCAATAATACATGAGATACCGCCAGTTACTCTGGCTATGGAGTCTTGCAAAGAAGACATTCGTATATCTCCTCGTTTACTATTGGAAGGCAGCTTGGCCCAAATTTCTGGATTTACCCTTGGAACAAGGAGGGAGTCACAATTCTTTGGAATTCTATATTTTTCAAGAATTTCTTTACGCTTGTTACTGTCAAATTCAGTAGAAAATTTTGCATTCACAATTTTTGCCAATGGGTCTGATATGGGGGGCCCATAGTCCTCTGATGGCAATAGCGATTCATTTAAAGCCTGAAGAAAGGAATCATTATCAGCCTCACTTTCCAAGTCAGTATCCTGGTGGTCATCAAATTCCTTCCCCCCATAGAGACTTAAGACATCTTCTTCAGAAGATCTCTGCATTGGATCTATGAATGTCTCTGTGGACTCAAATGTAAGTTCTGTCCGAGCAGGTTGGGAAGTTGCTGCCTGTGCAGCTCCGAGAGTTGCTGTCTGTGCAGCTGGGAGATTTGCTGTCGATACAGCTAGGATAGTTGCTGTCTGTGCAGCTACAGGTATTGCATTCATGGATGCTACAGATTTAGATTCATTTGCAGATGTAAACCGCTGAAAAGGGGGATTTTCATTCTCATCAACTGCCCATGTTGGTGGGTGAGTCCTTTCGGCCATTAAGGCTGCTAACAGATCATTGGTATGGTCCATGTTGGCCTTCATAGAAGTTATCATTTGCAGGATTTCAGAGGAAACTTCATTCGTTTCGCTATTCGAGGTTGGGAGATCAACAGTAGCCTCTTTGGGCGTTGCAGATTCATCTCCCACATGGGCCATATCGGCCTATCTGGGAGTGCAAACAGACCGTTAGGAATACTATAGTATTGTAAACCTAAAGAATGGAATCTAGAATAGAAAGAAAGCAAAAATTAAACTTATCTGATCTTCTTCGTTGATAGAGACGTGTGGCGTCAAGCTGATAATTCAGATGTACCGATGATTACACGATTTTGAAAACGAACAATCGAGCTAAAAAACAACGTGGTCTGGTCGGCATCAAGAGCTTCGCAACTGGTTGGCTCCTGCGCTGCGCTCTCTCTCGTACAACTACGTAATGACATAGGCTAATGACGAAATAGAAGTAAATCTAAACCTCAAAATAGCAGTATTTCATATTATATCTATTTACTGGTTGACGTTACTTTGACAATGTTAGATACTTCCATGCACTTTCACAACTGATTCTCTTACACTTTCAAATTACCAGTATTACAAGACCTTTCTCCTGTAAGCCCCCCTCTCCAATAAATCCTCTTCTAGAGTGCTTGAACTGAAAAATGCCCTCCGGGCGACTTAATAGAAAATTTATAGTATTCAAAATTTAAGAATTAAGTTTAATAATTAAGTTTTTAGGGCCTATTTCACTTCAGACGATAATAACGATAGTGTCTGACCAAGCCATGAAATTCCATTACAGAAAATGTGTCCTATGACTATAATTATTTTACGGTTGAAATGGCATATTGTTCAGAGCTAAGCAGCATGCAACCGTAAAATATGACAATAAAACATGGAGATGGATTATGTACCGGCAAAATGGGCTGTTGTGCCTTTCCTGTTTTTCCAATCGGTTTCGTTGAGTACACTCTATGTTATAGTTCCACAGTTAGTCATTTTCAAAGTGTGTTGCAGAACCTTCAATAGAACTGTCTGCAGTCACCTTGGCCAACGAAGATTCAGAGCTGAAGAAACTCGTGTTTTCGATGAGGCTGCGGCATGGAATGCTGTAATTCACTTTGCTTCTCTCTGCCCTGCTCTTGTCATTATACTTCCACTTGGAGCTTTGACAGATCTCGTTTCCAAGAAGAAGATGCTTCTCGTCCCAGCCATTGCCAATCTTTTATCATGTCTCATAAATTTATGCTGCTCCATTTTCATGAATATCCACGTGGGCTTTCTCGCTATTGCCAGTCTCATAACATCCATCTATGGCGAATTGTATGGTTGCAGTATACTTGGCCATACCTACGTGGCCAGTGTTTCAAACCCAGGTGATAGATATACAGTTCTAGTTGCTGCGTCCATCTCACTCGAGTTTGGTCTTGGGGCTGGAAGTCTTGTAGGAAATTACTTATTGCGGTATTACGGATATCCAAGTGTATTTTTGTTTGTGGGAGCTGGTTTAATCATATGTCTTCTTTATACAGTTTTCCTTATACCATCAATTGATGATTTCAAAGGAAAATCTATTGAAGGAGAGCCATCTAATGTATGGTATGATTTCAAGGCTTATCTGAAGAACACTTTGCTTCATTTGGTGTCATTTGTAAAGAGACGCGTGTTTAGCTCAAAAGACAACACCATCCTATTGTTGTGTATTCTTCCTTTCTTTTATGTAGCATCGTACGGAGGAGAGCGAGCCTTATTACCACTTTTCCTCAAGCACAGCCCATTAAGCTTCACTGCAGATAAGATTGGGATATTTGTCACCTTAAGTCAAATCAGTCGAGTACTTGGTCTCATTATCCTAGTTCCCATACTTGAAAATTACCTTGGATCCTCTGATTACACGTCAATGCTCCTAGGGTCTCTTAGTATGTTTGTATCATTAGAAATTTTAAGTTTCTCCAAAACAACCCCTATGGTCTATCTCTCGGTGCTTGTTGCAATAGCAAGCGCAATGGTATCACCATCAGTCAGGTCACAGCTGACTAAATTAGTTTCTGCGGAAGAATACGGTGTTGCTCTTTCAATCGTTGGGTTGGCGAGTAATATTGGCATGCTCGTCGTGGCAGTGGGATCAAATGGTTTGTTTGTTGCAGCAGTCAAGATTTATCCCGGATTAAGTTTGTCATTAATGGCCTCGACAAACTTAATTTCTATTGGCATTGTGTTGTACATTTTATGTACAAAGGCGCGAGATGGATCAAAACATGATGATTATAATGAAGGTCCAGTCAATGAAAGACAATGATACATGATGATAGCTACTTCATGCTAATTTTCCTATGGGTTTTGGTAACAAACAAGTCAAGTTATCATGCATTAACTAACTATACTGTAAATTCTCTTTTTAGCCCCTTTTCTAGACAAAACAATTTATTAATCGCCCCATCTCTATCAAGCCCCCCCCGAGAAAATATTGAATACTACAAAGCGTACATAAGCTTCATAGTAGTAAGTATTCCAAGCTAGATCAGGCTCCGAAGACAATAGTTCTCCACCTATCAAGAATCAGTCATTTTTTGCCTTACTGCAGATAAAAATGTTATATTCGTGGGTTCTTGCGGTAACGAATTAGAAATATCATCACTTAATAACAACAAGTTCGCGAATCTTCTCCTTCTCAAACTCACCCTCAAACTCAAACTCAAATTCAAACTTAAACTCAAATTCAAACTTAAACTCAAATTCAAACTTAAACTCAAACGACAATGTAAACTCACTGACGGCTTACTTGCGACTTCTACTGACGACTGAACTACACAATACGGCGTTGGCATTTTATGGCACAGCAAAACACATGACACAGCAAAACGAAAGGGTTATTACACCATAAGATGGCAACTGATGGGTAATGGCATGGAAACAGATTACTCACAAACAATGGCTAGACGGATAAAAATAAACACTACCTCATAGACACGGAACAGTAAACCTATTATGTAACAAAAACGTTCTATATAAATGGTTTACATAATTTTCCTATTTTGTTTGTTCTCCTATGAGCAAATAATGTGTATACTAAACACTTTGAATATTGTTTTTTATTTTCAAACAGCCATTCTTTAGTTTTCTATGGGAAAATTTCAAGAAATTCCTTTAGTCCCATCTCTTATAAACCCCCACTCTTATAAGCCTCCTCTCCAATTAAGTCCCCCTCTAGAGTGCTTGAAATCAATAAGCTCCCCCCGAAGGGCTAAATATAAAATCTGCGGTATACAGTAACTTTTATGCCCTTTTGCCAATTACTGCAATACCTGTTTACAATGTATGGCTTAATGAGCGTTGGGTTCCATAAAGGTTCACCTTTTACGTGTACACAAGATCGCTTCTTAACAATTTCATGCAGGATTTCTGTTCACACAAGGCCCGCTTCCTTGCATAAGGATCACTTCACATATTACTTAAGCAGGGAATCATTAATTTCACTTCGTTACTACCATTATATAATGTTCTTGCGAAAGTTTCTCTTGGTTCGCCTCTAAACCATTTCTCTGATCTTTCAAAGTAGCAGCTCATAGCGTTAGCTGCTAAACGCGTTTTAGAACAGGGCATTGCAACTGGTGTGCTGCGAAACGATGTCAGGTGTGCCGCAGAGCAAATTTAACATTACTCTTGTTTTTTTCAAGATAATTGCCATCAGAGCATCAAACAGCGGCAACACTTTTTGACATACTGAAAAGCTATTTTCGTCCGACACTCATTAGAGGATAAAACCTGGAATAGTGACCGAAAGGTTAATTGTGTGGTTGTTTCTATGCTTCGAAACCCCGTGTGGTTTACAACACTAGAATTATGCTACAATCTGCTAAAAAAGATATCGTTTCTACCCCTCAAAAAAGCTGTGTTGTTCACGATGTTCGTACCGATGTGAAGCTCGGTCCGAATGTGAAAAGTGCTTGGACAATTAGGTATAGCCTTTCACTCACCTGCGATGCTTTTTGTTTTTAATAGGCCGCAAGGAAAATTCTCAGTAGATTTCTTCTTGTTTGCGTTCCGTGGCCACACGTGTGAGCAAAAAGTCAAAAAAGTACAAATGATAATAGCTCAATTAACGATTGATAATTCCGTTAGTTAACTTATTCCTACGTTTTCTTCAAGTTTCAAACCAGTATTTTCAATTTGAAAACAACGACACCTAGGAAATCCGCTGTTCATTCAGTTCGGCATTCATTTGATCGCACAAGGGTATGCTGTAGTATCTGCAATATTGTACTTGTCGTGTACATGATATCAGAAAAGTACACATCGAAGCTGAAAGACCAATTTTTGCGCTACATTTTGATATGAAAACTTTTACTTTAGCGCAAAGAAAATTACCAGTATTGTTAGTCTGAAGTTTTAAGAAATTTTTTCCTCCCGTATGAGAGAAGGCAATGAATGTCTATCGCAGAGGTGCAAGCTATAAACAGCTCGTATGGTTCTAAGAACATTTTCTTTCAGTTTTTCATAGTTTTCGTAGCCTTTCAAAATTCAACCTGTATCAGAGCCATGTTTGTATCTTTTGAATAAGAAAGAAAGTGATGTCTGGAGGCTCTTCATTGCTAACAGGTATCGTCAAAGCTTCATTCTGCCCCGTAGCAGACAGAATAAAACCATGGCCGGCAATACCGGGGGGGCCGGGGGGGCCATGGCCCCCCACTTTTTTTGGAGCAAAATGTTTTTCATGAATATAATCATGGCAAACGCATTTGACAGTCTTGTAAAAGCAAAAAAAGAGAAAATATTTGTCTGGGGGAGGCCTAAGCCTAAGCCATTTTAAGCCATTTTAAGGCCTCGTAGATGGTATAATCCCAAGAGCTTCCGCGGGCTCCGCCCCCTGGACCCCCGCCAGGGCTATGCCCTGGACCCACTGGGGGACTTACGGTGCCCCCCACACCCCCAGCTATTGTAAACAATGATGGAGTCATTGCATGCGTGCATACGGCACGCTGCTAGACCCTTGAGGGCAAAAAAATTTTCACCACTTTGGCCCCCCCCCCCACTTTCAAAAACGTTTTGCCGGCCCTGAAAACAGCATGTCCCCATGAACCAGGAAGAAATGTAATACCGCAAGAAAACAGCCACCTCGTACATGTAAAAACAACAAGTCTAAAATTAATTGTGAGTCAGCCATAGGACAACACCTAATTACAAATCCAGAATTCACCAAAACATATACAGACGATAATTGTCGGATCACTGGGCAAGCAAGCTCGTCTTTTCATTTAAGTGTTTTAGAATCTATGCACATCAAGACTCAAACCCAGTTTTGTGCAGACAAAAAGGGTTCGTTTTCTCACCGGGGCTCTTCAAGTAAGCAATGGTTAATAGGTCCTAACTGGCCACTCTTGAAGCCAATTAGATGCATCCTATCGCATGTAACCATATGTGGCTATATATTTCGGTTAACCTTTAGGTCACTATCCGAAGTGTTGATATTCTGATGAGTGTCGGACAAAAAAGCTTTCAGTATGTCAAAAGAATGTTGCCGCTCTTTCGTGCTTTGGTAAAGTTCTGTAGTACCAACAGACTACTTACATAATTGTCATCCTTTGCAAATTTGAAAAGCTTGCTGCAGTTTTGCACAACTAGCATGTACAAAGAAAGCTTTCTATCTTTATTACCAATCAACAATATCTAAACAGATTGCTACACTATTGCTAATCAAAACATAGTCACTAGAAGTACTACATGGAACGTGGACAATGACATAGAACAATAGGGGATTGTTTGCTTCCAGACTAGTGGTTCTTCTGACTCTGATCAAAATGAGCAGAAATATATGCCAATTAGTGCTTCCAACATGTCATCAGAATCTCTTCTATAAACACTTAATTCATTACCTTGTTTTGCTGTTCTTACGATAATTGTTAGAAAGAGCTTAAGTCCCCCGAAACTTTCGAGCATATAACTTAAGGGGCTGAGTCCCCTGATCCCCTCTGATCCCCCAAGCTCTACACAACTGCATTTGACATTTTGTTCTTGTATTGCCCAGCACAACCATCTGAAAAGTAGTGCACTTTTGATGCACAGTAAAAACTGGCAAAAAAGAACCTATGGTTTTGAAATGAGCCTGCTCGTGTTCTTATGTAATGAGGTAGTTCCAGTAATCATGGTTCTGGTTCATAACACAAGGTCAAATTCAAATGCTAGAAAATGGATAGTTGAGCATTTAGCATTCAAGTACTATAGCAATATACTTAACTACCCAAAGAAGATTTGTAGATCAAAACATATCTATGAACATTCCCATCTCAGTTATGGATTAAATATATTTGGAGACTTGAATAATTCCAAGTTTTTCCTTCTTTTACTTGAATTTATATATATATGTATAAAGGCGTTCATTAGCTTTTAGTTATATATATATATATATATATATATATATATATATATATATATATATATATATATATATATATATATATATATATTTAGCCAACTTTAAATGAAAGAATTTATAAAAACAATGGTTTGGGTCCCAAAATAATTTTGCTCTGGAGCCCTTTCCTACTCAAAATTAACAATATTCGTTTATCGAATTACTATTCTCATAATACTAAAAACATGTCTCTTGGAAATGCTTTTAGGGCTTCAAGGGCTGGGACCCTTAAGGTGGGAGTCTAGTTTGAAAATGAAAAATTTTGATGAAAATTTGGAAAATGTGTTTTTCAGGTGAAAAGATAGTTGAATATATATATATATATATATATATATATATATATATATATATATATATATATATATATATATATATATATATATATATATATATATATATATATATATATATATATATATATATATATATATATATATATATATATTAAAGTTCACACCAATTGAAATCCATTTTCTTGAGTAAGAATTCACGGTTGTAAAAGCAACTCTCTGAACTTTTCGTTCTAAAGTCACAACTGACTCTTCTTACAATAGCATGACTAAATAAGTCAATCCCCGGAATGACATATACTGTTTAGCTAGCAAAAGCCATGTTTGAAGAGGGTGTATTCAGGCATGACAATAGATGTAAACAAGAACCAAGATACTATGACGTACTTTAATGTTAGCGTGATGTGAGGGTAGTGTGGTAGTGTGTGCGTATAGAAAGTGATGGCGACGACATATATAAAAAATTAGTACGCGTAATGAATGAAATGGAAAATTCAGTAACCAAAATGGAGTTGCTACAAGACTGGGCTTATTTTCCAGTGGACAAGAAATGAGCCATTTATAAGAACAGAGTTGGAATGTCAAGCTGAAACGGTTCTAATTATTTGAAGTCAAAAATGCAAATTCAGGCTGCAGGTTCTTATGCGCGGGCTTCTCCTGTATATTATGTGTTCCATTTGATAAATTTGAGTGCGTTTAGCATAGTTTCATAAACCATGCAAGTGTCATGGCTTATATAGGTTGGTGATCCCTACTGCACTGAAACAGTAACAACGATATTGAATTCAACTCAACTAATCTGCTTTTTCTAAACTAAACCATTCGAGACCATTGTTGTTGTTGTTGTGGTTTACTTAATTTTGAGTAGGCTGTTATACCTAGCTTATTCAGCTAATTTAGGCCTAATATGAATGCAACATCCAGGCATGGGACCCCTAGTTTAACGTCCCTTCCAAATGACGGCGTTTTGGTCGTTCATCTGGAGGTCGCCCATCCAGTTTCTGACTGTACATAGCTATACTTAACTTCAGACCGTAAACAGCCATACTTAACTTCAGACCATACACAGCCATACCTAACTTCAGACCGTACACAGCCATGCTTAACTTCAG
>OLMO02000257.1:16936197-16974805 GCA_900291935.2 Cassiopea xamachana | reverse complement strand
GTCATCGGAGTTTTTGTAGAGATTTTATTTTCTTCATTTTTCTTTAGCATAGTACTAAAGTTTCTTAATTTTTCTACCAGTCTAGTGCTCGTTTATTATAAACCAGTTCTTATAAAAAATGCGTGTATTGTGAGTCAATAAAAACTTGTAGGGAACGTTCAAAAATTACTTCACCCAAATTTTAAGAGCCTACCTACCATAAATATTGATCGTAATCAGTCGTAACCAAAAATCTTACACCTACCTACCACATCGTGGTTACGTAATTATTGAATGTTCCCGTACGTATGTGAATCGAAGTGTCTCAGCGTGAATTGTAAGAAGACAACAGAAAAGGTTTGCTGTGAATGATTTAAAGTATATAGCTAATCTTTTTAAGCCCATTTGAAGTTTAAGAAAGGTAATGTTAGTGGATGACATGACAGATATATGGATTTCAGCCAATCATAAAATTCAATTTTCAAGATTTAAAAATTTTGTAAATAGTGTTCGTTGTCAATTAAACATCTAAATAACGTCATTTCAACATCATTTGAATTGTGTAATTTGTACAGAAAGGGCGTTTCCAGCGATAAAAAGGGCGTGGTCTTGAAAAATTTTCCCGGCGGAAAGCACCCGGACCCCCATTTTAGCTCGCTTCGCTCGCAGCCCCCCAATATCAATTTCGTTCCAACGGGCCTGTAGTTTACATCGGGATTTACAAGTTAGTACTTCCTCACGGCTACTCGCCATTTCCGACACCTTTCTTTTCGAGTTGATACATTGCCTGCTGTTGGAATGTAAATATTGCCTGCTTGCTATTGTGACGATAGTGCCATATGGCATTTGATTGGTCAGGGGACTCCACATTTGCAGTCGAAATATATATATAAAGATGTACGAAAGACGATCCGGAATGAGTATCTTAGAGTTTTTTCTGAATTCTCGACTAGTTTCGGTTTATTGCCATCATCAGGAGAAACTATATATATATATATATATATATATATATATATATATATATATATATATATATATATATATATATATATATATATATATATATATATATATATATATATATATATATATATATATATATATATATATATATATATATATATATATATATATATATATATGTATGTATACGGGACAAATCCACACTAACCAAGGAGAAATACCACATAATTAAGCATAATTAAGCAACAGACGTTGAATATTTGATTGCATACATGAAGAGTACAGCGGATAACATTTTAAAATTTTAAAGGTGGAGTATCAGATTTCAAAAGTGCAAGTTAGCCTTTTGATGTAGTTTCTCTTGCCCGTCAACTTAGCACTCGTTTTCATTCTTGAACCATACACCTGCAAACTGCAATGATAAGTGTTATTTGAATGTCCAAGTAGCATGTCTACATACACGTCTGGAAGACAACAAGGTTATTCTGGAAAAGCTTTATTTTAGAAAAAATTACATGACATATTTCAATATAAATCAGACAGTGTTTTTCAAGAAGTTTGCACTGACACAATCTTCTTAGCTATGAAGGCTATATTTTTTTCTCAATATAAGCTGAAAATGGATCTTTGTTTGTAACTTTTATTCTTTGCCCAAAAGCAGCCAATCACAAGAGCAAGCAAGAGTTTAACAATGGGAACCAAGAACTCATATCTATCTTGAGAAAAGTAGCGTAAATTTATTCATATTTATTATGATAAAGCCTTAACAATATTAATTTTCAGTTTTTACAATCATAAGAAAGCTTCACGAAGCTCCAGATCAGCAGTGAACACTAGTGGGCCAGTCGCAGACTTCATCAGCTTCATTAAACAGCAGTCCTTCAGGGCATCTCTTGAGCTTGGCTACTCCTCTTGAACATCTGTAAAATACGTTGCAATCCTCGGTAAACTTATAAAAGCCATCCATTCTACCAAGACAAAAGTTAGCGTCTTTATATGCGTCATCTCTGGATTTGCTACTTGATTCAATAATATCTCCGCCTAATTTATCACTTCTGCCTGCATTGTTGTTTGAAACATCGGCAATTGCTCGGTCTCTGTTCCCATTTTCTCGAAACTGAAGGTATTTGCCACCACAATCTACAAAGTATTTTTCCCGACACTTATTACGATACTTGTCATACAGAAAGCCTTCCGGACACCTGAATGCTTTTCCGATTGTCCCATTGCAAAAAATAAACTTGCTGCAGTCAGTTGGGTGGTGACGTCTTGCAGTTTCTTTGCTCCCCAATGGACATTCGAAATCTTTAGACAAGTCCTCTTGCTTATGTTGTCTCTCTTCTTTAGACCTCAAGACTGCCATGATATCTTTATTGCCCTAAACATAACATTTATAGATGTGATGTTTCAAGAAAAGAAGTGATTTGCAACATTTGAAGTCGAAAGAAAAAAATTACAAAGTAACTTGAGGTACAGCGATTAGAAGTATTGCATTGGAAGATTGCCAAGTATCCTATTCACAATCCCTGTTGAGAAAAATTTGGCCTACCCATAGTTACTGTAAATGCTTACATAATGAACTCTACTATGCTCATCATAAAGCCTTGATAACCTACTTTAGGAATAGTTGTGAAGATAAATCAGGTTGAATTCGGTAAACTGTTTGCAGGGCTACCGAGAGGTAGTGGGGCAAATTGCCCCAGGCCCACAAGCTCCAAAGGGTCTCATAACACCCAATGCTTCAAGGTCTGAGGGGCTTCATAAAGTAAACCAGCAGTAATTTTCCAAATTTCTTTTTAGACGCTGAAATTTTCTGCTCGCTAAGCTCGCAGGGGGCCTCATCTTGCTCTTTTGCCCTGGGGCCTTAGAAGTTTCTCGGCGGCCCTAACTGTATGCGCTGCTTCCTTCTAACATAAACTATAAGCAAGAGCTGGAAGGGACATTTTTATCAATTAGAATGCAATAATTTCTATATGATATAGCTACTGTGCCCATTTTGGTGGGAATAGATACTAAGTCACTGGAGCTCCCTGTAAGAATGAGCCCTTACAATTCAGTTTAATATTAGAATGATAAAAACACAAAAATAGCAACTAAAACGTTAATGCTTGTCTCACATTTGCTGCTAGGCAACAATATTCGCAGTAAGAAATTTTGAATCTGAAGGATCCCAATGCATGGCACTTTACCACGCAACCACGATATCAGATTGACTCCAAAGTTCTGCAAATACCACCCAACTTCAAATGTAAGACAAACATTCCACAAGAGCTGATATTAAGTGTTAGGGGAAATAGGGAATTTTAACGCTTAGGTCTTTTCAAAATTGGTTTTGAATTTTTCCTCAGTCAAGGAGAAAATGTGATAGGTGTGGTGAGAAACTTTTAGCAAAATATATTCTTTCTGTACTTCATATCATTCCTCTTTATTACGCTTTCATCACATTCTATTGCTTGCTGTTGCACAGGAATAGTAAGTTAGTCATAGGGGTGGATCCAGAGCTGAACTCTGGGGGGCTTTTCTAGCCTATTCATGTGATTGTTTCTTAACACTATTGCTTCGTATAGGAAACATTGCCATTTGAAGGGGGAACGATGTCCCCCAGCCCCTTCTGGATCCTCTCCTGGTTAGTCACTTCCTTGCATTAAAATTGGTGTGACAATCAAAGGGAGGGCTAGTTATAAGGCGTGAGTTCGATAGTCACCCCCAGACAGCGATGGTTGGTACTGTCTCTCATTGTAACGACAAATTTATTCAAAACACGTTCCACCCCCCTCCACTTTGATATCAATTGGCATCCTCCTTTGGCCATTCAATCCTTTCGAGATATAGCTGGTACCCTCCTACTCTCTTGAATGCATCACCCTACATCAGTGGTAGGGCCAGAGACAAATTCTGGGGGGCTAGTACTGTCAAAGTGCCGACAGTGGGCGGTGTGAAAGAATTTTAACTGACAAAACCTATTATATTGGCTGAATAAATTTAAAAAAAGATCATTGATATTATGAAAGTGTCGACAGTTCATAGATATTTAGGTGTCGACGGGGGCTCGGTAAAATTGTGGGAAGGCTACAGCCCCCCAAGGCCCCGGGTACTAGGCTACAACTACAACTTACCTCATCATTTCCCTGTGATGAATCACCTGCCCCATCTTGCTGTTCCTTTTCTTTTTGCTTTGAGCAGCCGGCATTTGCAGGATAGTCGCAGTTTTTTATCTTGTCGTTCCAATGTAAGCCATTTGCGCATTTAGTTCTGTATGTTTTTGAGCCAGCACATTTTATAAAGTACCGACAATCAGTAGGATCTCCATAAATTCCATCAGATTTTGTTTTACAGAAATCATTAATGTTCTCAACTTTCTCTTCTCCACCTTCGTTCCCTGTTTTCGTCTCATTACCCTCTTGCTCTCCACCCCCAGGCTTTGTTCCTTCTCCTTCACCTCCTGTGACCTCTTTATCTGGTTTTGTTTCATTACCTGGTTTATCAGTTGGTTCAGGTTTTGTAGAACCTTTTTGAAGACAAAACAAATATTAGAATCCATACAGTTTTCACACACTATTCTGCGAAACAAGGAAAATACTCCTGAGATGAATATATAAAGCAAGCTATTAAAAATCCCCCATTTCACCTAATGAATTTAGGCCCTGTTTCCACTGACCCAGATATTTTTGAATACGGAGTAAAATTTATCTTTTTGGTAGCGTATTAGTGGAAACACCAAGCACAGTCAATTGCAGTATTTCTTTTTTGCCTGTTTCCACTGACCAAGTTAAGCAAAATATCTCAAGATATTTCACATTGAAGTGAGACATATTACCTCAAACAAATATGAACGAGGGTGTTCCCGCGAGTTCTACACTTGAGTTCATGACGGAATCGGCCAATGCTACGCACAAAAATGAGATATCATTGCTGTAAATGCTTAACTTCACAAAATATCAGGAGGAATAGCGAAAAATGGCGATGAACCTTCTTTTGTTTTGACTGACGACAAGGTCGAGCTGCTTCTCAACATTACGATCGAGTGCAATGCACATAATCGATGTTAAAAGGCATCGACTGGATGCATAGTCCAATAAAGTACGCATATATTACTGCTAGATTGACTGGAGCATTGGTCAAGTGCAAATCAAACGACAAAGAATCTTTCGGAGATTATTTCTCTAGGCCTCGTCAATAAACTTCAAGTATTTTGGCGCCAAACCAATCAAAAGTCGTTGTTGGTATTGCAGCGTATTCCAAAATATCCAAGCAAAAGTGCGTATTCCAAAATCTCCGTAAGTCATGGTATCAGTGGAAACGCTAGGCCGAATTCAACAAATTTTTCTCCGTATTCGCAAATTTCTGGGACAGTGGAAAGGGGGTCTTAGCCAAGGGTTGCAAATAAAATTATTTCCTTTTTTCTTTGCATATAATACAACTATATGAACAACACATAAAAGATACAATGACGACCTGCGGCATAACAAAAGGCACTAGGGCCCATTAGGGACCGTTCATTGCTTATACCTCAGGTTGGGAATGCAGATAAATGTTTATTTGGTTAATTATCTTTCTTACCCAACCTTTTGCACTATAAAAGTAATAGTTACCTAACCAATATAGAACTATCAAAAGTATGCCACCCCATATCCAACCTTAAAGCTGCCTGAAAAATCACTTACTCAACCTATTTCTCTTCGACCCCAACCTAAAGCATAAACAATGAGCGGTCCCTTATGACTTCAGAAAGATTGAGGTTCAATGCATGTTAGTAGATCAAACTATAAATCCCACTGCCAGATGGCATTTAACATCGACTGTTTAACTAATGCTGAATATTAGAGAAAAATAACAACGATTTTGCAAGCATGGCTTCATTGGGGGGGGGCTGGGAGCTTCAGCCCCACACATTTTGCTAGCCATAGACGTCGAAAAAACAAATGTTCTAAAGATAATCGTTTTGACTTCCCAGCCCCCAACTTTTCATCCATTCCCCACTTTCTACCGTGCCTGTTTTGGGTCACTATTGCAAATCTATGATAGAAGCAACTTTTTCTTTTCCTTTATGGAGTTTTCGACGCTCATGGTAGCATTTGCCTCCCTAGTTCTCTTCCCTGAAGGGAATCAAGCCAAGGTGACAATGATAACCAAGTATATTGCCTCATTAGAAGTATAATTACAGACCTGAGGAGCCGCTGCCTTGAGAATTTTGTCCCTGACTGGTGAGGTCATCGGCATTCCCTTTTCTTACCAGATCTCCTTGACCATGACAGGGTAGTTTTGGAGCGGTACCATCTTTATTTGCTGCAAGATATACGTTGATTATTATGCTTGAGGCTCAATAAATCAATAAGTTTTTGTTACAATCTTTAATCCAGAGGAAAGGGAAAGCTATGGGAAATCTTTGGATGGGTGGAATGGACCGAATTGCCGACAAGACTTCCCTCAAACCAGATTTGCCGAGAAAGAAGGCACTACTGGCGTTATATAAGTAATACAACGTTGACTAGCACTATTGATCTCTTGCAACTTTGCCAACAAGCTAAATGCTGGGGGGGTCAGGCACCACCCTCCGCCGCATCCCCCTATGGTTATGCCCTTGATACAGAGCCATGACAATCTTCAAGCAAGTGTGTTGGATTTCGTACCCCCGTCCCGCCTAGTTTGTATCCCTGTGTTCGAGAGTTTAAAAGACAGGAGTCGAGAGTGTGGAGTGGAGTTGTCAGTAATAAGTCGCATAGAGATAGCTGTAAGAGCTCAAGTCGCTAATCCGCATAGAATAGTAGGAAGGAGTAGATCGCAAGAACGCTATCAATTCGCTTGTTTATTTTCGCCGCAAGTATCGAAGAAGAACGCAAAAGTAGTTACGCCTATCGTTATTTCGCATTATTGGAGTTTATGGAAGCAATACAAATGGATAATTTCTTTTTGCTAACTTCTGCCATGGTTTCGCCGCTTTACTAGGTTGGTCGCGTGAAGCGTTATAGTGCTGTTTACTATAATCGTGTGGCCTATCTAGCGCAATATTCAACAAAGTGCAATCTTTTGAAACTCCGATTCTGTAGAAGTCCAAGTCAATGCAATAAAGCCTTACAGGGGCGTAGCTAGCGGGGAGTGTGGGGATATAGCACCCCCTCCCCCAAATTTCGGTGATCTCGTCAGTAAATTTAGATTTAATAATCTTCGTCGACAAATGACTGCATGACATAGTCAAAAGAGTGTTGAAATTGCCATTTCTGGCATCAATGTACCCCATAAAAATAAGAATCTCTTGCTAAAAAACGCCTCTATCAGTAAATACGCACCTCTGTCAGTAAACTCACAGCTTTGTAAGGTTCTATCGGTACATTATTGCTCTACACCCCCAGAGAAAAAGGTCACGCAACGTCACTGACGCCTTATACATATAGGCTTTTATCAATAACTTATGACTTTTTTATAGTTTTAGCGCTTAAGAGTATATTCTCTTTTGCAATGTAGCTTCAATTTATTATCAGCGATATGTATTTAAATCTCGGTGGACTTAGGCAATTTAGCCAATTTAAGACAAATATAAAGCATTGCTACTTTTAGCATCATTATCTTTGCAGGTAAAACAGTGAGGAACTGTTTCTCGAGCTAACTGCAGTTTTAGCAAGTGGGGGCTCATACACTGGGGGTTATGACAACCAGGACAAGGCAAATGATTGCATAGCATATATGCAAGGGTAAAAACAAGATTGCAAAAACCGACACTGGGACAACTCTCCAGTTGGTCCAATGCACTCATGCATCCCTCAACCAATTACATCAATTTGCTGCCTATTGTTATACATACTTTCTTTGAATGGCTTATATTGAAAGCCAGAATCCTGATCTTTGTCATTCAATAGCTTTGGGATATCTCCACCAACTGTCTCCCCTGCAACACTGGTTAGCCTTGCTCTCAAAGGGAAATCTATTTTTCCAACGCCACTCCAAATAAAATGGTTATCATCAGACCTCTTTGCACAATGCCATTTTCCTTCTTTGAAAAACTCCACCGCAGCAGTGGGTTGTCTGTGAATGAAAATGTATTGTGTTCCAAGAAGAGAGAGAACAGGAAGTCAATTTGCATAGAGAAATGTGTCCTGCATTTTAATAATTTTTGAGAACTCTGCAGCAGAAAAAGCTAAGTATATATTATAAAAACACGATGATGTGTGCTTTTTCATTGTGATCCTACAATCAGTGGCGTAACGAAGAAAGTCAAGGCACTTTGGAGTTTGCTAAGATTGGCGGGCCTATCTCAGTTTTCACATAAATAATACAAATAAGCAGGGGTCGTGCATTGACTTTGAAAGTGGGGGGGGGGACACGCTAAAGCCGCATCAGTTCTTGGATTTAAGGTATATATCCTGCATACAGAAAAGTTTATTTCTGAATAAAGTGGGGGTATGGCCCCCGGCCTTCCTATGGCGCGACCCCTATAGAGTTGTCGCTCCAAAACCTCTGAGGCGTCCACTAGAGTCTCAATGATTTGGATAGGAGTGCTGGAAGAGGGAGGGCAGCGGTGGAAGCGGCCCCTCCTGCCCTAGTTAAAGTGGGTGAGAGGGCAAGAATGCCCTTTTCGTGCAATTGTTCTTTCGAAAATATTATATCAGGAAATATTTCAAAGTACAGTCCTGCTATCAAAGTATCATGATACTTCCAATTCGGTGAAGTTTATTTTACAGTACTTATTTGGTATCATTCACCCGTTACGTGAAGCCTCGAGGGGGGTATCTTGATTTGTTACGGCATTGTTTAGCTTATATGGAGTACTATAATACGGAGCGTTACGACAGGAGGAGCGGGTCTCAACAACGGTAAATTTAGCATTACGTAACAGGGAATGACCCCTTTGAATTCAGGTGCTTAAAAATCCAACAGCTTTTGCATGAAATAGCAAGATAGTCACTTTCTTGAGGTCAAATATTACGGCCACTGAAGGGCTGCTTATTAGAAAGGGCGTGTTAAGGCGCCCTACGTGAGAAAGCTCCCCCCTTATTCCAAATTGCTTCCAGAACTCCTTGTAGGCCCTTACAAATTATCCTAATCTAAACCTATGTCTGAAACAGCACTGTCTTTTCAAACGTTGAACATCTTTCTATTCTTGGCCTCACCTCTTCCACGTAGAATGTTGTGCTACTTCGGAGCTTGTGTCATACAGCTTTCTAGGTCAATCAAACTACGTCCCAGGATGTCTTCTCTTCAAGAAACAACTTTGTTGGGGGAGAGGGGGGCAAATAATTGCACCAAAGAACTGATTCAATAAGTGGGGGTTGAAAGAGAAATCTATATGCTCATAGATAATTTCCATCAGGTTCCTACTATTTTTGGCAATTGTAGCTACTCTCTGATGGCAGTATGGCTTGTACACGTTTTTTACTTGAGAAAACTAACTACGTTTTTGTCTGAGCTTCACTGAACTTTCCCCGTAATTGAAGCTAGAATTCTCTTCAATATTTTCTTCTCTTTTTTATGGAATAATCTGGCTAGAATAGGCTATCTTGTCTTTGTTACCCTTGTAATCTTGAACTTGTATTCTATTTTAAATATTTGCAATGTAAGAATGAGATCCTCTCAAGTGCCAGATAAACGGAGGGTCCTAATAAACAAGGGGGTTGGAAAAAATTCTAGAGTGTAGTAAACAGGTGGTCAAAATAGCCGGGGGGAGGATCGGAATTTTTGCAACGACTGTCAATGATTATAAAACGATAGAAAGAACAAAAACAGGTTGTCATAAAGCATAGAGCTAGAATATATACGGAAGCACTCTATTTTGCCTTGAATATTGGGCGAGAATAGTACTAACAAAGAAATGGAATGAAATCAGGGGATGGTAAAAATGTCAATTTCCTTAAAACTAATAAACGGGGGTCCTAATAAGGTATGGGGGCTGGAAAAAATTGAAAAATTACTAAGCGGGGGACGGGACGTTTATTTGGCACCTGAGAGTAGCATTGATTTTTGGCAAGCAAAAAACCGAACTTTGAAATTTGAGCGTTGTGATTTTCAAAATTCTTTGTAATACTGGTCTTTTGAGCCTGATTTTCTTATAAATTCTTTTCTTATATGAAACAACGTGCATCCACTAATCATCAATTTTTTAAATAGAAAACGGAGCTGTGCAGGGTATCAATGAAGCTGATTAGATCAAAGAAGGGGAACAAAAAGATGAAGTAGATGTGGAAGAGGAGGACCGCTTGGAGAAGCTGGCACACCCCTGAGAGATTGATATTGAGAAGGGCGAACGATATCCAGCAACTCTGGAACTTAGCTACTCATGGCGACCGGTGAAAGGAGGTGGGAACGGGCAATTGCGTCATCAGGGCACACCATGCTCCCTCAGGAACGAAAAACTATGAAAGGAGAGGGAAGAGGAGAATTCGGATTCTAATTGAACTTCTCTAGGTTGGCATGATTTTTCCTGCTTCACAGTTTCTCAGGGCAGACACGTACCTGTAGGGAGAAGGGGGCAATGGCTTCCCACGTTTCTGTCCAGGGGAATTATTAAGTAACGTCTTGACCCTCCAAAGGGATTGTACAAGCTGGCTTTACCCCTCCATGACATTTCTCCAGGTATGTGCTTGCTTCAGAACTGAAGAGAAGTCTGCAATAACACATCTTTTGGTGATAGGAACCTTTAAGTTTACGCGCTAGCGGTCATTCCCCAAGGGAATCCAAGAGCATGCGTAGAAGGCATATTTTCAGCTGACTTGTTCTAATTTCTTGGTATCGTCAAGAAGCATGATAAGGCGATCAAGTTCTTACTTCGAATTTGTTATTTGTAGCTTCAAATACCATCCGTTGCTGCCTGTGAAACGATATTGGATATTGCCTTCAGAACCAGTGACATCTGGACAATCAATGGCATCAAATGATATATCCCACTTTCCGTCTCCTTCTATGTATAAATCCAAATCGCCTTTTGGGGGTGAAAAATAGCTGCATAAATTATTTCAAATATTGTGTTGCGACAATACATTATTGTATTTAAGCATATATCATTCTTTGCTCAGCAGCTTTCAAGTTCAAGATAACAAAAGTTATGAATCGTAATAAAATAATTGGCTTTCTTTTACCTAGAGGGAATTCCTAATATAATAATTGCAGTGAAGAGCAAATTGAATAGCAGGGATTTGCAATAATATCAAGTCAAAAGTGAATCTTTTTTCCTCTTTTATGCTTGGAAATTGAGGTGTTATTAAACTTTCATATATGTTCTCATATGATTTGGAGATCCAAGATGGAAGGGCAAGATGGATCAGGCTGATTTGAATGTTGAAATGGGGAAAGATAGAGAAAAAGAGGGCATGTACGTATGCAGAGCTATTCTATTTTATATTGATATAGATAGCCAGTGTGGAAATCTGCTGCAAAGGACCATGCATATATCAGATCACATTGACTGCAGAATAGCCAGAATCATGCACACATCAGATCATATTAATTGCAGAATAACTAGAATCATGCATTTACTACATCACACTGATTGCAAAGTGACTACAATAGAACACTGTACCTTGACCACATGCCCCACACAAATCGTTTATTACAGCATAATACGTCCCTTTCAGTGGAGTGTTCCCTTTAGCAACTGGCTTTCCCGATGCTTCAACTTTAAGGCACATTCCACATCCAAGAGATTTTTGAAAATCAGGTGCACCGGCGGCAGCTTTTATCCACCCCTTCTGAGTGAAAACTTTAGGCATCGGATCCAGAGAGCATGCTCCTGTTCCGGTAGGATATTTTCCATAGTAACTAGCCTAAGAAGAGCGCCATTGTATCAATAAATAAAACGTTTACCCATGTAATGTGATGGGTCTACTTTGAAATGTGGTCTTGGTTCATAACCCATACACTATATTGTAGCATAGGCATGCTAAACTTGCTTCCCGCGGATCACACGCGGCTCTTTGTGCAAATATGTGCGGAACTCTTAAAAATAGTTCAATGATGGTCTGAATATGCTTTTGCACAAATCTATGGAAGATCAGCATTAACATACTTTGCATTGTAGTTCTTAGTCTTACATTTTTTACTTTACTAGTACGATATCTTGATTTTCGTCATGCATTACTGTACTTTAGTTTTTTGAGATATTAGTTATAGCTGAATGGATGTTGTGGTTAAATAAGACTAAATAGAAAAATATAAATAGCTTTTGAGTGCGGCCCCCATACGAAGCCACAAGTAACATGCGGCCCTCGGCAGATCCTGACTTTGACATGCCTGTTGTGGCATTCTCCACCTATACCTAGAAAACTGGCTGAACCTATAAAACAGTTGTAAAATACGGTGCAGAGGGGACAGAAGGAACTCAAAAGGGTCACCAAAACCTTTGACAGAGAATATAGAGCTAATAAATGACTCAACTTTGTAAAGGTAGTGCATTTTAGTGCTCCATTTGAAGGTATGAGCGAGGTGGCATAGCAGTTAGAGCGCATGACGCCTGCGCGGAAGGCCTACGGCTCGAGCCCGACTCGAGGCCCTGACTGAATGCTCGCTCACCGCTCACCCAGCAGCGAATGGGCTCCTGGTGGCAACACTAGAGAGATAAAAGCGACGAGGAAAAGAACAGGCCACCCTACATCACATGCCGATGGCTCAGTATAGGTGTCCTCTCTAACAGGCACTCCCACACACAGGAAAGTATACGGGACTATCTTTGCTTCTTATCCCTTTCATGCCTGAGTTATGATCAACCTCTGATAAAAAATCTGCCTGTATGACTTACTGCACAACTTTCAGTGCTGAATCTAGAAATGAGCACAAAGTTTCTCTTCTGGGCAAGTTGGGGTACAATTGGAATCTGGGCCATATGGCCCTTCCAGGAAATCATGGTATAACATAACAGTATTGAGCGATGCCTATGTGACGTTTGCTCTGCTTGAATCACAAAATTTGATGTCAAATAATTCCTGTTCTGAATGCAAGAGAGAATTGTTTATGTCCAGAGCGTGTTATTTATGGGATTCCAACATGGCAACTCAGCTGACTGGCTTTTTCGTTTTATAAACTGATGAATGCAACATTAGTGTGCTATATTTGCTTGCCAATTAAAAACAATCATAGTGCCACTAAAAAGCAGAGTAACAATTAACTTTCCTATCATAGAATGCTGGATTCTATTGTGGTGCTCCTTGTAGCAGTTTATTGGAGCAGTTTAGCTAAAACCTCACTAGCAAAATTCGACCGACCAAACTGTTCTGATGGATGCAAAGATCCAGAAAGGTACCTTAATATAGCCTTTCTTCATCATATGGAGCAGTCTGTTTAACATGTCAAACAGGACTCCACAACACCTACTATCATACTCAAAGCTAATGACATGGGGATGTACTTCATCAATTCAGGGTGGCCTTATACCATCAATTAAGGATGCACTCATATTTTAAAATGAAATTTCAGGAGTTTTCAAGAGTTTTTGGAGTTTCTTGGAGTATTTTGCAGGTAGTTAATTGTATTCTAGGAGTTTTCATCGCTAGTAGGCACCCTGTTTCTGCTTTGATGACACTTGCCTACAGTGTACAAGGATGCATTAAGATCAATTTAGCTTATATTTCAAGAGCTAATGTTGAAAAAATTCGTTTTTTTAGTGCTACACACTATTTGGTCTCTATTTATTCAATGAAAATGCTTGAAAACACCAGAAGAAACAATAGGCCTAAGCTTCCTGAAAGCCATCGTGGCTCTCAGGGAACTATATGTTGTTTTGCAAATAATAAGGGCAGAAAAGCACATAAATGTGCAACAAATATATGCAATAGAACCTCGTTTAGACAACAACATTTTTTAATTGGTGTGCAGACAAGTTAAATTGCTTGAAAAATGACAATCAAGAAGGCACGCTAGAGCAAAGCAACATGCTCCGACATAGGCTAGTTGTTTGATTTAAATACTCCGTGTAAACTTCACCACAGCTTCTATAGAGAGGCACATTAGTTGGGCCTTTATGCCCTTCCAGTCATTCAAGCATAGCACTGGAATTTGATATTTTAGAGGTGTATAAATCTTATTGGGCCATACGGTCCTTCCAGGCATGAAAGGGTTATTTGAAGGTACATTGGAGCTATTGAAACTATGAGTGCTTTGTTTCACTGGCCTGATAACTCTTTCTGTAGAATTAAAGTAAATTCTAAAGGATTTCTCTCCTTGAGAGATACGCTTTAGAGTGAGTCTTAAGCAAAGAACAGTAACATATTTGACTGATGCAGATTTTGCAAGGATTTAGCTAAAAGAAGCACTTATGACGCAAGCTTGTTTGCAGAAAGTTCGAATTAGAAAGTTGTTTTGCTTAGAGGACTGAAAAAAGTAGTCGGATTGCAAAAGAGTTGGAATTACAGAGACTCATACTATAAAGGTTTTATTATAAGGGCTTTTTAGAAAATTGAAAGAGAAATTAGAGTTTTATTCGAATTAGTAAAAGCACGAACTTCACGAGTTCAAATTAGACAGACTACAATGTACTTGTTCTGTAACAATAAGAGGTTGCTGAAACCCGACTCGAGACTAAACAAATATGCTTATCACTTTGTTAAGGCACTTTCATGCTAAGAGTTTCAGCCATGTGTTTCATGTCTGATTAACTGAAATTTAAGTGCTGGCTTGCTTAATTTTAAGGGTCATTGAGCAGTTTTCTTGCCAAAAGTGAGATATCAGCATCAGTTTACTTGATGTCACAATCAATTATGAACATGTAACACCAGTAACTTACCCATCCGTTTGAGCGCTTTGTGAACCTTGAGGAGACGTCGCTTACGTGTTGATCTGAGGTGGCTCGCTTGACTGCCTAGAAAAAAGTGTTTGCAATAACGATAGAAGCAGCTAGAGTTGATAACGGAAATACAAGAGAAATGAGATGTTCGTAAAAATTAGTGTGTTCAGAAATGATGGTCCTGCGATTAGATGTTAAACATCTTCCAGCAATTAATCCCGAATCTAGCTAATCTGTTGGCTAAATTATGAGCATTTGAAGTTCTGTATAGGATTTCTAGCTTTACTTTTATTTAGTTGCTTGTCATAATATCAAATGGATGATTGCAAAATTCATTGACATTTGAACCTTTTATCTTTTTTATTTAATGAACGACAATAAAGAATTAGTTAACGCTCCAAGCAACTCCTCTTCAGTTCAATTCTGAAAATAGAGTGTTGCAGGGAAGCTGCGATTTTCCAATGCTCATTTAAGTTCTTATAATCCAATATTGGAGATATGTTGTATTCACATACACTGCACTTGTTGGCCTCAGGATACGTACTTAATCTGATCTTCTCCAAGAACTTTCAGAAACTTGTTTCATGAAAAAGTCGTAAATAAGAACATTCTCCATCTGCAATCTTAATCCCCTAAGCATCACCAATCACAATTCCATGAAATGCGATAGTCGCAGTACAAATAAATTTTGTAACTAGAATTGATGCAGAATTATTGAGGCTAAAATTGCTGAGTGTTGTATGCAGCACATTATCTACCGTCTTGTGTAGCAAAAGAAACGATGACATTTGTTTTCATATTCTATTCTAATGAATCTTTTCCAGTCTATTCTTTATTTATTCCTAATACTGTTCAAATGTCTTAGGCTCAAGGCATGTTTTAATATATGTACTTTGGAACGCCGGAACAATAGTAGGGCAGGAGGAACAGAAGTTTGAAAAAGGGCACTTGCACTTATTATGACGTCATAATGACACCAGAACTTGAACTTAAGGGTTACTTTCACAAACATATGCTCCAACTATTGTTTTATTTCATGGCAAGTGATGAATTCATGAGGAAAGAAAGGTGTCGAGTCGAGCCTGAGAGAAGAAAGAATGTAAGAAAATGATGTGAAAAAATCATACCAGTAGATAGCATAAGAAGGGTACGTTTGCCCCCCTCGTCCCTATGCACCGGCGTCCCTGTATGTACTGGTGAGTCATTTACTTCCACCAGGCTATCCCTCTTGTCCCACTACTGAGGAAAAAGTGCCCCACCAGTCCTAGCAAACTTTTTGAGTTTGAATATTGAGTAGGACCTAGAAATGCACAACGCAAAAGGCAAAGTCAACGCTTCACACCTTATCTTTAAACAGGACGCAGGAGTTTGCGGACAAATATCAAATTTTCCAAGATCAATATGACATGGAGATGTTTCAAGGATATCTACTCGTGAGAATTTACCTATAAGAAAATAAATGACTTGATTCTGAATCTTGAGGTCTGTTGCAAAATAGCCGAATCGAGAAGTCAGAAGAAAAGTACTTGTCACAAATTATTCAAGACGCTCTTCTTTACAGAGTAGCCGAGAGGAGTGGCAGGGAGAGAGCTCATTGCCCAACGGCTTTAAAGTAAAAGAAGCCTCATAGTATCCAATGCTTCAAAGTCTGGGGCCTCATAAAGTAAAGCCAGCAGTAGTTTTCTATAATTAATTTCTAACTTCAGAAATTTTTATGCTTGCTTTGCTCGCAGAAGGCCTAGTCTCTCCCTTTTTTTCCCCGGGACCACTGAAGTCTCTTCGCAGTTCCTCCTTTTATGTTCGAACTTACGCAACGCTCATCGCTGTGAGTGGATAGGCCTCTTTGATGTTTTTGTTACATTGTTCCAGCTACATTTTGTTTCTTTCAAATGTGCCAAGATAAGATTTGGTCAACAAAAGTAATATTGGACCAACAGAAGATAGAACAACTAATAAAGCTTTCAACAATTGGGAGTGCCAAATTCCCACAACCAGGCTCCAGGCCATGAGGAGGTGTTGTATTTTCACTCCTCTAAGGATTCATGAAGACAGGCTACTTGGCAACATTCAGAAGTTTTACGATAAATTTTAAAATTTAGTAAAAACCCTCTTTCTATATTACCAAACACAATAAAACACCGTGTTGGATTGAGTACCTTCCTCGTGAATCGGTAGATGTTGGCTGCCTGCATTAAGTGTACAAAAAAGAGACGTTTATCTGCATTTTGCTAATCATGAAGCCATCTAAAATATTATATACCACCCTCAAGACAAAGTAGAACTGTGTTACAGATACGTGAATGACTTACTTTGATGCTGTATAGTGAGCATAGGCATCAAATCTTGATTGGCTAGCAAAGCAATCCTTCGATGATGATTCCTTTGCTAGCCAATCATTATTTGACGCCTATGCTTGTATGGTACTTTCACAAGCAGATTTAATGCTGTATAGCTCAAGTGTTTTCATTTTTAAGGTCTGTTTCAAAGATTGGTAAAGAAGTTCCCTTAATTTTTTACTCAATTTGAAACACATTATTCGAAAAATTTACATTTTCCAGCCGTCTGGGAACCCTAAAGTTGAAAAGTTTCTTTTGAACCCAACCAAGGTGGGTTCTTTAATTAAACACTTCGTATGACAGAATACCGATCTCATTGATACTTTTTGACAACCATGCTTTGCATACAACTTCATGTTTTACAGGTCCTATGATAAGCCATTTTGCTATGGAACACTGCTGGGAACATTGGAGTAGTGATCGCTGACAACAAAAGCAACATAGCTTCCTCTAACAGTGGTGTTTTGGAAAGAATTATTTCTCACAGTACCTTTTTGGGGAACCTGCTACTTCCATTCAAAATAAATTATATGCTTTTGGATAAATCTTACCCCTTTGTCCTGTCTATGTGCAAGAGTCCCTTGATTCTCTTATTCCTGTAAATCTTACATTTGAATCAAACTGCATATTCATCTACTTTAATGTGTCTAAAGAAACAATGTGCCCACTTCGGTTTTTGTCCCACCAATGAAAATTTCTTTCAAAATGCATTGTTTAGGCTAGCTTTAAAAAAGATCGTTTGATTATCAATAAATTGCAAGTAAATATTCAGAAGATGTTTAAATGCATCAATACATATAAGATCATGTATAAGAAACGCACCGGTATTGCCCATGCATGCAGAATGCATCCAAGAAGCAAAATAAAAGACGTATTTACTTTTACAGTCATGTTTACTATTTTCCAGAATAAGTTCCCGCCTTCTGATCCGAAGAAGTATGCCTTCTAGCTTAACACATGATTGCGCAAACGCATAAACATGGCAACCAAAATTTGCTATCATGCATTGTGAAGTGAACTTAGGATGCCAAATACGTAGAACCGCCTTATTAAACAAGAGCAGCGGAAGTTGCGAACACTTGAGAGGTGAAGTGGGTATCCACCCGAACAATTTTTGACTTCTGGAATTGTTTCAAAACTGCATAAATAGTGGTTCATAGGTATTGATAACTGCAACGTTCAATAGACTTTACCTTCCCATCTATTTTTATATATACGTCTAACTATTACACACTACATGGAAAAGAACAAAGTACAAAAACGATACCGCAGGGAGTATGCTCTGTCATAAGAACCCTGCGGCCTACACATATAAGGAATCATTCACCCTCTACTCAACGCCTCAAAAGGGGAGGGGACATTGATTTGCCATTATAGGTATTGCCAAACCCACGTAGGGGGCACGCCAACGGAGCAACATGTCAGGGGGAGAAATGGCCAGAAAGCGATAAAAATTGGGGTTAACATAAAGAGTGAATGACTCCCAATTAAAGTACTAGTTAAACATAAAAAACAACCTAGAACTACTAATCAAATTAGTTTTTAGTAAAGTAAAAGGAAATATCTTCGATGGGATGTAGCAAATGCTTATTTAAAGCGCTCTGTTGCATGTATAAATTTCAAGGTTGCTTCAAGTAGTGTTTGTTGAGATCAACAGGGAGTCTTTAATCACCATATAAGATAACTCTTACTAACTTTTGGTTAGAGAAAGGAGAAGAGAGACGACGAAGTTGCAATATTGCAGCTACGCTCGTTAGGAGATCATATCTAAGCTCAACATATGAATGGCAAAGCAGCAGGTAATGTTCCGTGTCTTCTATTCCATTGTTTGAAGGATACAAAGGGTTTATTGTTTCTCTGAAACTATGCCTAAGCTTATGAGAGTTTAATTTGCTAAGTCTTACTCGTAGTTGTGTAAGAATGGCCAATCCGATCGGGTCGTAAGTACTATAAACTGGCTTAGGATGAGGACGAATAAGTTTTTTTAGCAATTTTGTCTTAAAATTACTGTACATGTCAAAGTGCTTGCTACTAAATTGCTCTGAAGTTATCAGGCTGAAAGCAACACGACGAAGATGTCTAGACTCCTCTAAAATAGTAGGCACAGTACACATGGGTTTATTCAAGCCTTATCACAGCTTGCCCATGACCTCATCGCAAAACTCAACAGCTTCTACCTGATCTTAAGCCAATTCAAACTGTGCTCTACCTGATCTCAAGCCAATTCAATAAGCCAACTCAGAAAGTGAAAATAGGCTCCTCTAGAATATCTGGTGTTGGTATACCACAAGGATCTGTACCAAGCCCTTTATTGCTTGTGTAACGAATTGAGTTTGATGTTTTAGTTATGTGCTCTATTTCATATCACTTTAGTTATCATGCTGCATGTTTCAGTCTTGCTTACTTGTGGAGTCCCTGTTGTGAAGTAGACACCATTTCCGGGCAATGTGTTGTCCTTTCAACGTGTATTGTAATCTTGACGTACCGTGTATTGTAATGTTCAGTTTACGTCATATGTAGTGAGTGTTTAATTCATAGTCTCAGTCTTCGACACTATTGACATCAAGAGATAAAACATCAAGAGTATAGTTTCAGTGCGTCACTTCTACTGTAGGCCTAGGCTTGAGAGTTTTGATGAATCGCCACCAAATAGAAATCACATCGTTACACTTGATATTCTTCAAATAATCCATATATGCTAAGTTGTAACATTTTGCTCAGCCCTGAAGGACTGTAATAATACATTTATGAATATATATGACTTATCAGGGCTAAATATAGTTAGCCTGAATTAGCTAAATAGCCAGTTTTGCTAACTTTTATTAAACAATTCGAAGTTTTAAAGTAAAGACAAATCGATAAGGAATATCAAAATAACAATGAACAGCAACAACAAAGCAAATTAATAGCAATGAAGGGTAAATTTATTTATACATATAACTGTTCCAGTTCGAAATGTTCAAATCCGTCCAATGATATGGTACGACAACGGCAAACAACTTCAGCTCACTGGCTTCCACACGGCAACTTACACAACTGTACTCAAACTCACGGCGAACGGCAACTAGAAACTCGCAGCGATTTACATGACTTCTTTTTACGGCCCCTTGAACACGACTGACTTTACAAACAAGCACAGGCATTGATATCATATTAACAACACACTGACAATGGAAATTACCTTAAACACAGAGGTGATGACACCAACGATGGTGATCAGAGAACATGAACTGTGGATGACTGCAAAGAACAGGAATCAACAGAAATGAATCATACACTACAAAGCATTACGTAATTAGGAAACAAAAGACAAAGCTAGTACTCTAACACTCTGCATAATGCACTATTACTTTCGGATCAAATGCGATTCGGACCAGACAATTTCGGGTTGGATCGGATTAAGATAAAGAAATTTCAGTTCTGATCGGATTCAGATATTTAAAAAAAGCCATTTATCGATTTAAAAATGTCTTATCCAATCCGATGTACACATCTAGTACAAATATAGCACTAGATATTCCTCGTTGCCATCTTTAAAAGAACAAACATATTACAGCGATTGTATTTTTCGGCATTATGTAGCGGACTCAGTTTTACATCTTCTACCTCTTGAGAGCCTTGCAACAGATTGTAATGAACATTGGAATTGTGAAGGAGACCTAGAGGTTGGAGAGTGAGGAGCACGAGGGAACGAGTATGGCGGCTTAGCATTAACGAGTTATTGGATTGTAAGGAATTATTATAGTAAATATAGGCAGGTTTTTATTATAACTGGCGACCAATGAAGGGAATCCGATTTTGACTTGATGTTGGGCAATATATGAAATGGAATCAACGGAAACGAAGAAGACAGTGGAGAAGGAGGTGATCAAGATCAAGATGTACGGGAGCAGATAAAGGAGGCTTTGGAGCAAGAAGTGATTAGCAAATTAAGCCGATTGTGCAATGTTACTGTCCCAAACATGCTGACATTGTTGGATGAATTGATTGAGAAGACAAGTGAGCAGATGATCGATGAAGAGGAACCAACTGGCAAGGTGCAAGAATGGAGTAAAGGTACGGGAAATGAGTTTCAAAGGGCTGTTGTGTTGTATGAAAAGGGCAAACTATTAGTTGATAAACATAATGCAATAGTAGATGAGCTACCTAGAGAAAAAGCATTAAACCAGAAAAGACAAAATAGAGAGGATGAGAGGAGAGAAATGTGAGAATATGAGGCACAATTGAGACAGGAGAAATGAAAGCAGAAAGAGTTGTTTGGAAAGTACAACAACAAATCATGATTGAAAGAAAAGAGAGAAATTGAGATGGAAAGAAAGGCAAGGGAAACTGCAGCTAATTTGCCAAAGCTAGGCATGGCACATTTCAAGGGTACCCCTAAGGGTTGGATAAGATTTTAAAATCAATTTATAGTTCAAGTAGACTGCCAGCCTATAAACAAAGTTGTGAAATTGGGCTATCTGTTGCAAAGTGTAAGGGGAGGATGCCAAGATCTCATAGGTAATATTCCAAACAATGAGGAGGGATATGATAGGGCTTTGCAATTGCTGAGGGATGACTATGGGCAGGAAAGAACTGTAATTGCTGCCCATACAAAAGAAATTATTGATTTATTGGCAAACAAAGGAGTAAAATATGCAAAATCAGGAAGTTTTATGACACTTGTGTATACATTATGAAGCACTAAGAGCAATGAAAGGCCACACTAAGGTGGAAGGCCTGGTGCTACCAACACTTGCAAAACTACCAGGTATTAAAGCAGATCTTACCAGAAATGATGATGATTGGAAAAACTGGACTTTTGATGACTTGTTGACAGAAATAAGAACATGGCTTAAGCGCAAGGAGAATGATGATGATTTGGAGAAGTGCAGAGAAGAAAAAAGGCCTGAATACTCAAGACATGGAGGAGCATTTATGACAACAGAGAAAAGAGGGCCAAGATGCTTCTACTGCCCGAAGAAACACTGGCCAGATCAATGTGACACTGTTGTAGACAGGAAGGAAAGAAAAGAAATCCTGAGAAGAAAGAGTGCTTGCTGTAAATGTGGAGGGAACCATTTGATGAAAAACTGCATGAAAAGGGGCTGCTTTGTATGGCAGGGGAACCATCACTGAAGTCCACATGAAGAAAGGGATCAGAAACCAGAAGAAACCAACTTTTACACCCCATCTAATGACTTTATCATGCCACTTATAACAGTGGAGGTAAAAGGAAGACAGATATGGGGAATATTAGATACAGGATCAACTAAAAATTACATTAATAGAAAAGTTGTAGAGCATTTAAAGCTTAAGCCACTAAGATGGGGAATCAATAGTTTACGAACAGTAGCAGGCCAAACTACGGCCAAAAAGAGAGCAGTTTATGAACTACGAACATACACAGTTAAGGGGGAGGAGTACAGATTTGAAGTTGTTTCTCTAGATCAAGGAAATTCCTCTAAAGTGAGCAGAACACCAAGTGAGCAATTGAAAGTTAAGCATGACCACTTGAGAGGTTTATGCATCCCTGAGAATAAGGATGAACATTATGACGTTCACATTCTAATTGGAGATAATTAGACAACTGATATAAGGACTGGACACTGCAGAATAAGCAAGCAAGGGCAGCCCATAGCTGATGAAACATTGCTTGGGTGGGCTGTCCACGGAGAGAAAATCAACAATAATCAAAGTTATTTCACACAAACGACAAATGAGGACTATGAACTGCTATATAGATTGGATGTATTGGGAGTAGAGGATAGAAGGGAATTTGATCAAGAAGAAATTATGAAGGAATTTGTGGAAAGTATACAACACCAGCATAACGGTAGATACAAAGTTAGAGTCCCTTGGATTGAAGAAAGAGTACCACAGAGTAGAGCAAGACTGAAAAATTTGTTATCGAAGATGAAAGGAGATGTCAGAGAAAGGTATGATGCCATTGTAAAAGAGCAGCTAGAGCTAGGGATTATAGAGGAAGCGCCAAGCAATTCAGAGGGGAGACTGCTATTTTATATGCCTCATAGACCAGTTATAAGGGAAGGAGCAGTTAGTACAAAAATTAAAATGGTCTTTGATGCCAGTGCAAAGCCATCCCCAGAAGAGTACTCAATCAATGAATGTATGAACCCTGGCGCCCCAACTCAACCTTTTTTGAGGGACATTCTCATAAGATCCAGACTGGCACCAGTGTGCATCGTGGGGGATATTGAGAA
This sequence comes from Cassiopea xamachana, assembly GCA_900291935.2. NCBI lineage: Eukaryota > Metazoa > Cnidaria > Scyphozoa > Rhizostomeae > Cassiopeidae > Cassiopea > Cassiopea xamachana. The sequence continues at coordinate 16,951,622 of OLMO02000257.1, read as the reverse complement.
AGTATTCCTGCAAGTAGAATTGGACAAAAGTGACAGGAATACATTCAGATTTATTTACAAGCCAAGGAATAGCACTGAGAAACACTATAGATTTTGCAGGGTACCATTTGGAGGAGAAAGCTCTCCTTTTATGCTATGGGGAGTTGTCAAGAATCATCTGGAAACTTCAGAGGGAGATGAATCAGTAAAGGAATTACTAAAGGAGAATACATATGTAAGCAATGTAATGGGACTGGTTTCCACTGAGGAAGAGACAAAGAATTTCAAAAGTAAAGCAACTGAGATTATGAGCAAAAGAAAGTTTTCCCTTGGGAAATGGGAGTCTAACATTGAAGCATTGAATGATGACAAGGAAAGAGCAGAGACGAAATTATTGGGTGTGGGTTGGAACAAGAAGGATGATTCGTTTGCAGTAGGGATAGAGATCAATGAGACAGCAACTGTTACCAAGAGAATAATGCTTAAGACACTTGCAAGTATTTACGACCTCTTAGGTCTTATGTCTCCAATTCTTGCTGAGAGGAAACATTTATATCGATTAGCAGTTGATGAAAGACGAGGCAGGGACAATGAGGTCAGCACTGAGTTGAAAAAGAAATGGGTATAATGGCTGCATGGGTTACAAAATGTCAAAGTTCCAAGGTCAATTGCACCATATGTAGAAGATATTACAACGATAGTGCTACGTCGCATGATGGATACCAGTTCTAAAGATCGGCTCAAACAATAGCTACTGTGATGCAACCAAGAGGAATGACCCAAGTGCTGCTAATATCTAAGTCAAGGATAACAAAGAGAGGGCTTAGCATTGCAAGACAAGAACTGGTTGCGTGTGTCATGGGTGAAAACATTGCAGCAAACACCAACAAGGCACTAAAGAGATGGCCTATAATAAAGAACTATTGTTGGACAGATAGTCAGGTAGCTTTTTGCTGGATAGAGAGACCATTTGGAAGTTGGAAGTCATTTGTCTCAAACCGTGTGAAGAGGATAAAGGAAATAACTGATGCAATTGAGATAAAATAGAAGCATCTTCTAACTAAGATGAATCTTGCAGATGCTGGAAGTCGAGGTGCTTCTTGTAGGCAATTAGAGAAGATAAGGTGGTGGAGTGGGCTATAATGGCTAGTGAATCAATCCAGTTGGCCTGATCAAGAGAGCCAATCCCATGAAAATCATGAAGAGATAAAGAAAGAAGCTAAAGCTAACAAAGAGCAGCTGCTATTCACCTCTACAACCAAAACTGTAGTAGAAACGGTGGTTTTCTTCTCTTGCGCAACTCCAGGGCAGTTTATTTTACAGGTACAAGAACTATGGAAGCAAAAGAGTTAATTGACAAACTAAATGAGTTTATAGCAGTCTATTCTAGACCTCAAGTGATCATAAGTGACAATGCCAAGACATTCAAAGCAGCTGCTAAATTTATTGAGAAGTTACGGAGAAGTGGAGAGTTGTATGCATATCTGTCCGATCATGATATCAAATGGAATTTTATTCTCTGCAAAAGTCCTTGGAGAGGGACTTTTTACGAGAGGCTTAACAGAGACTTGAAAAGTACTATATTTCAGAAGCTAGGGAGGAGCTGCTTGCCATTTGATGGATTTTGAAAAGTCGTTAAAGATACAGAAATCATTTTTAATAATCGACTTTTAAAGTATGTCGAGGATGAAATAGGCCCTAGAGTTTTGACTCCAAACAGCATAATTCATGGAAGAGAGATTTACACACTTGAAGAGAAAGAAATTGAAGATACTTCCAGCAAAATGGAAAAGAGATTGAGGAAAAGTAAGCATGAGATTTGGAAAAGATGGCGCACAGAATATGTTGAAGCATTGAGAGAAAGACGTGACATCACACAGAAGAAGCAGTACCCAGTACTAACCACAGCTAGGCGAGGTTGTGTTTGTCGTTTCAGATAGCAAGAACAAGTATGAGCGGCAACGTGGACTAGTCTGTGAAGACTTGCGAGGAATGGATGGAGTAGTGCGAGGAGTACGGATGATAGTTAGAGATAAGATTTGGGAACGCCCTATGTAACTTGTTTTGCCCTTTTGAAATACGCTCAACGATGACACCAGAAGAGTTGAATAAGCGAATTATCATTGCAAATAATAAGGAGTATTCTGAGGCTGACGTGAGAAGACCAAAAAGACTGGCGAAGGCGGATGCGTGCAAGAACATTGCAAGAATTACAGAAGATGAAGAGCAATTTTAAGTGACTGAACGTTTAAGATATTAAAATTAAGACTTTGTATTAATTTTAGGGGGAGTGTAATGAACGGTGGAATTGTGAAGGAGACCTAGAGGTTTGGGGGAGAGTGAGGAGCACAAGAGAATGAGTATGGTGGCTTGGCATTAACGAGTTATTGGATTGTAAGGAAATATTATAGTAAAAAATTAGTTGAAGATGCGGTTTATAGGCAGGTTTTTACTATAAGATTCTCACTAAAAATGTAGATACCAACCTGCCAGTCTCAAAATTCTTGGCGTAGCAATTGACTCAAAGCCGTAATTTCAAAGTCATATGGAATGGGGTGTGCTTTCAAAACTTTTCTGGGGCTCAACCCCCAGATCCCTCCTTTCCTCATCAATCCAAGGCCTTTAGTAAAGGAGTATACTTCATTTCATTTATAAGGACAAATCTACAGAATTGGGCTTTCACAAGTTAGGAATGAAAGCTCTATAACAAATGGACGTACTTCGCCGAACTTCCAAAAGAATGTACAGTTGTTTATGATCCCTGCTTCTTTGCCACGTTCACATTAATGCCAAGTTGTCGGGATGTTCTTTTGATGAAGTTTTCAAATTAGCGCTTTACTACTTATTAAAGTGTTAATTTGAAAAGTGATGAAGACAAAATCACTCTGATTTATATATAGATATAAGTTTATTGCCAAAGAGATAATAAGATGGTGCACGTACTTTTTATAAGCCGTCAAAACCTCAGCCGAAAAAGCCGAGATTTTAGGGTTATAAACCGAGGTTTGGGGTTTATGGGTTATAGTTATACTTTATAAGAAAATTGTATAAGAAAATGAGGCTCAAATGGTCGAAATCTTATGAAAATCTTAAGAAAATCACGAGGCTCAATTCCCAAAATGTAGTGTTTTATTGGGCAACAATCGATATTTCGTCGTTATTGCATTCAAAATGTTTAAGATGGAGTTCAAATTCTAGTATACAATATCACTACTAAGAGTGTAAGCCATTTTAGCCAGTTCATTTCAGTAAAAAAGTTAAGAAAAATTTAAGAAAATCTCAGGTTCAATTTCGGGAAAAGCTAAGCAAATTGAGACTCAGGCAAAATGACGGTTTTCTAATAAAAAGCGTGTATGTGATTTCATGCTCTCTTTGAGGCTACCTTGCCTCTCCATAGTAAATAATGTGATCACGTGTGTAATATACCGTATATATCGCTTTAAATAAGGTGTAATAAGCTTTATTCATATGCGCACGTGATCACATGATTTAACATGGAAGCAAGGTAACCTCAACGAGAGCAAGGCAGCCTCAAAGTACTTTCGATCTTATTTCCTCTTTGGAAATGCAATTCTGTTTTTAACAAGTAAGTGCAGAATTGTGTACAATTCTGCTTTTGCATGATTGTATTCTAGTTGGGTGGTCGTTTGTGAAGATACATGGATTGTTCATTTGTGATAGGCCTATTTGAGTTTTTTTTGTGAAGTTTCTGTTTTTATTCATTTGCATTGCTTACAGCCAAATGCCAGAATATACCAATTTGTATATACAAAATCTAAGCGCTTTGTTGTTTGAAAATTTTTGCAATTTATATAATGGCTTCTGCTTCTATAAATTTAAGCACTTACCAGCTAATGCTTGGCCTGCCTAAATTCTACTGTGGACATGCACAATATCCCTTGAAAAGTTATGCAATAATTTTCCAACCTTGTACCTAATTCGTCATTGGTTTTATTTTGGTAGATTCAACAGTGACCATGTATATTCTTTAGAAAAAGACATTGCTGTTTAAAAACATTGCAAGGATGTCTGTGAACTCAAACATGGGTGTACCGGAGATATTGATCCCACCAGATGTAGATCGAAAGTTTGTATTATAAAACTAATCTCTTTCTAGTATCTCAATGACATGTTGCATATTTATCAGTGATTTAATAATTAATGCGGCTCCTTTGTAGGAAGCAGTAGTAAGGACTTGTGTACACTTGGGGGAAATTAAGTGAGGATTCTGTGGTGAAAATCTACAAAGAAACCTTGTATCACAGTCAATTTTGCTGATGTTTGGTGTAGAAAATAATTGAGATCAAAGACTGAGTTACTGGTTTTTAAAATATAGCTCAGAAATGGGATGCAAGGAAAGTATTCCATGGGACATTTTAATGAAAGATTTAAAATTACAAGTTAGATAGCCATCATGAGAAACTGTCATTTCACTTTAATATCAACATTTCAGTTTCATTTTATTTAATTAACCCAGTAAATGATGTAATTAGTAGGTATGCGACATGCAACAATTAGTAATATTTAAAGTAGTACTAAGAAAATAAAAGTTGATGATGATATAGAGAATTAATACAGCATTCTGATTTCAGCTCAAGGAAGAGCTTTCAACAAAGGTAAACTTGTCAAGAGAAAGCCCCCCATTCATTAAGAGTGCTAGGCAACTGAAAGCTAAATAATTGTTAAAAAATGCAATAGAGCCAGATAGATAATGCATCAATATTGGTCAATAATACAAGTTTTTAGTTTTAGTTTTTAGTGTGGTTCCATTTAGTGAAACCAATTTTAAAATGCTAATGTAGACAGGGATATTGCTCCATAATTATCATCCATGATATGTTGTTGACCTAAGAACATACATAGCTGTGCTTCTATGCTGATATGGATAAAGGTACCATGTAACAGTATGTGGGCAATGGTGCCTTTAGTAAATGCCATGAATAATTTCACTGCATTATAATTGAAACTGAAAGAAACTATATTTTATGCTATGGTGAATCCAGTAATGATTGAAAAATTACATGCTTTCTTCTGTATATCATATTTATTTCAATAATTTTCAAGACTGTTAATATTGGCATTGTGTATGCTTTATTTAGTGGTTTTTCTTTTAACAGAGTTGCTCCAATAGCTGACACTTCCTCTTTATCATCATCAATGGAATCCCTTGATAGTAACATCTCAGAGGATGATCCTCTCACAGAAAAATCACCATTGGTACGTGGTCTCAGCACTGTCAGTGAGGGACAAGATCGTACTGGGACTATATTTTCATCGATTTTTACTCTTGTGTCAACCATGATTGGAGGTGGTCTTCTTTCATTGCCATTTGCCTTTGAACAAGGAGGGTATGCAGTATCAATAGTTGTTTTGATTTTTGTACTTGCTGCTTCTACACATGGTGGGTTCCTTGTGATAAATAGCAAGAAGTATTGTCATGGTAAGATACGAAATATAGAAGATGTTGCAAGAGTAGCATTTGGAAAAAGAGGACAGGTGAGCTTGGCATAATATTCCATTTTCATGATTATCATATAAAAGTAGTGGCACTTTAGTGTATAATTGCTCATTTCTATTATTTTTTCCAGCTGTTAGACCTTTTGCAGTTCATGCCTTTACATCTTCTATGTATAAATGAAAAGCAGTTACATTTATTTGCATTAGTACTCCTGTTTTCAATACATTATGATTGTAGAAAGGATAAATTTTCTATTAAGGATTTCAAACTACCTTCTCTATGTACTAACCTAGCCTAGCTTTTCTTTCATGGAATACTGTAAATATCAGAAAGAGTGCCTTGGGTTAAATGAGGAACCCCTACTAATGGCTAACAATATATTACACCCTCTCATATCAGAAGAGTTGAACTCGTTTAGAGCATTGTAATCTTGGTGAATGTTGTTACTGATAAAGGTCAAGGAGAATCTTTTTTGTTAGGAAGTTGGGGCTGTGCACCCCTACCAATTTCCCTTAGCTTTGTCCCTGGAGATACTCCTTCAGATAGTTTGTAAAAATAGACAGAATAAAAGGACAAAGAGATGAGTCTTGATAGACTCATCCTTTTCTTTATTGTATTTAGTACCTTAACTATATGATAAGAATTGCAAAATGATATAGTTATTAGCTGCAACTTAGTATTTTTAATAAGCACCTCAAAAATTGGGTTTCTAATCATCATTGATTTCTGTCCTAGATGCTTGTCCAGTTGACCTTGTTCTTCATGTTGTACTTGGTTTCATCTGTCTATTTGATTTTGATTTCAGACCAGGTCAGAATTTACCCATCTTGCTTGCTTTACCAGTTTTGCAGTGTTGACAATATCTTGCTTTTCATCACAGTGTTTTCTTGAAGTTGTCTATGCAATATAGCACCCTGCAGATGCATCACTGTGGATTTGCTCACTACTGCATAGCTTTTGTTGAAAACAATTCCTATGTCAAAGTAAAATTTTAGATTGTTACATGTAATTGCAGCAATAGTATTGCTGATGTTACCTACAACACTTCTATGTTGAAGTTTATACTTGTCATGTTAAAATGCCTATATTGTGCTCTTATTGCTTGACAACATTCTGAGATAAACAAGGCGTTCCCATATGCTTTAGTATTTCCATGGAAAATTCCAGATTACACTGTGTATTTGTAAAATAAAGATACATTACCTGTAGTGGTGATGCCAGGAATTTTCCATTGAGGGGCTGACTATTCCAATGGGGGGCAAAGCTGTAGCTAGTAGGGCATTAGAACTGCTACTCTCCCCTCAGCAGGTGGGGACTAGCACATTCCAGTGTGGGCTATAGCTTCCAAACCCCCAAAGCTGCTCCTGATTCCTTACTGTTGATTAGCCATAAGTTTATTGTCTATTTGATTTTCAGATAGAGCCCTTGCTTCAATACATTGCTGGTAAGAAAGGTTTTTGGACGGAGAGAATAGTAGTTCTCTCGATGATAACTGTTCTTGTCTTCCCAATTTCATTGCTGAAAAACCTTTCAGCACTTCAATATACATCTAGCTTAAGGTATGCATTTTTTTGAAGGTTTTGCTTTATATTTGTGGTAGATGAGCTTGCCTCATTGTCCGGGGAAGTACCACCACTCTATATATTGGTGCCTTTTGTGACCTTGTCTCTTTCAGCACTAGGATAGAGATTCTGGGTCTTTTTGGTTGGTAAGGTTACTGTGATTAGTCGCAGTGGGCAGTTGTTCAGCTTATTTGATCCCTGGCTATGCCTGAGGGTACCATTGGAGAGGTAGACTGCAGGCCTGCCGCCAGATAATACAGCGGCCCGAACCCATTGGAAGCACTTTGGGAGGCTACCTCATCAGCTGGTGTATAATCTTGGGCTGTCTGCTATGCCAGTTTGCGACTGGAGCCACTCCTAGCTCGCAGTTCTGGGGGCCCTTTTGAGGCCACAGGATAGCTATGGGAACTTTCATAGGCTCCCTGATATATGTTGCCTCTATCACTTTGACCGACCCAATCATCACTCACTCAGTTTATAGTCGTACTATGCCTCTCACGCACACTGATATTAGCTTTACTGCAGTTACCAATGTGGCACATTCTAAACTCTTTTCCTTCTCATTTTGCAATATTCACTTAGGGGACAAAGCTAACACGCTCGATCTGTTTCTTACATCAAACCCAGACATTTACTCTAACCCTATTCTGGATTCTCTTCTTGGTAACTCTGACCACTGCCTTATCACGTTACAGCATAACTTTGTCTCCCACAGGGATAGATCTTCCTCTTCTCAAAAAGTTTTCCACTATAGCAAAGCTGACTGGGACTCTCTTCGAAACTTTTTCGCTGCTTATCCCTGGTATTCTGGCTTGTCTAACGATCCTTCCTCTTTTGCCACCTTCATCACTAACGCAATTCTACTTGGTATGGATCTTTTTATTCCATCTTCCTATAAACTTGGCAAAGAATCTTCTCCAAAGTAGTTCAATTCACAATGTGCAAAAGCTGTCAAACATAAAAACCACTGCTTTTAACAGTGAAAACTTCACCAAACTCCGCATTCAAGAGCTTTATTTGTATAAGCTCGTAGCCTATGCTCCAAAACCATCAATCTTGCCAAATCCTCCTCTGTCAAACGCATCAACATAAAATTGCTTCGTGTCAAACAGGTTCTCGCTCCTTCTGGTCCTTAGCCAAAGTTTTCTCACAAAACTTTTACCATTCTTCCTTTCCACCTCTAAAAACAACTCTGGCTCATCTTCATGCACTCCTTCCTCTAAAGCAGCGCTTCCCGATAGGGGGCGAGAGCTGTGGTTCGCGGGGGTGCAAGAATCAATCGTGAAAGACGAAGTAAATATATTTTTTCGTCGCAATGAATATCAGTTAAGATATTTTTTTCATAACTGGTGAAAAACGTCAGACTGTTCTTTAAATGCCCTTTCAATCAGTTACATGCATATATATTCAGAAAACATCATGAGACTGAGTGTCCGCTTTTCATTATGTTTTTAAGCCTGTTTTGTTTCATTCAAAACAAGGGGAGTGCGAGATTGCCCTCGTCAGTCTCAGGGGGTGCGGCGGTGAAAACGAATGGGGAAGCGCTGCTCTAAAGCTAACCTTTTCGCATCAACCTTTGCTTCCAATTCCAATCCTGATGACCAAGATTTCCAACCTCCTCTCTACCCCACATCCACCATCACAATGTCCCCTTTTAAGTTCTCTACACGCAAAGTCCGGAAATTCCGTCTTCAGCTCAACGCCTCCAAATCTAGTGGACCTGATGGTATACCTGCTATAGTTCTAAAGTCCTGTGCCCCTGAACTTGCCCCTATTCTCAACAAGCTTTTCCAACTGTCCTACAATCCTAGTATTTTCCTTTCCTCTTGGAAACTCGCCCACGTTTTTCCTATCACCAAAAAAGGTGATAGATCTGACCCTTCAAACTCTGGCCCTTTTGCAATCACTTCTCTCATCCCTAAGACTATGGAGACCATTATCACCAAGCAACTGTTTGCCTTCCTTGAAGCAAGCAACCTTCTTTCTGACCATCAATATGGGTTTCGACAAGCCAGATCTACTGGTGACCTTCTAGCCTATGCTGTTCATGCTTGTTCCTCTGCTCTAGAATCCTACGGTGAGAATAGAGTGATTTCTCTTGATGTTTCCAAAGCTTTTGATCGCGTCTGGCACAAAGGTCTTCTTGCTAAATTGCCAATGTTTGGTCTTCACCACACTCTCATAAATGGATTTCTAGCTTTCTATCTGATAGGTCAATTGCTATTAAGGTCGATGGCTACCTCTCTAATCCTCATTCTATCAACTCGGGTGTACCTCAGGGTTCTGCTATCTCTCCTGTTCTGTTCATCCTCTTCATAAATGACCCGCTTTCCTCTGCATCTTCCAGCATTTTCTCCTTTGCTGATGACACTTATTTAAGTTCATCTTTTTCATCCATTCCACAACACCTTGCCTATTCTAATATTTCACCATATTGTAACACTTCAGCCTCACTTCTCACCAATGACTTGACAAATGTAGAGAATTGGAGTAGTGACAACCTTGTTTAGTTCAATGAAGAAAAGACAACGCATGTTGTCATATCATGTAAACATCACCAAGGTTTCCCCCTTGTTTTCATGAACGGCCATAAACTGGACATTTCATCTTCTTTCACTGAACTTGGTCTTTCTATTTCATCTAATCTCACTTGGAAACCACATATCAATTCCATCGCAAAGCATGCATCTCAGAAACTTGGCTTTCTTTCTGGAGCCCGTGGCTATTTCTCACCTTCTCAACTATTAACTATATACAAATCCCAGATTCGTCTTTCTCTGAAGTACTGCTCTCATGTCTGGGGTGGTGCTCCTAAACCTTCTCTCCATCTTTTTGCAGAGTCCAGTCCAAAGTTATCCGTCTCATCAACAACCAAACCTCACCAATTCTCTACAGTCTCTCCCATCGTCGTCTTATTGCAGATCTTTCCATTTTCTACCGCTATTTTCACGGACATTGCGCTCAGGAAATCAAGACTATTCCTATTGCAATAATTACGAAATATTGATTTTTGGCCAATAAAAGCACTAAATTTTGTAATTGAGCCTCATAATTTTCTTAAGATTTTCTTAAGATTTTGACCATTTGAGCCTCATTTTCTTATAAGCTGTTTTCTTGTAAAAAGAAACGTGTATGTGGCTTTAACTAATGGGAATTATCTTTACCAAGTGCAGCATAAGCAATTAAGCAAGCAATGAAACAATGAGAACTGTGAATGAAACACCCTGGGCTTCAGCAAAACTTGTTAAGTTTATTTGACAGGTTAAGTTTATTTGGCATGCCAGCTTCATATTGCCCCACTTACACGAGCAAATAGAAATTGTCATAGAAGCTTTTTATAGAAATACTGCTCATGGAACTTTGGCTTTACATTCAAAAGTAGAACTACAGTAGGGTGTGGCAGTATGGCTCTCTTGCAATAGTTCCAAACAGTTAGCAAGCTCAGGCAATGTTTTGGAAATGTCTTTTTTAAATTCAGGGATGCAACTGTCAATCTGGAAATATTAGAACTTGCCATTCTGTGGATAGATGCAAAGTCACTTATATCAATTTTTGAATTCGTAAACAGATAATATGCTTACTCTTTTAGTTTTTTGTTAAAATTTTCACTAAAACACTTTATGAGTGTTGAGGAAAGCATGAGAATTAGAACAAAAAATTTTGACACCCCCATTACTTAATGTATCAATATTCCTCTGCTTGCCAGGCACATATCTGTAGTGGGAGCGGATGAGCAATGTCCTCCAGTCGAAAAAGTTGACATGGTTTCCCCCACCCCCTCCAACATACTTATTGACCTAGAGATTTAAATTGTCAAGGGTGATGGTACAGGCAAGTTTACCCCCAGGACATTTCCTTCAGCTACGTACTTACTGCTTGCAGTGAACATAAGCGTAGGAGAGGGGTTACAGGGGCCTGCACCCCTCCTCAGTTGGGTAGAAATCGGTTTCATTCGGGCAACTTTTCTGAAAGAACAATAGGAAATTCGGGAAACTCTATTAACTGCTCTCCAGATCTCTTTGATCTTTCGGGCAGAAAGTTTACAGCCCCCTAAAATTTGTAGTCCTTCTACGTCCATGATAGTGAATGATAGTAGATAATAAGAGGAATTCATGTAAGCAAATTGTGAGTATGCCTTCATTTGCCTTCTAGTGTGTTGTGTGGCTTGCTGTTAACTGGCTGTGTTATTTACCGATCCGCTCAGAAAAATGTCGGTGGCCCGATATCGCGAGAAGATAACCCTGTCAAATGGTATCCTACAACCTTAAGACAATTTCTAACGTGTATATCAATATGCGAACTTACGTTTTCGTGTCATTTCAACATTTTGCCAATGCACACAGAGCTCAGGCACCAGACAAGAAAAAACAAGAGGGTCATTCTCTTTAGTGCTATGGGAATCACTTTTCTTATGAATGCTACTGTCAGCTTCTTTGGCTATTTTCTGGTAGGTTCCCCTACAGATTTTTACCTTACTTCTGTATTTTATTGTTTCCTTGTTCCCAATGGTGTAGCCCTAGGGCCGTGGTTTTCAACCTTTTTGCTGGAGTAGAACCCGAAGGAAACATTCATGTGGCTCGAGGATCCCCAGTTGGCAGGATGAGTAGCCAAGCGGCCCGGCCAGTTACATTAGCTTAACGAAAGTTAAGCACGACTGCGTACGGTTAGAAACTGGATGGGCGACCTTCGAGATGAACGACCAAAATAGCTGACTCCGCCATCCTTCGGAAGGGACGTTAAACTAAGGGTCCCATGCCTGGATGCGGCATGTATAGTGGGCCTAAATTAGCTGAATAAGCTAGGCATAACAGCCTACTCAAAATAAAGTACACAACAACAACAATAACAACGTTCATATATCTGTATGGAGAATTAAGAATTACTGTCGACCATAGCATTTTTGTAGCTGCTCGCTTCAAAAATGCTATGGTCGACAACAATTTTTAGCTATCCATACAGATATATGAGTTTTGTTGTTGTTGTTGTTGTTGTTGTGGACTATACTGGTGGAACCGTGGTTGAAAAGCACTGCCTACGGGTGTAAAGGGGGCCCAGTCTCCTTTGTTTAATCCATGGAAGGTTTTGGAGGCCCAACCCTCCCTATTAAAAATTTCGCTTAAATTTTTCTACTTTGCTCAAGATTTGCAGATTCATTTCAATATTTGTTTACAATGCGCAATATGTTATAGCTTGGCGCAAATGTGGTATTCACTCGAATATCGACGAATTAATTAGAGTTGCTATGTACGATTCAAAAGGGCGTGGTCTACAGAGTTTGCTTTTGAGACCCATGCTGAACGTTTAGTAATACACCCTTGCTTGTTTCCTCCATTCTCCGCACTGCCCTTTTGATCAGTTCCATTTCTCATGGCTTGTTCCGTTCCACCTTTTCATTGCCCCTCCTTTTTGCACATTCTTCTTCAGCACTTAGTTGTGAAAGAGCCATGTTGGGAATTTTTATAAAATTTGCAAGCATCAGAGAACATGATGTACTGATACATGCTATAGTGCAATTATTAAAATTTTGAGCCAAGGAAGTACAACAGTCTTTCAAATCATCATGTCGACGATATGATACCACGTGACCATTTTGCACCAAATCAATACGTGGTACAGTTTCTTATTATTTGAAATTTCCTCGGATTCCTGACCTTGAGAAGCGATGCTTTATAGTCTGCTTTTAGGGATTGGACAAGTTCTTTTTAGAGCAAGCCCTGAGCTATGGGCTTCCTTAGGGGACGAGATACCCTCATATTTTTAGAAATCGAGCCTTGTGTCCCCACAAAAAGTTATGTTTTCAAATTTCTTTTGTCTGTCTCTAGACTATTTGAGAAGTTTGGAAATGATTTCCTCCACCATCTTTTGGCAACCGGCCTATTTTACAGATAAAACAATGTGCAACTACGGGGGGATTGCGTTTTCATGAATGAGGCTGGTAGAAATATGTCATTCTTTTCAGTTTCATTGTTAGGAAATCATTTTCGGTCATTTAGAAAACGTTCAAAATATTTTCATTTATCAGCCTTGTGGCCTAGGATTCCAACATCTGCAATATTGGAATCAACTGCTTTACTGTCCTCTTGTATCTTCTGCAGTATGTTTCTGCCATCCAAAAGCACCGAACGTGCATGGCCCTTCATCTATACTTCTATTAACTACCTCTTAGCTACTATTTCATAGCAACAATGTGAATTCGCGTTCTTTATTAGAAACAGGTCCATAGAAAACATGGGGCTGACATTAAGTAAAAATTATGAAACACAGGAAGGCTGGGTGTCAAATAATCACTTGAAAAACTGTTTTTACAAGAAAAGTTTTGGTCAAATTTGAAGCAAGAATCATCCATTACATGCCTCAAAAAATGAACACCCTTTCTCTTGCATCACAATTGCCTCATCTGGGTCGCTATTGTTATTGACACTCCGAGGAATTTAGGAACCATTTATTAATCGTCTTTGGCTGGATTTGATGAAATGTTGAGAAACATCCAGGCTGGAAGCACTATTGTCTCTTGTTAAAATAGACCCATATTCCTTAAAGATTTTCTCTTTCTTTGTGGAATATTCATGAGGGTGTATAATAGACAACGCTTTATTTATGTGATGTTAATCATTTTGGTATGTTTATTACAGTTTAGAAAATATACAGATCAAGATATTACCAAGAACTTTCGACATGATGACGTTGCCATTACTGTGGGCCGTGCTGGTTTGGCCTTCGTTCTTTTGCTGAGTTTCCCACTGCTAATTGTTCCATGCAGACAGACGCTTAACAAGGTATGCTTGGTCATAGAAGTGTTTAATTTTCTAACAAAGTGCAGTGTGATCTTTTCCTTATAGTTTTAATCACAAGAGACAGTATTTACAATTGTTTCACAAGTCCGTGGGTGCATCACCATCAGCACGTGTCTGTGTCAACAGCTGCAAACCATCGTAGAACATTTTTCTATCAAGCCACAGCTGATTTTGACAAATTACCATCGAATGTGAAGCAATGAAAAACATTCTATCAATTTAAACGGAACTTGAGATCATTTTAAGATTGCGTGCAGCACAGTTTTTAAAACCGTAATTTTTATGTTTGCACTTATGTATGTTCTGTAGGACGATTTTCTCAAATGCGAAATCAGAGGTCAAAGGATGCTTAAGTTCAATTTGTTCTTGGTTACTTTATGTATTTTTTATTCTAATACTTCGTTGCCAGTGGAAAAACTATGTAATTAGGATCTGTGCACTGAATACGTATCTTGATAGGCTTCCTGTTTTTTCTAATAAGTACTGTCAGGGAAAGGCCATAAGGCCTATAACAAAACCCCTGCAAAGGAAAGGATAAGGTTTTAAGATTATGTTTATTGATGTTACATTTGAAACAAGACAAGTTTTAGGATTCATGGAAGGATGTTGAAGGTGTTCCAGAGTTGACCATTCTTAGAATGAAAGATGAATTTTAGGTGATAGTTTAGATATTTTTATATCTTTTCACTGACTTTCAGATGATATGGAGTCATGAGCGCACCCGCCGATGGCAGATGTTTGGCCCTTCTCAGTTGGTAAAAACTCTTTCAAACCCTAAACTAAATGGTCCAACGAAGCTGGTGTGGTTTATAGAAACATTCCTACTTGTGTTTACAGCATATGGCCTTGCATATGTTGTTCCTCAGGTGACTAGTTTGAAATATCTTGCAATGCTTTTAGAAGCTTCTGCTAACAGTTTCTGCTCTGTTTGTTTATGTCTGTACCATAGAACGTGGCCTTGTCGTTTGGCCATAATCTATGTACTCCAGCGTCTCTAACAGACGGACCCCCTTTTATTCATCTCAGGAGAATTTGCCCTCCCTGTTTCTTATTAACACCCTCTTTTATTAACTTTTACAAATCGGTCATTGTCATTTTACAATTCGGTGGACCAGTTTCACTTACCAATAAATTATTTTTTAAACTGTCGTCATTTCTCTTGGCATGTTTGTCTCTTTCTCCATATAGCGTGCTAATACTCTGACTTCATCTTTATCTCGAATCACCTATCCATTATCAAGTAACCAGTATCACGACCCTACTAATTCCATTATTACCAACGTGAGCCGTCTTCTATTCTTTTGAAGATTTTTCGACATGCACTCCCCCTTCTATTAGAACCATGGGTGGCGCCAGGGGTGGGCTAGAGGGGGCTTTAGTCCCTCGTCGGAGCATGCTAGTCTCCATCGAAAGTGAAAAACTGGGCTTTTCAGAAATTGTTGGCATTTAACGTACCTTCAAATTATCCTTACCGGAAAATTCCTGGCGCCTCCCCTGATTAGATTCCCCCTTAGTCGACATACACACCCCCCTTCTATTACCTCCCTGTAACGCACAAGCTCTCAAGGGGACGTACAAGTGACTGTTTTTGAGTTTGTTTTATGATCTTTTGTTTTTCTTTCTTGACTAGAC
>OLMO02000257.1:16896183-16908702 GCA_900291935.2 Cassiopea xamachana | reverse complement strand
GGGGGGGGGGGGGAGGAGAAAGGAGGCGAGAACTGGAAGATTAGCCTGTCACTAAAAATGCTGTGAATCTTGTCTAACTTTTCACTTTTTGTAGTGTTCCAATTATCACGACGTTTTTAACGCTTATCACGATAACAGTTTATCGTTATCGTGATAGTCATAATCTTCCAGTGAGTACCAGGCTGATTTACAGGTAAAATTTAAATATTCCTGCATGATAACCCATTGACGTTCAGTTTCTCTCCTCTTCCAGGTAAACATGCTGTGGGGGTTTGTTGGTTCAATTGGATGCACCATGATAATTTACGTTCTTCCACCGGCATTCTATTTGAAAGTTCGACATCATCCTGAAAAGCCCGACTTTAAGCAAGTGTTTGCTTGGCTTCTGTTTATAACCGGTTTGTTCCTACTATGTGCCGGTCTGTATCAATCTATAGTCAACATTACTGATCCGATACCGGTTCTTGTTCCACCAGTCTACAATAAAACTCTTCACAACACTCGGAACGATTTGTCAAATTACCTCCTGTAACGATGTGTGCTCGTGGAGCTAGCTAATTTAGAAATTTTAGGCAATATATCTCAAATTTTAGAACCTGCTTAAAGGCATTTTGTCATTTTTTTCGACCCGGCATTTTTGCTTGCGTTTGATCATACTTGACCGGTTTTAAACCTAGAATTAAGTCTATTTAGCTTGTGTTTTATGAAAGACAGTTTTGATTACATTTTTTAATGCATGTTCCTATATCATGACTTAGAATGATACGGCATATCCTACGTCTAATTTTCCCAATTTTGGGTAATTCCTACCTAGGGGGGAACTTAAACTTTTAGGGAGGCATGGGAAGCTACCATCATTGATAGCAAGTATAGTAGAGAAAACAGCACTATTTTGAGTTTTACGCTAACGTCTAATGATGCCTGCTGTAGTCTTTTCATACATTCAGTGACAGTTTATTTTAGTGAGTGGGGAATCCTGCTCATTTTTTGTATCAAAGGGGAAACACGTTCCTCTGTGATGGTGGAAACCGAGGTTTTAAGTAGCTACCGACAATATTTCGACGTTGAAAATGGAGTTCTTTGAAGGGGCGAAGTCGAAATTGCTTCTGTTGAGCTACAGTATTACCCCGTCACTGGGAAACTGACTTATAAGAAACTGCAGCCTGCGCAGTGGCACAATAACCACCCTGATATAAGAAACCAATCACCCTGAAATTTTATATCAGCTTTCTTTAAAATAATTTTGTTTGGGGAAATTGCATTTTTCAAGCACTTCATAATACAAGCTTTGAATCCGAATAGTCATGGTCTAATATTTGATTTAATCATAATCAATATTCTGTTAACTATGATTTAATGTAACCCAAATAGAAGCCAATTTCATGGTTTCTTTTAAAGCATACATCAACATTTGGTGAGTTTTTCACTGTAATTATAAGATATTATTCAGCTTGTTTTATTTTTTGTCCATTTATAGGAAACCAGGCAGCCTGGTTTGGGGCCCATTTCATCGATTTTTGGACCCCCCTCGCACTTATGATCTTTCGTATGTTTTCAATGTACTCATTCCCCTGAGCTTCCATACTTTCAAATCATCACATCTCCACCCCCCTAAACATTTGCTACTATTGTTCCTAAAAATTATCAAATGTTTGCATAAAAATCAATAAGAATGCTATCTTGCGCTTAAAATCTTAAAATACAATTTTATTTATTTAGGTGGTTTGCAAGTAATTACCATTTGAAAGTTGCATAAGCGTACATACATTCTTTGAAGAGCCCTCCTCCCTCTTCAGAACGTATGTGAGTTTCTTAGCGGCAGGGTAATCCTGTATTTAAACTGATATTCCATAAATTTATTACTAACTAAATATCTAGAAGACAGAGCTGGAAAGACTGAGGCTGCTTAGGTGTAAGACCTACTGGCATCGCTAAAGTTTAATATTTTTTAATTTCAGTTACATTAGTTTTTTCAAACAGATTCTGCTTTAGCTCGATGCTAGGAATGCCGATTTTAGCTTTATAAATTGCGGGTTAAGTATTTCTTTATATTCTTTGTTAATGGTATCTTCTATTCTTGCATGCTGGAGCATGGGCGTAGGAGAACATCAAATTTAGGGGGCATCAAATTTAGGAGGGGAGCTGTAAATGTTCTGTAAACTTTCCGCCCAAATTTTTTCTTGTTCTCAGAAAATTTGCCCGAGTGAAACGGATTCCTGCCCAACTTGGGGGGGGGGCTACAGCCCCCAACCTCCCACGCTTATGTTCTGGAGTAGAATTATAGAGGGAGACAAGATTTATCTACTTATTTCCTCGTAATTAGTTATTCGTAATGTAATGATTGCAGTATACGAATAATGTACGTTGTGCTTATATACTATTGAAATTTGATAGTACAAAATAATTGTCAGTTAGATATTTATTAGGCATTGTTTGTGAGGTAGTTTTAATCATAATTGGTTGAGCAGCTTATGTACTTCATGAATATCTCTCAATATAGAATTCTTAGTTTAAATTCCTTCTGATGTTTCTTGTACTTTTCCTATGCACTTCAATATGGGCTGAGTTTTCAAAACGAAGTTTAGGGAGAAAGATATTTTGTTAAAAGGCTGCATGCTTTCTGAAGCCCAAATTGCCATTTATTCTACATCCTTTGCATCATAGTCTTGTTCCAAATACACGTTTTTTATAAGAAAAAAGTTTATACGAAAATGAGGCTCTAATGGTCAAAATCTTTAGAAAATCACGAGGCTCAATTTCCAAAATTAAGTGTTTTTCTTGAGCAAAAATCGATATTTCGTCACTATTGTATTCAAAACATTAAAAATGGATTTCAAATTTGAGTATACAATGTTAATAACGACTGTGTAAACTATTTTAGCCAGTTTATTTCAGTAAAAGTTAAGAAAAATTTAAGAAAATCTCAGGCTCAATTTCGGGAAAAGTTAAGAAAATCGAGGCTCAATGATGTTTTTCTTACAAAAAAAACGTGTAGCTATTTAAGATGCCTAGCACAGGTACTCGTCTCCCCACTTTTCAAAATTTTGTATGCAAGGTTTTCAAGGTGTCCCTAAATACATGTGCGCATGCTCACTTTTTGAATGCTTCCTACGTCATTGTAGAGGACAGACTTAACTTTCACCATAGAAGTTGGCCCATTGCGAATTCGAAACCAATGGGTTTAAAACTCCGTTATTTCAAAGAAGTATCATGAACAAAATTGTAATAAACACCGTGCAAATAAATAGCAAAACCCTGTAATTAGACTCCAAATATCACTTACCTTGAGTTCCTATACTACCAAGGAAATAACCAATTTACGCCTATCTTTGGCTTAAATTCAAATAAAACAACTCTGAATTCAACTAGGGTTCATACTGAGCCTGGAAAACCTGCAAAATAGGCCAATTAAGGGAAAACCTGGAATAGTTAGGGAATTCTCTATAATTTTTATCCAAGTCAAGGAAAACAAGCTCTTTAGTTAAAATATCATTTTCATTAGCTATTGGCATGGATGTTCGCAAAATCATTGCTCTAATTGTCATCAGTGAATGCGAACTTTATTATCTAGCATTGTGAAATAGTACGTATATGTGTATTACCTATCTATTAAGCTCCATTTTCTTTACTTCTTTTTGTAAATATATGAAATGAGGGTCAGGGAAAAAGTGGGTGTTTTTGGCTGCCATTCAGGGAAAAGTCAGGGAATAGTAAGGTAATTTTGATTTACGCATCAGGTATGAGCCCTGTCAACGCTCTTGCTATTGAAATCAAAATATTCCCTGAAATAACTGTCTATTTAAGACCAACACTGTATATCCAGAATAGCTAACTAGTCCTATAATTTTATTTCTTACTGGAAATTACTGCCAAAGTTTCGACAAAACTTCACAGTAACATAGATCATCCTCCTTCATGCAAATACCCATTTCATTGATATTGATAGTAAATATATTGGTAGTACTGTATTCAAATTTACTCTGACACTACTCGTTTCAGTTCCTTCCTCAAAGAAACAAAAATTAAAGTATTCCAAAAATATTTCCAATTCTTCTGCTGATAAAATTTTGATATGAATTTTGATACCGGCCAAAATTCTCCCATCTTAAGAATAAGCAACAAAATGAAAGACTTCATCAAGCATGCTGAGAGAAATCTCCTAACATGAGTGAGTGACCGATCTGTTATTTCAAACACATCAATCAGCTCAAGGAACTTCAGAAGAGTAAATTCATATAAATATCAAATCATGGCTCATAATTAAATTTATGAAATTCTGTGCTTTACACTTAAAACTGTTTCTATAACAGTAAAGCGAAAATGCAAAATGTATAATCTAAGGGAGTGTAGTCAGAATGATGTGAAATAGCCACTTCTACAATGTGTTTCAATTATCTAAAAATTACTAAGCATTAATATGACAAAAGTACAAAGAATAGAAGTTTATCAACTTGAGCTTTTTCCCTCATAGCAATCTAATCATAAATACGCCAGTATTCCATGATATAAAATACATTTTCAGCGCCAACCTATTCTTGGCAGCATCGAGTAAGACGATAGACTCTGGTTTGTCCATCAGATGCCATCCCAAGTACATGCAATGAGCTCAACGTATTGCGACCCCCTTGACAATTATTCATCTGTATTCTACAACAACACCAGTCCAACCTGCAAATAATGAAGAAGCTCATATGTAACAATTGAATGGAATAAGAGTAGCTACTAGCTCCTTCGCAACTTATTCCCTGGGCAGCTGTTATACCCTCCATTGGAATCGAATTACCTGTATCATCCAATTTAAAAGAATAGGGGAGAGGGGAGTGACTTTAATAATCAGGGCCGCCTAGAGATTTCTGAGATCTTGGGGAAAAATAGAAGCACGGGGTCCCCACGAGAAAAATAACGTGTCTGAGTATCAGTCACCGTAATGGAAAAAGCCTTACATTTCCACAAACGCTAAGCGTCTCATGAGCAAAACAAATTTGTTCTAGAGGGGGTGCATGTAAGGTGCAAGGGTGAAAATGCTGAGAGGACAATGTTTTTGGCATAATTCTTTATGTCTCCTAAGAAATTTCGGCGACTATTGTAGGATAAGGGTCTAACATTGAATGGAAGTGAGAGTTTGCAAAGCCACGTGTCAATTCTCAAGAGTATACCAGCGATAGATAATATTGGAAAGTGTAAACAAATTGAAGCTCTAGCAAAAATTAGGCCATTTGATACCTTATTAAACATCTAGCTCCAAGCAACAAATGCTTCAATTATAATATTTCTCATAATAACTTACTCTTGACGGTATCATTTCCATGCATTTCCAGTTGTAAAGATAATAATGCAAATTGCCATCTCCTATACCAAATTTTAACTTTTCTAAGAATTCAGTGTTGTTCATGAGGTCTAGTGCATTGAACACATCGAAATTATTCTAGGAAAGATTGAAAATTAATAAAGCTCTTTATAAGATTATAAGATTGTTAGGTTTATAAGATCTTTAACAAAGTATGTCCAGAAAATCTATGGAACAAGAATCACCTAAGGTCCCATTACTCCAGATACAATACACGTTTTTTTATAAGAAAAACGTTTATAAGAAAATGAGGCTCAAATCGTCAAAATCTTAAGAGAATAGTAAGAAAATCACAAGGCTCAATTTCGAAAATCAAGTGTTTTCATAGGGAAAAAATCAGTAGTTCGTCGTTATTGCATTCAAAATGATAAAGATGGAATTCAAATTCATGTATATAATATTATTAACGATAGTCTAAACCATTCTAGCCAGTTTATTTCAGTAAAATTTAAGAAAAATTTAAGAAATTCTCAGACTCAATTTCGGGAAAAGTTAAGAAAATTTAGGCTCAGGCAAAATAACAATTTTCTTACAAAAAAAACGTGTACAAGATTCTGCAAAACTATCCAGATTCCTAAATAAAATCAAGAGTATGCCAAGAAATGATTCCATACTCAGCTCTTAAAAGCTGGAATGAAATTCCATTAAGCATTAGGGGACTTCTCACGCTCTGTAACTTCAAAAAACAATTGAAAATGTATTTGATGAGCCGAAAATAAATCAAACACGACCCCCTGGTAGAACAGCTTAATATTTCTTTATGATGTTGGACTAGACCATTATGATGTACTTAGATTATTATGTATCGTTTAGTTTATTTTAATATAGCGGAAAGTTATTCATGTAAAAATTATAAGAAAAATGTTAAAAAATAAAAATTACTAACTAAAACGAAATTCAACATACTCTACGCAACTAGTTAGGCTTGACTGCAAGAGCACTGATAAGGCCTAAATCCTCTCAATTTGGTCAGGGAATTGAAGAGCTCTACATTATGCCTATCGGCAAAGGTGGCATAGTAGTTAGAGCGCATGCCTACCGTGCGGAAGTTCTACTGTTCGAGTTCGACTTGATGTCTTGACTGAATGCTCGCTTACTGCTCATTCAGCAGCAAATTGGTACCTGGTGGCAGCAGTGGGAAGTAAAGGTGGCGAGGAAATGAACTGGCCACCCTACCTCACATGATGATGGCTCAGGATAAGTGTCCTCTCTAACAGGCACTCCCCTACGTACGAAAGTATACGGGACCACCTCTGGAGTATGCCTAACTCTGCTAAATTCACATGACATAGACAAGTGAATCGGACCCAAGTTAGAAAGCATAACATAAAGCATGAAAATGACACGAAACTAACCTGAGAAACAGCAAATATAAAGCAATGAAAATCTTCAACACAAAATGTACACAGAATTTTATTGGAAAGGCCCTCAGACGTAATTAAGAATAAAACATCATGCTAGCATTGTGTTGGATTCCTATACAAAAATGTCGACCAGAATAATGGCCCCAAATTTGAAAAGTTCTCAATCTACGATAGAAATGCGCCAAGACGGCATGTTCAATACACAAAGCTGGAAGAAGAAACAAAACTTGATATTGAAAGACCATTATAGACATTGATTCTGGAAGGGTAAATAGAAGAAAAAGAAGTAGGGCAATGCAAGCTACTGCAATTGTGAGTTTCACGTACAAGCACAGAGCTGTGGTACAAGTAGTAGGTGTCTATACTCCACGGCTATATTCTTAACATCAACAACATACCCAACTCATTTTTAAATCGCATGCATATCATTTATATATCATCAAGTATATCAATCGCCATTTTTAAGAACAATAGGTCTATAATAAACACAGTAAATCTGACGATGCGAACAATACAACAATTAATAGAACAGAAAAATTATATGTGCTATTGGCAAACAAGAGAAAGGACTTTGCTATACCTATAATGCGTTCTTTTTTTGGAAAATTATCATCCACTTCCTTGGAGATTATACTTAGAGTGTTGTGTATACCAAGTTTTAGGAATACGTGAAAAATGAACTAAGTTATACATCAATAAACTCTAAAAAGCCTCTTAAGTGACCAGTGCCTAATTTAGAGTGGTCCATCCTCGCCACCAATTGTGGTTCTTGCAAATTCAAGTAGTGGTCTTGGAAGGAAAAATTAGTGGGAATAAATAGGGCACATTTTGATAAGTTTCCTTTCCAAAGACTACTGAAGTCTACCAAAGTACACTTTCCGAGGAAATTAAGCTAGATGAATATGTTCAGAAAGCGTTTCCTACGATTTCCAACAGTCTGGAGGGCGTGGCGAGCAAAAATTTTCTAGGGGCGTCGCCCCCAGAACCCTTTTTTCTCTGTATACAGAATATTCAGAATATTTTTCCTCTACATTTCACCTTGACGTGTAAATGCGTATGAATAGCACCTGCCATGTTTCTATTGACCCTGTTACTGTATGGCGTAATACCAGAATTCTGAGAAAAATGACCAAGATAGGGTCAGCATAGAATGCACCCCGGAGATTAAAGAAACAGTGGTGTTGAACAATCATGCTAAACCACGAACTGTATAATACCCAACTTACCCCCGGTAGACCCTACAATAAACACAGTATGTCTGACAATACGAACAACATAACAGTTAGTGGAACAATAACATTTAGATGTGCGATTGGCAAAGATGAGAAAGGAGTGGAGGTCCATGACCGTCAACCTGCTTGAAACAGATGACACATAAAGAAGAAGATTTTACCTTCTTGGCAATGATAAGTGCATCATTAATGAGGTCCAGCCACGACGTCTTGGTGCTAACATTGTAAAATGAATACGCAGCTTTCAGCATCTTATGAGTTGGGTGGTTCATCACAGTCGAAGGAAGAGTATAGAAACTTAACATATCACTGACATCTCTATTTTCATCCTAGGAAACAAAAGAATATTTGCAACAGGAGCTAGTGTTAGAATTATTACCATGGGATACGTGTTGTAATTAATACGAACAATAAACGCATTATTAATTGCAATAAAGACATATTGTATTACAGAAAAAGCAATTTGATAACAGAGTGTTGGCTTTTTCCAAGCAGGATGTAAATTTGCGATAATGTTTTGGTAAATAAATATATAAAGTTTCGTTTCAGCATAAGAGCCAGGTTGTTGCTAGTAATAGATCTTGTCAGTTCTGAGAGCAGAAAGTGTAGTGGTTAGACTCGATTAAAGTTCGCGGTTCTTCAACGTAGCTCGCACTATTTAAGAACCCCGGTAATTACATAATTCAAATATTTCAAGCAAAATACACCCGTTCTACTTTATTTCATCATATAGCAGAAAAAGTTCATTTAGAGAAAGAACTGTCAATGATCTATATTTAGAAGTCTAGTAAAGGCAACATCAATTGCTACAGTTTTCTCCTGATCGCATCATCTCATTGTTTATTAATATAAAATTAATAATTTTCGCAATAAAAATCAATTTTCAATGTGAAAATCAAAAAAACACCTCTCATTTTACGCAAATATAAGACATAAATGCAATTCACCGCGGTGCTTAATTTACCAGACTGATAAAATATAACTCGACCTCGTGAACCGAGTACAGATAGACAACACTTCTACCGGAATGATACTCATGAAAAACAGCTCGAGAAAAGAATAAAAGTAGAATATTATGCCCCATTTAATGTGACGTCAAGAAAATGCTATTTTAAAAATATTTTGACTTTGGCCTTAAATTCTGAAAAAACAGTTAGAAATTGCTACTACTGACAAATTTCAGCTCGATTTGAAAAGTAATGACCGAGATATTGGCAATTGGGTGCTGATATAGTTCCTATCAAATCACTGTATATTGAGTCTGGTTTTAAACGTTCAGAGCCAGGAGAAAAGTACAGTGGCTTGTATGGCAAGTCTTCCGCCTTTAAGTGGCTGTATTTTAACCTATTTTGACAATGTTCGCGTAAAATTACCAACACACGCCTATTTTGAGGTGCTCTTTCACTCCACGCGGTCAAAATATATAAATTATAACAATAGAATTTATGACGTCATCACTAATGAACTCTATAACAGTGAGAAGAAAATAGGACAAACTTCGACTATGTAACAATCTACTATATCCGTCTTCGGTTCAAACCAATGTTTGAATTCTTCCTAAAGTCAGAATGAAAAGGAATCACACACGATCATAATGCATGCAGATACATTTGCATAAAAATCAATGAAATTTTTCTTCATTGAAAGCAATGTAGGACGCTTCAGAGTAAGAGCACACTTAATGAGGAAAATGATCAGTAGAGAGAGAGTCCTAAAACAATTTATACTTTGAAGGACTAAGAGCATAAACACCAGACGTAACGAATGGAGAAAAATGGTGAGATTTATATAACCAGTTAAGTAGAGAACTGAACTAATTAAAGGTTGCACTGCAAAATAGCGTTTACAAAGAGATATAGATGATACACCACGGGAAGTGATTTATCTACGGCGTCTATCACAAATATATTGCGTTCGAGTCCTAACCG
The DNA here is from genome assembly GCA_900291935.2 of Cassiopea xamachana. Taxonomy (NCBI): domain Eukaryota; kingdom Metazoa; phylum Cnidaria; class Scyphozoa; order Rhizostomeae; family Cassiopeidae; genus Cassiopea; species Cassiopea xamachana. The sequence goes on along the minus strand of OLMO02000257.1, from coordinate 16,898,831 downwards.
GCCTCTCGAAACGAGTCGGCAAGTCGGCTGGTAAGAACTTTTGTCGGCTTTCCCAAAATTATAAAATACCAACTAATCCAATCGGTGACTTCAGAGAGACATAAAATATGAACTACGAACAAAAAATCTATTGCAAAGATCAAATGTAAAAACAAACACAATTGGAGCTAATTCTCTCATATCCAGAGGTGCTCACCTTTGGAACACACTACCCGATGATACAAAAAATGTGACCTCAACTGCAATATTCAAAAGAGAGATCAAAGAATGGAATGGGGATAAATACAACTGCAAGATCTGTACATGAGACCATAGTGGGATCCTAACAAAGAAAAACTTAGATTGGAAATAGTTCATTATTTCTTTGTTCTAGTTATTTTTATCCTTATTGTTTAGCTTTTGTGTTATTGTTCATAGTTGGTATGAATTAGTTTAGCAAACTATGCATGTACAACCAACTTTAAAGAATTTTATGATAATAATAATAATTCAAGTAGAAGCAAATAAAAAAGTACATACGAACTGAAAGGGGTGATATAAAGCATACAAAAATGCACAAGGCAGGGGTGGACTGGCGAAGTATTTTGGTCCGGGTTCAGTTTGACCACACCGGCCCAGGATGTGTAGTAGAGCCAAAAACAAGGGGAATTTTTGATTTTGGATAGATGGAAACATTCAAACATATTTCTTGTCATTTTAAAAAAAAACCAACAATTTTTCCGACTTCTGACGCGGGATTTTGCTGAAAAACAGAGTCGGTCGGGCGATGTGAACGCAACATATTTTCGATGGCCGCTTAGGGTAATTTGGGGCAAAATGAGATGCTCAAGCATATATTCTACTCGTGCTCTGCTAGGAACAGGTGAATGAGAGACGGCAGCATCCATATACTTTCCTTAACATATAAGACATACAACAGCAAAGCAATTTCTCCATAGCATTTTCATAACTTGAAAACTTCACGCTTTTTTGAAACAGGTCTATCGTCTCATATTACCCCACATGTGGGGCAAAACGAGACACTTCATAAGTTTGTCATAAATTCATGATAATTTTCAAATTTGAGAATCAATGCAGCTATGCTTGGCAACCAACAAAGCTCTATCCTCGAGAACTAAACGTTTTTAGCTAGCTTTAGCTTTTCCTTTATTCGAAAGCCCAGGTTTTCTCGCTGGTTCTACAAAAACCTAATCATTGAGAATGATGGCAAACAATATATGTATAACAATATACAATTTTCCTACACGCAAATGCACTTCTCTGCAAGCTTATTACCGAAGCTCTCTCAAACTTTGTAAATGCCCTAGTTTTAGACATGGCTTCGCATTCTTGCTAAATCTCTGTTGCTCACAATGTTTTCCTTTCGCTTAAAGTGTTAAAATAGCGTCAGCAAGTTTTGGAATCTCTCGCCAAAACTGAAGCATAGTAAAAATGGCTAAATGGGAGAGCTAAACAGAGCTAAGCAGAGCTAAACACTACAATAATAATTGCAAACCGGAAATATGACTTTACCTCTGAGAAAACGGGGGCTAAATCAAAACTTTCTAAATGCTAAAAGAAAGCAGGCATAAATATTACACAATATCAACGAAATCCCTGAAAGCATGCGTGAAAACGGATCAAAATGTATTAGGAATGTCTTGATGGCTATCTTTAACTTCCAAGGCTAATAATGGTAAGATGCGCAAAAAAGAGGAATCAGTGAACAACTGCAAAAGGAGGACAGAAAATTAAACACAGTTGCTTGCATAAAAATTGAAAAAGAGAAATTCTTCCAAATTATTAATGTACTGCAAACAAACCTTTGTTAATAATGCATGTGCTTTTGGGATATCTTCTTTTTCTAATTGCCTTATTCCTTTGACCTTCGTTTCCTGTAGAAATTAAACAACTATCTCAGCATTTTGCTTTCAAATCAACATGTGAACAAACTATGGTGTAAGAGCAACGATAAAACACATTGCCAAGATGCTTCTTTATTTTTCTTCACTACAGCGACAACATCAGAATAAAGACAACATCTTTTTCTGCTGCAAAGTTTGCTAGCTTATGATTAATACAAGAAAGTAGAACATCTGCTGGATATCCCTTTTCAATGAGCAGTTTGTTTATTTTTTCCAAATCTGATCCCAATATAGTTTAGAGCAAATCATCGAACTTTGATGAAACACTACCAATCTATGGGGCAATTCTCTGGACAAAATGTTTTTTTCTGCTTCAAAGTTGGGTAGCTTTTTTAATTAATGCATGAAAGTAAAACATCTGCTGGATATCAGTTTTCAGAGCTCAACAAAATAAAACAAATACTCATTGAAAACGGATATCCAGCAGATGTTCTACTTTCTTGTATTAATCAAAGACAACATTGGAATTCTAAGACACAACTTTGTGAAGATAAACCAGAATTTAGACCAGACTTAAGATAAAATCATTATCACATAATTGAGAGAACATTTCAAGACATACTCTCTCATCTTCATCTAAGAAATTAATTCTGCTTCTGTTGATGTAAATGAAAAAATAAACAATCATTCTGGCAATGTTTTCATTGTTGCTCTTTTACTGAGATCTTTGCAGTAGTTTCCCATAAATATATATATATATATATATATATATATATATATATATATATATATATATATATATAT
>OLMO02000257.1:16867428-16883365 GCA_900291935.2 Cassiopea xamachana | reverse complement strand
ATTCCCCTCCATGCTTGAGGCGCGCTTGAATCCAGACCTCTTTGAGTAGCCGTAGTGGCCTACGTAGTGAATCGTAAACTCTCTAACAACAACAACAGAAAGTTCGTGACAATGTTATTTACCTTCATTTTGCACGTGAAGGCGAAAGGGAACGTCCACTGGAGACGAATTCGTCGAAATTGTTATGCCGTTTGCCGAAGTAGCGTATGATGACCTAGAATTTTTGGAAAAGTGTGGTGATGGTACATTTGGTTCTGTGTACCGGGCAAGATGGAAGTCGCAGGATAAAGAAGTTGCCGTGAAGCGGCTTTTGACGCTTGACAAAGAGGTGAGGTGGTGTGCATCGCCAAATTGACTCGACTGTTCTAAAGTTTCAGGATATGCGTAGACCCAAATATTGAGATTTAATACATGTTTTAGCGTAGCAAGGGACTTTCCAAGGACATTTTTGCATTTTAGGTATTGTAATTCTAACAGTAGCCCAAGTGGGCGTTTGTTGAAGGCATATTTACGGCGAAATTTATTAGGCCTATTTGGATAGCAGTGAGAAAGCGCTTTTCATTTTGCTTTTTTCACTTTAGATTATTTTGTCAAGGTTTCCCCGTCGAACATTAACTGCTTTGCAGGGGCATTGAAAGCATTGAAAATGAATTCAAATTGTTTTAATAAAATGATGTAATTCTTTAAACTAGATCAAGCCGTCGGTTTTGTGTTGTCATCACTTCAATTAAATAAATTCCTATCTTATCAAGGCTGATGTCTTAAGCGTCTTAAGTCACAAGAACATCATACAGTTTTATGGAGCTGTTACAAAACAGCCAAATTTTTGTTTGGTAACAGGTAAGGCTGTTATGTACATCTTTCAACTCTATGAAGCATTTATCACATCCATTTATACATTGCCCAGTAATGCCTAATACAACAAGTGTAATAATTGTTATCTCATAGAAACGCAAAAATATGTGAATTGTTATCTTAGAAACCAGAAATTTATTTGCAGGGGGACATGGAGGGGCAATCCACTCAGTGTAAAGAAAAACTGACATAATGTTGCCCCTCCTGCAAGGTCACTGTCCTCAAGATTATTAACTAGGAGTTTATTTGGGACTTGAGAAGGCCCTTCCATCTTTCAAAATCGCCTTTCCATATTTCCATGTAATCCCTATCAAATAAAGAACTACAAACCAACTAATCTAGTCATCCTGTATTTCATCCACCCCCAGCACAGATCACTGACCACTGAACAGAGAGTTTCCCAACAGCACTATAATGTTTTATTTTCAGTATAGAAATTAGAACTGTACTAGGACTTTGGCCTAAGCAGAATTTATTTATGCTATGCTATGTTAAGATTATAAACCTGGCTTTGAATAAGGATTCTTTAAAACTCTATGTTGTGTACCTATATCCTATGTAAGATCGTTACCCTCGAAGTTTGGGTAAGTGTGAGTGTTACCCTTACTGGACAAAAACTTCCACTTATGTGACTTTTGGGAGCTGGGGTACTCACTGATTTGGAAACTTGATTCTAGAACATGTTTTTGTGATCTTACCTGTCATTGTTACCATTTTACAAACCATTTGCATACCAAGCACTTTCCAAAATTGTGGGTTTATTTTTGAATTTTATTTTTAGATTGTTTACCCAGTGCTCAAAGTAATTGCTGTCCAATGAACCCTGCAGTTAAAACTAAAAATAGAAAGAAATATACAATGTGCATAAATATACAAACTATTAAAAAGAAGGATAAACTTAAAACAGCTTTACTTGAATAAAATGAAATGAGCCTTTTATTTTGCTTTGAATGACTGGATCAAAGAGGCAAATTTCACTTCATTATGAAGTATGCTTCATGTATCAGCTCCACAGAAAGCAAATGTCAATGAGCTATTCTCATTTGAGGTATAGCTAGACTGCATTTAGTGTTTTGCAAGACCAAATTGTGAATGTGGGATAATCAGGAGAAGATCTGGCAAAGATTTTTGGGTGCAAGTTCACTGAGAGATGTATGTCTCATACAAGATGTTTCTCTGTGAACTAGCCTATCAATAGGCAGCCATCCTAATCTTTGCAACAAAGGGGCAGCTAGTGAATCAATTGGACTGCTCATGACAATTCTTGGAGTTCTGTTCTGCAGTGTTTTCAAGGTGTTTAGCTTGGTATCATTACAGCACTGCAAAACTGAACAGCAATAGCTCAAGTTGGGCTCAATGATGCTCTCTTAAAGTGCTTTCATGTGCCATGGTACTTTCATGGTTCATGTAGGGTGTCCCAACCCTTTCCACTAGACATGCTCCTGCACTGAACAACCAGTTTGAATATATGGGAGTAAGGTAGATGGTTTTTGTTTTGGGCAGCTGAGTTCTTAGTTGTCTAGAAGTATTGCTAATAAAGCTATAGGGCTTGTTTTGAAAGTTATATTGCTGCGTATATTTTTTGTTGCCTATACCATTAAATGTTGTAGAAGTATCACTGTTTAAACTTTTCTCCTCTTTAGAGTATGCAGCACTTGGTTCATTATTTGAATACCTATCAAAATATTCATTGGATTTTAAGAATATTTTGCAATGGGCAAAGGAGATAGCATCAGGTGTGTTACATTTTGTACTAAAGTCTAACCCTTAGTTCACAAAGTAATAAGCTTACTGTTTTAATTGTCTTTATACTGTGAGTCCTTGAGTTGCCCCCCAAGGGAATATTTAGTTTTCGAATTTTGTGTGCAAGCTTATTCAATAGGTTAGGCCTTGAAATGAGCAAGTATTAGGCACTTGCTTGATCAAGATCCTTAGTTCATTAAGGCCCTTGATCAAGGTCCTACACTGTTTTTGCAGTGGTGTGCAGGTTGGAGTGTGGGTATTTACCTCCCTTGAGAACACTTTTTGAGGTCCTATCAAGTGATCCTACATTGTTTTTGCATATTCTTTGAAATCAAATGGGACTCCATTGATGAATTGCTTATACAAATGTAAATATATGAAGCAGCATGTTCGTGTTCGTGTCATGATATGATGAAATTTGTTCTACAAAGTCCACGATGCAACTCCATGCATAAGAACTTCCGATTTTAAGGGAGAGAGGGAAAGAACATTTAATTATTGTTTTATAGATAATCATGGAAGATTCAGGCAAAATCATTCTGTTCACTGCATATCTTAAGTACAAACAATTGATTAATTCTAAGAGCTTGAATAATCAAGCCAGTAGAATTTCCGAGGTGAGTGTGGAAGTGCTTGTGCTCGATCGAGCACCTCTCATTTCTAGGCCCGAGGGCAGCAATTTGAGTGTTTTTGGTAGTGCTATTTTCTTTTGTAATTTGATTTTAATCAGTTCCTGCTTTCATTCCTGTAGGACTCAATTATTTGCACAATGAAGCGCCTTTTAAAATTATTCATAGAGACTTAAAATCAAAAAATGGTAAGGTGCAAAGGAATTAAATAGAGTACCAGAGTGTGACGTCATGAATATTCTATTTTTAGAATATTTTAATTTTGGCCTTAAATTCTGAAAAAGCTGTTTGAAATAGCTATTAGTGACAAATTTCAGCTCGATTTGAGAAATAATGACTGAAATATAGGCAATTGAATATGGCCATAGTTCTTATCAAATCACTATATTTTGAGGCTGGGTCTAAACGTTAAGATCCAGGCCGAAAATACAGTGGTTTGTGTGGCAAGTCTTCTGTCATTGAATGGCCATATTTCATCCCATTTTGACACAATTCAATTAAAATTATCAACACATGCCTATTTTGCGCTGCTCTTTCACGCCATGTGGTCAAAAACTGAACATTCTCAAAATAGATTTGTATGACATCATCACTCCGGTACTCTATTTTTTAGATTTCCTACAATTTATATGCAGCAAATTAATCTCAAGCAATTATTAATGCAGTTGAATGAATTTGACTGGTAATAGGATGGGTAAGATTGCTGATTGAGTGTATGCTGCAATCTTTAGGTGAAGCAATGATTGGCTGCTAGGATGAGCAAAGACGTATTTGGTCATGACCGGGTAGAGTGTTAAAATGATAGAAAATGGAGTTGCCTATTGTGAAGTTTTAATTTGGTTGATGAGTCTGACTGGTTTTACACAAAATCATGGGATTATTTTTGTTCAGTTTAGATAGGGTTATACTGTATAGATATTGATAAATTGACAGTTTGCTCCCTCACAGTACCTCACATGTTATTGTTTTTCTCAATTAATTATTAATTTATTAAATATAGATTGTATTTGGCAGCATTCAATCTATAAGAGAGCTTTCATATCTAGATTGCTATAACATGCAGCTTATAAATATACTATTTGGCTCCAAAACTGTGAAACTGTCTTGATGTATAAGGATTTTGATGTTCTGTTTTTATGTTAGCTATATGTTTATTTTAGTGGTGATAACAAGTGAATACAATGTGAAGGTAACATATTAGCACCATGTTTAGAGACTCTCACATTGATTTACATCATTGCCATTATCTTCTCACAATAAACTAGTAACCAATAGTGCCACTTCAAAACATCAATAATCTGTATCACTTCATTAGCAGCAAGGACATAGGGAGCATTCAGAAATTGGGGGGCACATGCATTTAGGGGAGCCCCCTTATGTAAAAAGGGCAACTATGTAACCTGAAGAGGCACTTCTACAAAGTTGTGAATAGGAGGCATGTACCATCTCTGCCCCCCCTCAGTTCCTACATCCATGATTGGCAGTCGTTCATATGCAAGTGCTTCTTCTTGTGCAACAGTGGTTACTACAAATCAGGTATAGTTAATAGGAATCAAGGTTGAGCACACAATGTTGAATGATCATTATACTTGAAAATGTCCAAAAGTATAGAGTTAAAATAATGCAACTGTGCCACACATTTTTTACGTAGTACCCTTTCACATGCTGTATTTCCTCCAAAAGTACTTGGTTGCTTTTTTTAAATTTTCAGTGCTCTTGGGTGGGCACTTTTTCACAGGAGGTGCTTTTTCAAGGATGGGTGCTTTAAACATTTTTAGTCATTTCACTTAGTGACTTTGTAAGCAAAAGTTCATTAAAGCAAAATCAGTTCTCAAAGCATAATATAAAAAGTATATATGAAACTTCGAACTAAACTAACTAGATGAACTTAAAACATAATTAGCAAGTTCAGTCAATTTCAATAAAATGTCCTTTTATTGTCATTATTATCATTATCATCATCAAAAATCTTTAAGGAGATTGGCTTGTCAGCTGCAGCTGTGTTTCAAGAGGCCTTCTATTTAAATGCATAATGCAACCAGAAAAGAACAAAATATCAATTAAAACCCTAATTATAACTGCTACAAAAAGGTGATAGAAAATTTGTATACAATCATAAAAAAATAATAAAAATAGGATATTAAATAGACAGTGGTAAAAGTGAAAAATGTAGTAATAAAAACCTTTTGCTTTTGTAGTAAATTTCATCTCATATGCACCAAAGACATTTGAAATGAGGCAAGGCAAGGTGCTAGCTTCGATTCTGTTAGTAGGCAGCTCCACAATTTTGTACCATTGAAGGAAATTTCTTTGGCAGCTTAAGGTCTACAGTAATATTTCATAGATTATACAAAAAATCAGATGAGATAGCAACAATCATATTGTGGACATTGAGGAGCAAGCCCATTTCTAGATTTATATACAATAATTTGCAATTCATATTGGATAAGGTCTTCAATCATTTCCAGCCTAGGCCTTTGATTAAAGGTTTGCTAGGGGCATTATAATTACTGCCAGTTATTATTCTGGCTGCATGATTTTAAAACTTTTGTAGTTGCTGGATTTCAGCAAGGCCACAGACACCCCAGACTGCACAATAGTAGCAAAAATATGGATCAACCAAGCCAGTGTACAGGTTTTTAAGTGACTCTACTGGTAAAAACCTTTTGGCATACTTAGTCATCCCAAGAGATCATGAAATCTTTTTTGAAACTTCTTGAACATGTTTTTCCAATATAAAGTATTGTCAGTATGGACTCCAAGATGCTTAATAGATTGAACACCTTCAAGATCGTAATCATGCATGTGCAGATTTAATTGCCCAGTTTGACTTTTTAAGACAGCAAGCTTCTATTTGTTGAAAATTACCATTGACTATTTTTGCCACATTCAGGGAAATTGTGTAATCCCCGACCATTTATCAATAGCTTGTTTAATTGATGCATACTATGATATTGATAACTTAGGCTTGTATTATGTGTAATTCATTTTTTCATCATTATCACCAACATCACTCCAGTCCCCTACATCGTCATTGTTGGAAAGACATGGATTGATGTCTGGTTCAAGCAAAAGTTCTTGTAGTGATTTCAATTTATCAGCTTCATTTTTATGCTGGTCTTTTTAGTTTGCAAATGAATTTTTGACATTACATATGAAAAAGCACTGATCCCTAAGTACCATACTGTGTGCTAGCAACTAGCTATTGATCACAACTGTCATTCTTCATCTGTTTCTGATAACTGAACCTAGGATTGGAAATGCTTTTTTGAGAGGGAGGGGGTGCTTTTTTGAGGGTGGGTGCTTTTTAGATTTTCTATGTTCTTAGGTGGGTACTTTTTTGAGGGGGGGGCACTTTCTTGAGGATGGGTGCTTTTTAGAGGAAATATGGTATTGATAATTTCTATAAGTCAATAAGCCATTGGGGCTCATTGGCTGGCCAGTTAGGTTTTAGAATGTAATGAATCATCATCATCTACATTTAACGTCCCTTTTATTCCTTATGGAGTTGGATGGTTAGAATGTGATGAATACCAAAATATTATATTGTACACTGCCTGTAATAATAATAATAATAATATCATATTTATACAGGTTAAACTTGTTCAGCAACAGTGTGCTGTTATCAATCAAGGACCTGTTTAAAACATATATAAATTACAAGAGAAAATAGCAATATACAAACCAGATAAAAATGTTAAAAGTCAAAGTTAAAACTTTTACAGAGAGTTTTACTTTTAAAACTTTTACTGTGGATTGCTGGCCATAGTTTGACAACTCTATATCAATGCTATAGAGAATTGTATAGTTTTTTTGTTTATATAATTATATGATATCACCAATAATTTTGTTCATTACACCTATTTTCACCAATTTACCTATTGCAGTTGTGTGACTTTGGTTCATCAAGGTTCATTTCACAAACAACAAAGATGTCAATGGCAGGCACTTTTCCATGGATGGCACCTGAGGTAGGCATGTCATTCAGTGCTAGGGCATAGAAAATATTTGCCTATTATTAGAAGAGCTGGTACAGTAGAACATGGAATATTTTTCTGTATTTGGTGTAATCTCAGCAGAATTGAAAAGTATCATGATATGATTATAACTGAATTTTTATCTTGTATAATTTCTAGGACATAATACCAAGCAACCTTTATTTACAGTTTTCAAACTCAAAAGAAATTATATCCCATTTTAGCAATATTCTTTGCATTTTTTTGTTAAAGGCCTCAAAAGTTTCCTTTTCCAGTCACTGTCATGATTTGAGGAAAATGTCATTTATTTAGTTACTCATTGTTCCTTAAAGATGATTACTACAAATTCATACTGTAGTTTAGTTATAATAGCATATACTAATTTAGATATCAGGGATTTTATTTTTTATCCAGTATCCTTTTATGCAGTGGCAGACACTTCAACATTTATTGAGCAATTGGGGTAAAAGTCTCTTGAAAGTTTTTATAATGTCATGACGCAGTGTGTTGGCTTGTAGAGGGATTATTTGAGGGGAGGGCAACTTGCACTTGCTTCTCAAGTGTCTGCCATTGTTTATGTATCAAACAATAGTGCTGATTTTGCTTATTTCACTCTGTTATGAGTTTCCTTTGTTTTTGTATGACATATTTTTGACTTGATTAAAAAACAAGTCTTCTCATTCCAAGCTTAACACATAATTTTTTCTTTGCACTTTTTCCAGTAATAGCTTGAAACTCCCTTGCACAATATATTTTCCAAATAGCTTGTTTCCTATCATATTGTGCTAGCATAATTTTCCTTATTTCAGGTTATTCAGAGTATGCCAGTTTCAGAGTCTTGTGACACCTTTTCATATGGAGTTGTAAGTCAACCTTGAAATTAGCATATTTTTGTTGTTTACTTTAAACAAAAATGCAACCTACTATCTCTGCCAAAAGTGCAACCTACAATCTCTTGGAACACTTGCACTTTTTCTGTTGCTCATTTAGTACTATACTTCTCTCCCCCTCAAAATAATATTAACTGCAAGGTTCATTGAACAACAGTTACAGTGTTGAGAGGTACAGAAGGAGTTGCTATGCTTGTAGACACTTCTTGGACAAATAAACACTTAATTCAACATTGTTTTTAGGGGGAGGGGATTTAGATTGTTTGACATGGATAAGAAAATGAATTTGATCAGAAATCATGCGTCAATTAATTGGTTTTCCAAGGACTTTTGGCAGAGATTGTATGTTGTGATTTTGGGAAAAGTTAAATGTCCTGATGGTAGCAGCAAAGCTTCTTTGCATTATAAGCTCAAGAAGAGATGTAGAAGAATATGAGATGCCATGAAGACTTGAACTTATTTAGGCTGCTCTGTAAGTAAAAGAAACCAATTGGTAGGATTTTTTGTTTGCATTTTGCCCATAGTTAATGTGGGAGTTGCTTACAAGTGAAGTACCATTCCATGGGCTGCAGGGAGTTCAGGTTGCATGGGCTGTAGTTGTGAAAGAAGAGGTGAGTTTGGTACTTCTCATTATTTTTTCTGATTATTTCAAAGTTCTTATTACCTTTCTTGCTTTCATATGTTGACACAGTTGCTTTATATTGGGAAATTTGTAGTCTTGTATTGTTTGAAAAAAGCTTGAACACTTCTTAGAGAACATAGGTTTTCAACATCCATAATCAGTTTCTACTAACAGCTTTCTATAACCTTGGAAAAACTTATGGATGAATGGCCAAATTTCTTTGTCCTTTTTCATTGAGATTCACAATTGATTGCTAGGATTTAGCCATTAATTGAGTTGTAGAAGCATGCTACAGACCATCATTTGACAAATATCTTCTTTAAAGGATTGAGTGATTAAGTAAGTATTTAGGGCATTTCTTTGTAACAAAGAAGCAGGTAAGTAGGAGTCAAATTTTGAGTCTTCACTGAATGTTTGCACTCCAGTGACCTTGCAGTGAATGAAAGCTTTCTTGTAGCTTATAAGGGATAAAGGTTGCAATGAATGGAACTGTCCACCCTTCCTTACATACAAATTTTTTATAAGAAAAATATCTATAAGAAATTTGCAGCTGAAATTAAGCTAAAATTAAGAGCCATTTAAGAAACATTGACATGCTGAGTTTCAAATAATAGCCTCAAAAAGCTGATTTTAAAAGAAATACTTGATCAAATTAGAACAAAAATAGAAACAACATCCATTACATGCCTCACAAAACCTGAGCATCCTCATAAAACAATGCTGAATGACCTACTTATTGAAAACACCAACTGTTAACTTATTTGGTTCTCCAGTTCTAAGTGTTGCCTGTCAAACATATTCTGCAGAATTCTTGTTATCACTTTGCATTCTTGCTTTCTTATTTCAGTTTTCCTTTTCTTTTTGCATAAGAACAAGTCATTGAAGATATATGCCTTTTTTTATTAGAAACTTGTCTATAGGAAAGATAATGGTGAAATTAGGCAAAAATTAAGAAACATTCAAGAAACATATGTAGACTGAGTTTTAATTAATAGCCTGTAGAAACAGTTTTTATTTGTAAATTTTTGATCAAACTAGCAATAACACAGAATAAACATCCATTCCATGCCTCACAAAACCCAAACATCGTCTTCTCTGCATTGCAATTGCCTAACCTGGGTTATCATTGTCATTGGAAATCTTTAAATTTAAGAAACATTTAAGGCTGGATTGGACAAAATGCTACGAAACATCCAGGCTGAAACCAGAAAGTTTGTTTCTTATGAAAAAGCATGTATATGAATAATCAGGATAAGTTTGTCGTTTTAAAGACTCACCAAAGTGTGGAGTTGCAATTTAAAGTAGTCTTTTCCTTGTTTTTCTTTCAGAGATTGACCATTCCAAGTAGCTGCCCTCAGCAGTTTGCAAACCTACTTCAGAGTTGTTGGCGTACTGACCCAAAGGTGGGCAAAGTTGTATAAATATTTGTGTGCAATCAAACTTACACACATACCCACACAAACTCTGTATAAATTATAAAGATAAGTGCTTAGAAAAACAAATCTTGAATATTTTAGCATTTAATAATTATAGAAATAATAAATTGCTTCCTCAGAATTACTTTTTTAAAAAAGGATCTTGCATTTATACTTAGATTGTATCTTAAATAGAGTTAACTGAAACAATAATCAAAGAATTTTTAGTCACTGTTGTTGATGAGATCTTATGTGCTGTAGCGTAAATTGGTTCTAGGTATTTTCATATCTATAGCAATATTGTAAAAGCCATTATCATTAAAACACTTGTACGTACTTTAAAGTAAGTGCAAATGTGTCAATTATATTTCGCTGAAAAGCTACATTGCCCTTTGGCAACCTCCTCAGTGAGATTGTGAGGAAGTTGCCGATGTGCACTGTCCTTGAAATGAGCAAATATTAGGTACTTGGTTGATCAAGCTCCTCTGCAGTTCACTAAGGCGCTTGATCAAGCTCCTGCACTGTTTTAGCAGTGGTGTGCTTGGTAGGGATGGGGGCGTGTACTCCCTTGAAAACACTTTTTTAAGGGAGTGACAACGCGATATTGTAGTATATTCCTAGAGATCAAAATGGACTCCGCTGGCGCATTGCTCATATTTTTGTAGCAAAAGCAAATGCATGAAGCGGTGTGTTTGTTTTAGTACCACGACTTGAAATTCGTTCTACGAATTTTGTCCATGACATAGCTCCGTGCCTAAGAACTTCCGATTTAAGGGAGAGAGGGACAGAATATTTCATTATTGTTTTATAAATATCGAAGGAAGATTCAGGCAAAATCTTTCTCTGAATTGCAAACCTTTAATATGAACGATTGATCGACTCTAGGAGCTTGATTAATCGAGCCAGTAGGAATTGTGAGGAGAATGTGGAGGCGCTCGCGCTCGGTGGAGTGCCTCTCATTTCAAGGCCAGGAAGGATAGTGTAAATATTGAGGATAATAAAATAAGTATAAGTGTGTTAATAGTGATGCCTTTTGCAAAATTATTTGAAATATGAAGCTACCCAGATTCAATCAATGGACTCTTTGATTTAATTTTATTTACAGACGAGGCCTGATTTCAAAGAAATTCGCGGTATCCTTGAAAGGATGTGTGGAGATGGTATGGATTCAATATTTATCAATAGATTTAATTGCCTTTCTTAATTAACTGAAGATGAGGCAAACCCACTCCGAAACATTCGGATAAGTTATGTGTTAATATCGTCTTAGTTTGAGGTGTTGTCTTAGCACCAGCTTCGTCAGTAATCGTTTGTCTTAACACGAATAGATGTGTCTGCTATACCCCGTCAAGTCAAGTCAAAGTCCTTCCCGCGCCCAATGGCGCATAGGGCGGCGCCTATCTCCGTTTCTATAGCCCTAGGCCACGCATCTGCGAATGCAGTGAAAGCTACAGCGGGGGGCTGGTCGACTGGTAGCTCTGCGTGTTTAACTTCCCCACTCCTTTCTCATTTATCGAGCGCCAGAAGAGAAGGCAGCGAGTACCATTTTTAAAGTCTTTGGTATGACTCGGCCGGGGCTTGAACCAGCGACCTTCCGATTGTGAGGCAGACGCTCTAACCACTGGGCCATCACACCACCCCGTAGCATTCTCGAATTTTGCACGTCACAGATTCTAGCCAAAGTTTTTCTAGAAAATATGGCTTGGCATTTGAGCCGGCAAAGCATTGGCAAACTTGGCATAAATGCGGATAGAAATTTCTAAAGCTCGCCGAGTTTCAATTGGCGCATCTATAATGGTGCGTACTCGCCACAGGTCTGGCACAAAAGAGTCTGGAAAGCAGTCTGGGACTACACAACTAGCAAGTTGTGAATCTGATTATTGTTTCTAATTTGTCTTGCAATGATATATGTCGTTGCTTCCATCTTTGAATAGCCTCATATAATTTCTCTAATCGATGGCTTATTTAGGCTCCAGGCTGTTTTATTGCTTGTGTTATGTACAGACCTTTAATATGTGTCTTTTTTTTCTTACCAGTTTTGTTTGTTGAGACCAAAGTTTTAACAAGAATTCAACATTTAAATAGAACCAGAAGCATGATGAGAAACTTATTTGACAAAGCTAGTTACACAATGACAATGTCAGTTACATTCAACGCGGTCAACCGTAAAAGACATACGTTTTAGGGCAAACATTTAGCACCCAGGGGCGTGCATTCCAGGAGTTGTGGGAGGGTGTCACCTCCCCAACAGATAAAAGAGAGCAATTCGCAGGACAATTGTATCCCATTGAAGGGCAATAGTGATGTCAAAGACTCGTGTCGTGTATAAAAGTTCCATTCCACATTCAGACTTGGACTGTCTTCCTCGGCGCACTAGCATGGGGGTTTGTTTTTAGCGTTGGACTACAGTTATGCGACACTAAACTGATTGATCAGCGTAGCATACGTTTTTTTTTATAAAAAACCCATCAATTAGCCTGAGCCTCAATTTTCTTAACTTTTCCCGAAATTGAGCCTGAGATTTTCTTAAATTTTTCTTAACTTTTTCTGAAATAAGCTGGCTGTAATGGTTTACACTTTCGTTATTGATAGTGTATACTTGAATTTGAATTCCATCTTTGACATTTTGAATGCAATAACGACAAAATACCGATTTTTGGCCCATAGAAACACGTAATTTTGGAAATTGAGCCTCGTGATTTTCGTATGATTTTCTTAAGATTTTGACGAGTTGAGCCTCATTTTCTTATAAAAAAAACGTGTACTCGCATTTATCCGTGATTCCGCACTTATCTGAAAAAGTACAACCCAAAATTCCGCAAAAATGATAAAAACTATACCCATATTTCCACTATGCAACGCAATTTTTTAAAACGCAACAAAATCATTACGCAGCTTTTGCATATCCTTTGCTCTTCTTGTCAATTTTTGCCAAACTTTTCCAAAAAGCTCCATGATTCTACATGCTTCTTCAATTAGTACCCATAATTCTGCACATATTTGGAAAATTGATGCCGATAATTCCGCCCTCTTCAAGAAAACAGTACCCCTAAACAATGGCACGCCCCCTATCCCCACATCTACTAAGATACTTCCCTCCCGAGGACGCCACCATCAACGTGGAAAAAGAAGGAAATTTCATTCATTTATAAAGTAGAGTTCAATTCAGTTCATTAGTTTCAAAATTCCACATACATACAATTTGAAAGATAAATAACGACAAGAGTTACAATGTAAAATTACAATATAAGTATCTAAATATGAACAATTTGAATTAGAGGAGAATTGTATTTTAAGGGAATTTCTTGAGGAGGGACCCTCTCAGTAGCTAGGCTAATCGAGGTGACAGCACTCCCTGTTTTTAAGATTACCGATGGGAGTTAGAAATATTTTCAAGTGTTGGTTAACATTTAATACAATTTAAAGATGGAAACATAATGCCTGTGTATGCTCACCATGGATTGTAATTCTCAAAAAGGAAGGCCATGAGTTTATGTCGAAAGCTAAAAGCAACTAGTATGTAGACAATAAGTTAAACATTTTATTTTTGTCATTTTATCTCAATAATGCTTTTCATTAGGTGAACTTGAAGAGAAAGTAAATTCATTTCTTCAGAACAAAGAAGATTGGAGGTAATATTTTTGCTCTATGGATTCATGAATCTTTATTGTCAGAAACATGGCAATAAATCTAAATAATTGTGCCTTTATGTAAGCATCAAAATTTTGCTTTTAATGTTACGGATTCAATGCTGAATTGAAGACAGAAATGTTGCCTTACAAAGCTTTTATTTTTTGAATGTTTTAATGTATCTTTAGATGCTGAAAAGCATTGCGATTTAGCTATTGTTGACAGATGTCGACTTGATCTGACAAATATTGACGGAGAGTGCTGATTTTGTTCCTATCACTGTATTCAAGTTAGATTCATACAGTTGTGTACCATGCCAAAAATACAATGGTTTCTATGCTAAACTTTCTATCCCAAATGGTCATATTTGATGTCGTTCTCAAACTATTTGACTAAAATTATCAACACAGTCGTATATTATGATATTCTTTCAGTTCGTTTGGTGAAAATGTAAAAGTTTCATTTACACACACACACACACACACACACACACACACACACACACACACACACACACATACATTTATATTTTTTATTACATCCCCACTTTGGTAATCTACATTTGTTGACGGAGACATAAGCAACAGGGTGCTGATCGAGTTCCTATCATTATATACTCGAAATATGAAAATTATTCAGTAGCTTGCAGTTTAAATCGTTTTGTAAATGTCACTGCTTAAAAATATGAATTTAAGCTATAAGTGACATATTTCAGAATTACTATGAGACGAGGCAGCTGTTATATCGAATACAATTTTATTTTGGAGAGGGTTGGAACATTCAATATTATGACCAAAGGGCCTTTAGCTTCGCTGCTGCCTTATTTCTATTGTACTGCGATATACTGTAAATTCCCGAGTATAAGCTCTGGGCTTACAGAGGCTCGTAAGCAGTTTTTTGTGGGCTCGATGGTCAGTTTCCACTTAAACGAATGCAACGATTTGGCCGAGGCGGCACGAGTTTGTGCATGCGTAGTAGGGGATTATGGACCGATGGAATGAGCAAACCATTTGAACTTCTCAATTAGCAGATTCGGTCGAGGGTAGCCTAGGGGGAATCCATATTTGAATCTACTACGCATGTGCCAACTCGGGCCGCCTCGACCGAATCGGTGTACTGGTTTAAGTGGAAACCGACCTTAAGTAAATACAGAGGCTCTATATATGCTGTGTCCATGTAAGCCCTGGGATTATTCCGGGAGGTTATATTCGGAAGGATATTTAGGTTAGCTTACAGGAGGCCTCTATTCGGGGGTGGCGGCTTATATTCGGGATTTTACGGTATTCCCTCTTTTGGTATCTTCCCAGGGAGGAAATAGAATCAACAATGGAAAAGCTGAAAGTAATTGAGAGAAATTTAACTCTGAAAGAAAGAGAATTGTGCCAGGTATTTTTTGATTACTTTAACGAGTATTTATGGCTCTTGAAACTTTAAATTCATTTCAATAGTGCTTCGTGTTATCATTTTTCAACAATATTAAGTTGTAACTTTACTCGTAGAAATTAAACAGCAAGAACTTGCTGATGTTGGTGTACTCTTCTGTACTCATTCTCTGTTTACCAAAACTATGGTTCTAGAGCTATTATTGTTATTATTACAAATTTTTAAAGAGGGTGGCTCATTCAGTTATGGCTGTTTTTCAAGAGGTCCTCGTACCTACTTGTCTTCAATACTTGGATTAAGAAATACATAAAATCAAGATTGATTTACGAATTCTAAAACAATTTTCATAAAGCGTACAATATATGGAAAAAATTATAAAAAGGAAGAGTAATATATGTAGATATTAAAAGATCTAATGTCCATCAATGTTAGAGATCAATGTTTATAGTGAATTTTTAAAAGACATGAGGACAGGAGCTCGCTTTGATTGGTGTGGTAGGCTGTTCCAAAGTCTGGAACCACTAAATGAAAACGTTGCTGATCATTTAAGGAGCTTTTTTTGGTATTGTGAGATCTGTGGCGGTATTTCTCCAATTGTACAAAGAATTGGTGAAGTTTGCCACAAACATATCAATCAGGTATTGTAGCTCCGAACAGCATATACGCAATCTCTACACATAGGGCTTGTGCCAGAAAGATTCCATAGGGATGTCAGGTTCTTATATATTGAATCCAACAAATGGGCAGCAGAAAAGCTTAAATCTGCTGAGCAATTCGGCGATCTATCCTATTG
>OLMO02000257.1:16812050-16865982 GCA_900291935.2 Cassiopea xamachana | reverse complement strand
AGAGAGAGAGAGAGAGAGAGAGAGAGATGGAGAGAGAGAGTGAGATAGCGAGAGAGCACAGATAGATAGGAAGTTGTTGTGTTTGCCTTCTCTTTCTCTGTGGTTGCTATCTAGTTCTCTATCCAACTTGCTTACCCTTTCCTGTGCCTACTAATTATATTACAAC
The DNA here is from genome assembly GCA_900291935.2 of Cassiopea xamachana. Classification (NCBI taxonomy): domain Eukaryota; kingdom Metazoa; phylum Cnidaria; class Scyphozoa; order Rhizostomeae; family Cassiopeidae; genus Cassiopea; species Cassiopea xamachana. The sequence goes on along the minus strand of OLMO02000257.1, from coordinate 16,865,816 downwards.
GAATGCTGCGTGACATGAATGCATAATAAATTGACTATAACATTACAGAAGTAAAAAGTAATAGTAGAGAAAGGCAGAGGTAGAGATAGAAGCAATAAAGAGATTGAACAATATTGACTGGACCTGCCTGTTAGGATCTCTATTGTGAATTAAGAACAGCACACAGACTTCCTAGCTATATTATGTTATATTCCAAGTAGCTTCAACTGAACATATTCTTAGATTTCGTTGATCTTCATTTATTTTTTTTTCTTCTCTTTTTTCTTCTCATCTTCTTCTCATTTTCTCAGCACACGTGGATGCAGCAGTTAGGGAATGAAGGTAATTGTTGTAGATTGTTGGAATTCTACCTTTATATAAAAGTACACAACACGATTTTTTAGAAGAAAAGATCTTTACAAAGTAATGAGGCTCCAAAGGTCAAAATTGTAGGAAAATCGTGTAAAAATCACAATGCTCAAGTTCCAAAGTTTTCGTTTCTTTGCTTCCCGAACGTCGTAATACGTCATATTACATTCTAAAATGTTAAAGATAGAGTTTAAATTAGAGTATACAAGATTGATATAGAGAGGGTTACCCGTTCCAGCCAGTTTAAGCCGATAAAATGTAAGAAAATTATAAGAAAATCCCAAGCTCAATTTCAGGAAGAGTTAAGGAAATCGAGGCTCAGGCAGAAGAGTGGTTTTCTTATTAAAAAAGCGTGTACATTTATCATGGCATATGGGATCTTATTATGTCAAATATCATATATCATATCATCTCATCACATATCATATTAATCAAATATCATATCATATATCGTATCATATCATATCATATCATATCATATCATATCATATACCAATTGTATCAATCGTATCAATCATATCCATCATATCATCATATCATCATATCATCATATCATATAATGTCAATCATATCGTCATATCACATCACACATCATATCCTGTCATATCATATCATACCAATCTACCATATCAATCACATCACGTCATATCTTATTATACCACATGTTAATCATATCATATTATATCATATATCATCATATATCATATCATATCATATCAATCATATCACATGTCATGTTATATTATATCATATCATATCATGTATAATATCATACATCATATCACGCGTTAAATTACAATGTTTTTTTATCATGTGATATAGTGTAATAGTTGGATTATGTATATTTAATCATAATTATCAAGTTGTATATTCTAGTAACTCTTTATAGCTGTCGACTTGTGCCAATATGCAGATGTTTTGAAGGACAACCACATTAACGGAAGGAGGTAATACCAACTTTAGTTTTACCTAGCTTTAGTTTTTTAATAGCACTGTCTTTATTGTTTCGATAACTTTATGCAGAATGGTTGTGCTTTCGCTTATTGCACTGCACTTTGTTGACAATCTCTGCCGTTGCATTTCAGTGCAATTTTCTTTGTACTGACAGAAGTGGAAAATCTCGCATTTACACTCATCTCAATTACATGCTTCCTAGTTATTCTTTAAAATGCTGCATATTTTTTTACCAATATGAAATATTGTTTTTTAGACTGCTGATGCTAACTATTGACGACTTGAAGGAAATGGGTATTTTATCTTATGGACATAGAATGGACCTTTTTGTGAGTATTGTCTTTACTTTGAGCTATTTCTCACAACATAGATGATGTTTGCACCTATTTATATTATCCTCATACTGAAGATGAGACTCAAGCCTGAGTCGAAACGTTTAAGCCGAATCGCTCCGTCTAAGTCGTATTGTTTAAGTCAGTTAAATTGGAATTAATGGAATAGTCGTCATAAGTCAGTTAAATGGAATAGTCTTCATGGAATAGTTTATTACCCTGGATAATTCGTCAGTATCGATAAAGAAATGTGTAGACTCTTTGTCGTCGTTCTGCTTCTTCAATTGATTAAAAGACTGCGATTTCCATCTTCAATAACAATAGATATATAGTTTTCATATGGTAACAGCAAGCTGTTTCCAGGGACGCTGGAGAGGGGGTCAGAGGAGAGTCAGCGCCTCTCCTGCCTTTCATTTGGGGGCGCAGAGGGCAAAAGAGCCCTTTGAAATGCAATATTGCATCCTAGTTTGCGTCCTTTTCAAACGCTGATATGATGCAACGGAGATCAAATAAGCTATCTAAGAATTAAGCTTTGATGGAAAGATAAATATTGGTATGATTGGGGAAAATATAGCTCCTGCTAAGAGATAGACAAAATTTACCCAAAGAGGTGCCCTAAGAGCTCTGAGTTTCTCGGCTCACTGTGCTCACCTATGTTAGTCAGTGTCTTTTTGGTCCTGTTTCACGTTCCTGATGCCCAACCGTTTCGGCGTCCCTGCAGGCTATTTTCTTATTCCATTCATTTAGCTTCAGGTCTTCAGCCTATTTATTGCTCAAACAAAAGTAGATTTGGAAAAGAATATCGTAGTTTGTGTGGAATTGGCAGAGTCTCTCAACGTATTATTTGAAAACTGTCTACATGACCAAAAAAGCTTGGAGCATGTTGAAGTACTACTCTAAAATATTTCATGTTTGAGATAGTATGAATGGCTTGTAGATTTTTGTGGTCATACGAACTTTTGGAGACTCTTATAGATGCAGATAGTCAACGTGAATAATGAATTATCTTTTGTACCCAGTTGCTATTTGACTCCTTTATATTTGACGTGACTGCTGTTATTTTTCAATCTTTAGGACCGACTACAAAGACTACGGGATGAGCTAGAACATTTGATACATTTTCCACCTTTGCAATTAGTATGTCATCTACTTCATCTCAGTATTTCTTCCGTCCCTCCCCCCATTTACTTGGCATGAAATCTCCTCTTTCAAGACTTGCGTTTGGCTGAGTAGATTGATAGAGCAGAAGAAATTTCAAAGTCTCAATTGGACCCTTGGAATATTTTTGTCAATGATTTATACTTTCATTTATGGACATGTTCTTTTGCTTTGAACAAACCTATTTACTTAGCTTGGTTCGCGATTGCTACATAAATAGGTCTTAAATTTTTGGTTTAATTTTGATTTCAGGTGACTCACCAGGAGTTGCAAGCTGGTGATAATCCATTGATTACCCTGACCCTCCTGTTTGGCAACCACTGTCGACTTGGTGCTACACCGATGGTAACCCTTAGTTTTGCTTTGTAATTGTAGTGTGTCATTCGTGTTGTTTAGTCATTGTTTATCTTGTGGTAGGTCCGTGCCATCAAATTTAGAACTCTTGATATATGACGCGTTTAAACTGGACTTTAAAGAGTCCGGATCAGTTTTTATCATTTTGCTATAGGGATTAAAATTGATGCGGCCAAACGTTTCAGTTTTTCCAAGGATAGGTGTGAGTAGTGTAAACGCAAGCCCTTTCCGTACTTATTCTGATACGGATCAAGTAGTGATCCGTAGCCGTGTAAACAGGACCTTGGAAGGCTTATTGCTGTGAACATCAGGTTTGCCCTTACTATTGTGATCAAGAGCATATTCAGCCATATCATCTTTGTTCATTTAGGCCAAACATTAACACAATCTTGATAATCTCAAATTACCAATCAGCAAGGCATCTCATCATCATCAACATCAACATTCGTCAGGCTTTACATCATCTTTTTATTCTTTTTCACCGTTGCATCCACACTGGGACCAGTGACTGACCCTGCAGAACAGTTTATCGTCTGCAAACTGTTTAGAAGAGGGTATGAAATCGGCCACACTAATTCCATCCTGTTTTCCCAGTACTTTCTAGGCAGAACTGCAATGTCATACACTGAGCCTGCTTTTCATTCAAGGTGCCCGGTTGGACTATCTGCTGTAATTCATCTACGCCATTAAAATGTTTTCATGTTTACATCTTTTCTACATCTGTCTTGTCTTGTCCTTCTTCCCTTTTATTATTCCTATGGAGATATGGTGTACGCCGGTGTATCCAGGTAACAATCCATTTTATCCTCTATTTCCTTTAGGATCATAAATGGAAGATGTTTTTAGAAGTTGATGCTGATGACAGTGCATTGACCTGTATCAAGGTACAGATTAGCATCCATATTCTTTCAGTCATTACCGGCATCTTTGGCTTTTCATAATATTAGAAAGCTATTAATTTTTGATGTTATGACTGCTCATGATATTAGAAATGCTCTTTTTAACAAAGCTATTTGTTAGTTGGTGTTGCGATGTTATTAATTAGTGTTGTATTATTTCAGTATGTGATTGTAGTGCCAGTTACATTTTTTGCCAACATACACAAAAGGCACAGAAACATCTTTTGTAGTTCTATTATCAATTTATAGTTCTGTTATCAGTAATATTCAAAAGAAATATTAAAAGATCTTTTGATTCTAGGATGTCACTTTCCACCTCCCAATGTCTCTGGAGTATTATACAGTAACATCGGTAAGATCATTGTTTTGTTATTTTTGAGTTATTGCATTTAGTACAAATATATTTCGCATACTCGCGGGCGCACGCTCTTGCACACACGCACAAACACGCAAATCTTCTGTGACACAAATTATCTTGAGTCGCTCTTCATTTTCTGTTTACAATGATACTACTTTCATGTGATTCTGCATATTGATTTTATGATTTTATGTACTTGTACAAGTCAATAGTGTTTATATTGTATTCAATTTTGTTTTAGCCACCGTACGTTGTAGATCGATGGCAATCTTCAGGCAATGATAACTCCCCTATTTACGTAGAGTGTACCGTTTCTTATGAGGTAAAGTACAGTTCAATTCCTTGGGCTACAATTTTTTGTGCACTTATCTGCTGTTTGTTGTCGTTATTTCGTATATTATGGCCAGTTTTAAGCTTAGACCAGGGATAACCAAGCCCCAGGGAGGAAATATGGAAAATACATGGTGTCGGACATTTTCTGGAACTTCGATCAAATCAGTTTGATTGTTGTTGACGGGGTACGCGCTGTTGAGTAGGATCATTCATTCAGCTGAGCATGAAGAGATTGTGGGTCTCACTGTCCAGTTTTAACTCAGTTGAAACCAAGTGCCTGGTGAAATAAAAAGATTCCCATTCACCAAGGATGATCGTCCGAAATTTTCAAAATTTTTCTCTCAGTGATACCGGCGATTTAAGTATTTGTGTCGGAAATTTCCGATGTCCGGTGGCTATTTCCACACATGTGAGCCAAATCCGGCCCCGGCTACTACCCAATCCGACCCCAGTTCTTGCGGAAAGAGTGCGTATATGTTCAAAATAATATGCTGTCTTGACATGGGTCTTGTTTTTGTTGTACAATTTGCACTTTTTTAGTCTGCCAATGCCATTTTTCCCACAGCGGCCCCCGAAATGAACAGCGCCATCGAACTTTAGACTCTATATTGCCAGCATATGACCCCAGCAAAGGTAGTATATCGTGATTTCGGCCTCCAAGCCCAAAAGTGTTTAGTGATCCCTTGCGTAGACTACTCCTAAGCTGCTGTATGCATCTAGTAATTTGTATTTACATTCTACAGAAAAATGTCAAAAAACCACGCAATACAAAACACATGCATGAAGTTCTTCTCAAAGAAGGTGGATCGGTTTTTCAGAAAACCGTCGAGTTGACTTTGAAGCAATCATCTGCTCTTGGACAGGATGATGGGTATTCCACCCCTTCATCGGTATGCATTTGTTTCCTTATTGCTGTTATTTATAAATGTCGCAGTGTACCATAGACTCACATGGAACGAAGATGGAGCACTAGTACTAGAATATACCTTTTTTGCTCTTTCCTTATGTTATAAGAGTGAGAGTTTAGGAGCTGTACCTACTGGGCCAGTGAAGCGAGATTTAAGGCTTGTTGCCCAGTAGTGGGGACGCTTTCATAAACGCCCTGGGGCTGGTAGCTCGTTAAAGAGAATTAGAATGTCTAATTATTACACTTTTACACTGTATAATTATATATTAGACCGCAATGTATGCATACATGCATAATTTATGTGCAAATGGGCATAATTACTGCCAAAATACAGCTTTTTCTAGAACAATATGCCTCATATCAGTGCAACGGAGTCTTATTGTATTGTTGTTGCTTAATTTTTTAAAAATTTATTTTGAGTAGGCTATTATACCTAGCTTTACCAGCTAATTTAGGCCTACTATGCATGCCACATTCGAGCATGGGACCCCTAGTTTAGCATCCCCTCCGAAGGACGGCGGAGTGAGCTGTTTTGGTCGTTCATCTGGAAGGTCACCTATCCAGTTTCTGACCGTACACAGTCATGCTTAAGTTAAGCTAATGGACCTGGCTAGGCCGCTTGGCCACTCACCCCGCTAATCCTTTGCGGTTGACTGAAGTGAAGCTCAAGGGCGACCGATTACCGCCAGCATAGACCCATCGTTTCCAGTATTGACATTTCTTTCGTCCTTTCTCTTATAATTTTAGGCTACCAGTTCCAGGAAGACCTCAACCTCGCAATCAGTTTCATCATCCTCCCTCCGGTCCACAAGCGCCAGCACAGTTGCAACTCCTGATCCAACAGTAGGTACATGGGCCAGCAAAGTGTCAGGGTCGTTTCGTAAGGAGTATGTACCAAGACCCATATCTGGTAGCAGTGCAGGAGTTGTCATGGGACAGAGGGAGCCATCAAAAGGTAAATTTCACTTTCAGAGATTATGAACCTATTCCATGGGGTTATGATGTAAATTCCTGCATCTGCAATATCGGAGATCAGTAAGTTTTTTGGCGATAAGAAAGTTGTAGAAAAAATTATCTTGAAACTCAGGATAAGAGATTTACTATAAATAAATGAACGTGAGAAATTTGAGTGGAGAAGGGTGTAGTCTGTAGTATATGTAGACAGTAATTATTAGTTTAATACTTTGTAATTTATGGCAGTTTTTCATTTATCTGTAAATTGCAAGTAGTTGGTTTGAATTTGCCTCGCAGTTATGTAAGGTAGAGCTAGCTAAAAGCACTTACCTAAAATGTAATAGATTATTTGCCTTATTATTATGCTACCGTAATTCCTCAAGCCAATAAAATCATAGATTATTTACAATAAAACGACAATCGCTTTGAGTCTGCAATATTGTCATTATGAAAGGCTTCTCCGGCGATGTTGCCCAGTACTCTTCAGCCCCCAATAAACACCCCCCGCTTATTTGTTTTTTATGGATTTACTTTTGCTTACCGTCCCCTCTCGTCAGTAAGTCTTACTGCATCCTGGTCGACTTTTGAAACTCATCAGAGGTCTGTTACGCAGAAGTCATTTTTGATACTGAGATTAAGGTGCAAATCAGCAGTTTCATAGTTCAATTCAATTCAGTTCAATCCAGTTCAGCTATCTGCGACCCAGCAATCCAGCTGGAAACATGTTCGTGATAGAAGCTATTCAATTCAGTTCTTGTACTTACTTCTACTATATTGTAATGCCAAAAAGTCTGATACCAAGACTAAAACTCAGTTCATGATACTTCAGCAGGTTCGTAGTTCAATTCAGTTCAATCCAGTTCAGCTGGCTACGGCCCAGCAATCCAGCTGTAAACGTATTCATGATATAAGCCATTCAACTCAACTGTGCTTCTACTATATTGTAATGCTAAGAGGTCTGGTACCAAAACTAGAGCCCAGTTCCTGACACTTCTCAATATGCTACAACAGATGTCGTATTTGATTTATTTTAGTGCAATTTGTTTGATTTCTTGTAGGCCCAGTTTCTCCACCACCTGTCAAGCTAGCTACGCAGGAGTCTTGCTCATCCACTGGTTCTTTTTCATCGTCATACAGTCAGTCAGCCTCAATTCCAACAAGTAAACGACCCATTCGTTCCCCCATTAGCCCTAGACCATCTGGCTCGCCCTGGAATACGCCGGTACAACAGTCGCCTCAAATGAGGCGTTTCTCACCATCTGGATGCTTCCAGCCGGCTGGACATAGCTCACCAGATAAAACTCCTCCAGCTGCAGAAACAGACGAATATGCTTGGCATACTGTGAAATCGAGTAAGAACGTGCAAAGAGGAGGTGGCCGTGGTGGATACAGAAGAAGTGCTAGTGATCAAATGCATAACAGAGCAGAGCCTGGACAGAATCGAGGGAACAGGCGAGTGTCCAGCGAAGGAACAAGATGGGCTGGAAGACGAAGTAGTGGGCAAAACGATAGGCCTCCAAGATATAGAAAATCTTGATTTGCTTCAGCATTCATTCGTTTGCAGCAACATCCCCCTATAGAACATTTATTTCTCGATTAGAGATAAAACATACATTGAAATTTGATCCGCCACCTTAACTATTTATTATGTTATTTATGAGTATGGCATTACCCAAAACAGGGGCGTAGGAAGCATTCAGAAAATGTGAGGGGGCACATGCATTCAGGGACACCCCCACTAGCCAAAAGGGCGACTATACAAGCTAGAAAGGGACGATTTTGATGCAAATTTGTGTAAATTTGGGGACACGTGCCCCCCAGTGCCCCCCTGCACTTACGCCCAAAATTCAACAGATATATATTACTATGTTTCCTCTGATAGACATTTGTTACGTATTGGGCACCATATTTCCGCCTTGTAACACCGTCTTCTATTGGACTTCAGCATATACAGCTTTTACAGAGAAGGTGAATGAAATAATCACATATTTTTCTGCAGTTTGCATTTCCTGTTTATAGAACTTTTGCAAAGAACCTTGAAGATCTAGCCACCCGTACATCAAATGTCTCTTTCTTGTATCTCCATCCAGTACACACCGCATCAAAACCTTAGAAAGTTTTTAACGCCGCTTATCAAAGAAATTTAGTGTTGAATTAGTTGGCATATGATGCACGTATTACGTAATAGGCTATATGTAGTACGTATATCGAGTGTATCACATAGTAGGCTTTATGTTATGCAGTATGCATGCATTACAAATAGGAATATGTTATGTGATAAACATATATTATGCGTAGACTACAGAAAAGATATTTGACCATTTGAGGCTGTGTACAGCTTTATTGATGATTATGGTACTTAAAAATTTCTGTATGAAATGCTATTTAGTTGGCCCATGCTATGGATGAGATAAGTTTGAGATAGTCTTCTTTCTTATAAATTTTATGCGTTACAATTAGAGAAGGAAAGGACTACTTCTGTAGATAGAAAGATTGAAGGGGTCATTCTCCTTCCTTCTCTTGTAACGTTCCATAGCATACCCTCCGTTGACTTATGTCATGATGAGATAAGTTTGAGATAGTCTTGTTTTTTATAAAGTTTATGCGTTATAATTAGAAAAAGGAAGGACACTACTTCTGTAGATAGACAGATTGAAAGGGTCATTCTCCCTCCTTCTCTCGTAACGCTCCATAGTATATCCCTCCGTTGACCTATGCCGTGATGAGATAAGCTTAAGTTAGTAATGAGACTAATTAAATACCATATTAAATCACGATACATTCCCTACCTATTAGAAACATTACTAGTGAGTAAACAGCCTTTTCTTCCACTTTCATTGTTTCTGTAAACGCAAATTTATCTGTCTCGTTTTAAGCTTTCTACTCTTTGGCACCAAATAGAAGGGGAGTATAATAAGCGGGGGTAGCTAATATTTTTGCTAGAAATGCATAATTTGGGGGAGTTGTTAATAGTTGGAGGGGTCAAGGAATTCAAAATTATAGCAATTAGTTGTTACCCTTGTGTAAGGTATATAGTTTGCTTTGATTTCCTTGGTCGTTAATATTGATTTGCATTTACAAAGTAAATTCGTTTTACTTACTTATACTTTTTTAAACTTTGAAATCTTAGGGTTAGTATGGGCGGAGGTTGGAATTTTAAAAATTGCTTAATTAGGGGGGATGCTTAATAAATGCAAATGGGTGGTGAAATTTTCACAAATCTGCAACCGGCCCCCCTGCTATTCAGTATCAAAGAGTAGATACCCTGACTAGAGGTTTACTTGGTGAGCCCTCAAGACGCGGGAGCTCTTTTTGTTTATGTATTTGTCACTTATTGTACCCAAACACCCCTACTCTGGAAGTGGGCTCACGTGGGCAATTATTTTTAATCGTTGATCGTAGAGATTTTTGGGGTCTTCTTTTGATAACTATGTTATTGAGTACTTGATGTTTATGTTTCAAAAATGAGAGGTCGTATGAATTGACAAGAGAATTAAATTATGCTTAGGTAACTCAATTGATTTTCTATGAATTGCAAGAACAATTATGAACAGAAACTTTTGTGTCTAAGTCTTCTTTGTATCTTCTGCTTTGAGAGTTTCCACCCTTTCGAGATACAAGCCATTGGAAGATCTTTTGTGAACATAGTGTCGAGAATAGACCACAGTCGAGAACAGAAATTTCTGGCAGAGGTGGCCAATAACTTGTCATGTGGCAGTAGAAAAGTGAAGGTACCCATGTAGCATTTATGTTTAGGGCAAACATCAATGTTTTGTTGCATTGATTAAGTTTTACATTGATTAGTTTTTATTATTGATCTTGCATTTGTACTTTCTGGTCTTTTAGAATACTCTTTTACATTCCTAATCTCTGCAAATAATAGGACATCTGATGTGAGATGAACGTTGCCCAACCTGTTATAAATCGCTTTCCCGCTGTATATGGTGCAAGTGAAGTGAATTGTAGTATTTGTACTTCAATACCAAAGCCTGGGAAGGCGTACGATGTGAAACAGTTGGTGGTTTTGAGTAGACCACACTCCATCTCCCTACTCAAAACTACTACAGTTTTTTCAAAGAATACCAAACATTATGTCAAGCTTCAATATTCTTTAAATTTTTATGATCTTGAGTCTGGAATTATTCTTAAATTATTCTTAAATACCAAAGGCGTAACTCTGCCAAAAAATAGAAGTAATATATTCCAATTTAATTTGATGTTTTACTGCATCACAAAAATAAGCAAGAGTTTATACTTTGTATCGATAATGTAAAGTACATCTGAAAGCAGTATTATAACTAGGATACAAAAATATTCTTGTGTCTTGATGAAGCTCGCGCCTCACATTATTTTAAAATTTTCCTTAGATGTAAGCGATTCTGAGCCTCAATATTCTTGTAGACGTTGCTCTTATTAAAAGTGTGTTTTTCTGGAGGAAGACAGAGTAAGATTCGATAGATAGATATTTAAAAGATTAAGCTAGAACATTGAGTTCGTTAATTTCATGGCCAGCATTTGCATGGTTTGCTCATTGCTATAACCATATTTCAGTTGTTCAATTCTACTTCAATTATACCTGATGCTGCTTAATCAGTTCTGTTCAGCTCTTGTGATTACAATTCACTACACACAACTCATACAAAAAGTAATACAATGAAAACGAAAAGAAATTCATCATTACCAAAAGCTGCAGAGCTTCGATAGTGCATTCATAGATCTTTAAGTTTTATCCATCAAACCGTGATGAAAGGCTGGAAATTTTTCTTTGCACAGTGGCGTGGCCAGGATCGTAGCTTAGGGAGGGGGTGGTGCGAAACAGGATGTTGAACCAGGGGGGAGGTAACTACGGTATATCAGGGAATATCCTCACGTCATAGCCAGTTTTGAAATACCATCTGCTATGAAGAAGGATAAAGTGATACAGGGACGTAATTTCCGGGGGGCTAGGGGGGCTGAAGCCCTCCAATAATCTTAATGACACAAAATTTTTTTGCAAATTATACTGCGTGTAGAAGATCAGAGAATGCATCAACATCAATAACCACATGGTAGATTACGAGGGGGCTTTACAGTATATTCACTTCATATTCTAAACTTTTTCTTTTTAATTTGGCCACACATAGGCCAGACTTTTTCTATATTGCAGAAATTGTTTTAATAACGGCATTGTATTTTTAGACGCTTTAAAACTATAAAAAATGTACATTTCAATTCACAAAAGAAACTTTTTATTAAAATTGTTATTAAAATTACACATTTCGAATCTCAATTTCGAATCCGAGTCTCGAATTGAATCATCATACAAAGAAAATACAAATTGGATTTCTCCTTCTACAAAATATAAGCGGAGAAAGAAAGCAGATCATTTTCAAAATGGCATCTGCAGTTTCTGGGAAAGGCTCTTCATCTACTGGCGATTTTCCGGAAAAACCACACCAACCGAGATCAATAAAGTTTCCTATGAGAGACACAGGGAAACAAAAGCGAGCGTTCAACCCCAAATGGTTTGATCAATTTACATTTTTGCATTATCGGGAAGATAGTGATTCTGTGATTTGCCATACCTGTGCACTTACAGACAACGGCTACACAGTAATTATTTATGGTTTTTTCTATTACCGTGCAGAAAGAGAACTTTCGTGATCCTAAGTCATTTTAAAGCCTCAGAGATGGCAAAATCACTGGAGCTTCCGGAGGTTCCGCCCCCTGGACCCCCTGGGTGGCTTACAGTACCCCAGACCCCCAGCTGTTTTAGGCAATGACCTACGGTCATTGCGATAGCCAAGGTTCACTAAATTACACTAGAAATTAACCCCCTCAAAGTTTTTGTGGAAATTACGGCCCTGCTGATACGGGTCAGAGTGCTAAGCCAGATAGAATTTTTTTTGACTACACTCTGTAAACATTTATCCTCTTTGATGTAAAGATGTGCCTTTTTATAGATAGAAAAGAGCAGTTACACTTGTTATCTCAAAACTTCTTTCTAGTGTGTCAATTTTGTTGCAGATTTGAGATTGCCTCGAACACAACATTTTATCATTGGGAGGGGCAGCACCCCTTGCCTCAGTTTCAAGCAAGGTGCTACTGGGGAGCTTCACCCACACTTTTTGCCAACCAATGATATCAAAAAGGCAAATGTTCTAAAGATAGCAATTTTATCGACTTCCCAGCCCCCATTTTTTATTTTGTGGCGCCATGCTTGCCTAGGCCCCTGTCTTTGCAATGTTTGCACTGGCATCATTGCTGCAATCTTATGTCATCTGATCTAAAATTAGGTAGTCTTTTTTTAGATCATTTCAGTCTATGACCTCACTGTGATTGCATCATTGAATGCAAACGAGGTTTGATTGCACTTAAATCGAGTGGAGCAATATTTCCGCTACAGAGGATATTTTCCCAGTCAGTAAGAGAATAGAAACCAATAGGTTTTCTACTTATGTCTTGGGATTGTTGTGCTGAAAACTGTCTTACTCATCTGGAGAAGCGAGTCTTAATCAGTACGAAAGTACATGACTCTTGACTGGTTGGTTTATAGCTCAGGTGTATAGTGTTTAGAAATGAAGACAGAATCAAAAGTTAAAAGTATTTTTGACCCTTCAATTCAAAGGAGTTTACTTGTTAAAGCCAGGTTGGCAAGTTCAACATGTTGTGAACACCCTAGGAGTGAAGAGGCTGACATAAAAGGTACGTAGAATAAACAATCTGCTTGCCGGTATACTTTTATTTAGCAGATATTATTTATTTGTATAAAAACAAATGTATTCAGAGCTCGTTTTCCTTTTGAAAAGAATGTGACTTTGTTTCAGTTATAGATTTCTAATCCTTAGTATCATATGGTATAAGCGATGGAACTCTGTCACCTTCCTACTTTCATTTAAAAGTTTTGTTAGCGGTCAGTGTTAGATGTTATATTTAGGATAGGCCTAGTATGGATCCAATTTTGAAGCCCCCCCCCCCCCTGTGACTAATATGATCCATCTAGGCTTATTCAATCAGTTTACTTGGGCCTTTATAGTATACTATATATAACATGATATATATATATATATATATATATATATACATATATATATATATATTATATCATAATATACTATGTGTTGCCTTGTAGTATACGTTATGTAATTAATTTTTTCCTCAGCACAAATGAGTAGAAGCCCTATCAAATCCTTTGAGTTAATGGCTTTCAGATGTAGCTTATGTAAAGTTGGTTTTTCAGACTTGCAAGAACAGGTGAGTACACGTTTTATAAGACATTGGGTGTTCTCTCCTCAATTAGTTTAACTACTGAGAGAAGTCCTCCTTTGAAATAATTCACTACATGCAATTTTTTTCTTTGTCTACATGTTTGGTATTTATACTGTATCAAATTATCTGTAATATTGTTATTGGAGTCTAGCATATTTAATTATTTGTATTAGTTTTTTTAATGATTAATTGTATGTAAAGAATTTAAAATATGAAAACTGAAACTGAGTGGTTTGTAAGGAAGTAGTACTCAGATGCTCAAAATGTTAAGAAAGCTCAGTACTGGATTTTTGAAACTTAAGAAAGCTTTTTGGTGTTGAAGTATTTAAAACTTGATTTATCTGTGTACAAAATGTCATGTATGTAGTGTTAGCTATTTACTAGGATGTATCATCATTTCAAGTGTACATGTAATGTTGCTTTTTAACTATCTATTAATGTGTATGCACAAAACATTGGAACTAAAAAATTTTTGCTAAGAAAGTCTTAAGAAAGTTTTGATACTGGAATTGTGAAAAAGCTAAGAAAGTTTCAGTTCTGGATGAAACAACTTTCTTATAAAAAAACATGTATTTTTGCATCTTTGAGTCATAGATTAGAGCATTAGTTAGTAAATGTGTCATTATTCAATATTTGTAAATGCCATTTTTGTGTAAGTTAAAGTCCTTCAGAATGCATGTAATCAGAAGTGATACCAGAAAAATTACTTAGTGGGGTGACAGTTGTGGGGTGGTAGTTGTGAGGTTTTTTGAGTAGAAAATGTTGTCTTCTAAATTGGCTCTAGCCATTAGATACCTGAAAATCCAAACTCTAGAGTTTCTTGATAATCTGCAATTCTTGTTTGGTATTGCACCCCATATACTCTGTAGCACCACCAATGTAAACAAATTCTATTATGAAGGGATGCTATATGAATTGTTACTGAGGAGGTTACGAAAGGGGAACTGAAATTTTGAGGCTCAATTTTTTAAGTGTTTATTGGTGTTAAAAATTATGGTTTTAATAAAATTTATTAAGGTATGAAACTACCAAAGTACAATTTGAGCTATAGCACATAGGATCTGGTCAATACATTGGCAAGAAGCATTAGTGATCAAAAATGTGATTTCTAGCAAACTATTCCATAATTTAATAAAACTAGTGTGATGAACTATCATCTATATCATGTTTTTTTTACAATCAAAATAGTTTTGTGCTTTATTCTATTGGGGAATTTTGTTTCATTTTTTAGAGATCCCATTTCAAGTCAGACTGGCATGTATTTAATGTAAGGCAGAAAGTTAAATTCAAAGAATCCATAGCAGAATCAGTGTTTATTAGCATGTGTAATAAAGAAGAAGACATTTCAAAAGGCTTTGTGGAAAACTGCAGCATGAATGAAGATGAAACTGATGATGAATCTGAAGAAGATATGAAAAATGAAATTGGTTCACCTAAGGTTATGTTTTTGACAGATATTGGACATTATTTCTCAATTTACAGAGCATTATTGGAAAAAGAAGCAAAGGTAATCTTACAATGATAAAATTTCTTGTTCTAATTTATTCAATATTTGTATTGATTAGCGGTGCAACTTCTGTTAGGATTATGGAAGTTTTGTATCAAGTTATGTTTAGAGAATATTTTTGCAACATGCAAAATATTCTCTTCAAATAACTTGATATGAAACCTCCATAATTCAAAAAAGTTGCAACTTTAATCAATACAAATATCTTTCAGTTGATTTGATAGCCAATTTGTTATAGGTAGGTGCCAGAAAGTTGTTTGTTGTATTGAGATTTTCATTGGGAAAAGTATATTAATTGAGAAGCTTTGAAAGTTGCCTTTCTGGGATGGATTATGATTTAGTGGATTGAAGTAGTATGGGAACATTTATGTTTGGATGGATGAATGGATGGATGGATGAGTGGGTGGGTGGGTGGGTGGATAGGTGGATGGGTTGGATAGATGGACGGATTAAGATGATGGATTGAATGGATGGATTGGATGGATAGATGGATGAATTTATGAACAGATGGATAGATTCAGGGGTGTGAGTAGGTGGATGTGTAGTTGGATGGTTTTTAGCTAGGTGGGTGCAGGTGCACTGGAGCTAGTGGGCTGGGGGTTGCACTCCCTTCTACTTTTTTGCTAGTATATGATATCATGCAATAGATAATCTATCCACTATAAGATATAATGCATTTTATTATTCAAAAAGAGGTTGTCTTGCAGTCTAGTCAATTACTTTGTTTACAATATAGCATCAATTGTATAAGTATCTATTGTCATTAAGGGTAAATGTTCAAGTTGCTGTCTGCTGGATACAGCAATCAAATCTCTTGGAAATGATAATTCTTGGATAATTTTAATGATGTCTGGTGGACATTTTGCCGCTGCAGTTTTTCAAAAGTAAGCAACACTTTACATTTGATGCATTGGTTTTTGCCATGATTGACTGTGCTATGCCATCATATTCATCATTGCCATCATCATCATCATCGCCATTACCATCATCACCATCATCAGTAGCCTGTCACAACACTGCTTGCAAATAGCCTCCACATTGTCCTCCAGTCATTGTGATCTTGTGAACTCTGAGTCCACATACTGCCTGCCTTCTTCTTGATGTTATATCTCTACCTTATTTTGGGTTTTCCTTTTGCTCTCTTTCTGTCCAATGTGGCCTATTCTGTTGTTTTCTTGGCCCATCCATGGTTATGCATTCTTGGTATGTGTCCTTCTCACTTGACTTTGGCTTCAACTGCTTTCTGAATGACATCCTTCACTTTTGTTCTTGCTCTTAAGTCTTCACTCCTGATCTTATTTCTCTTTGTGATGCCTACTGTTCCTCACTCCATACTTCTCTGAGTGAAGCATGGAAAGAACAACACATTACATTCTTCCATATGTCATGTTAATATGTTATCTTTATCTTGTGTGACATGTGATCTAAACATATTTATCAACCATACATTTCTCCTTTTGAAGGCAGTTCACAAATAACTACTCTGCCAACAAAACTTGGAATCTACAACTAAGCATAATAGCAAACATAAAGTGCAGCCAAACTTAAATATGAATGGCAAGAAATCAATGTCAAGCATCAAAATTACAATAACTCAGAGTACCTATTACATACATTGCTGACACATTCTTGAATATATCTGCAATAATGGAATAAGTGCTTATAATTACCAGTCGTGATTCTATTGGGAGCTAGGAGGGCATTGCTCCCAGAAATTTTCTTGGCTCCTTTTTTGCCCCCCCCCTACTTTTGTAGGAAGACATGGAATTTTGACAACTGAATGCAATTATAACTGCAAGCAATCAAAAATTAGGAATATGTGCATGGAATAGTTGTGATGCTTCTAGGCTGACACTGTACTTTCACTTATGCAAAACCTCTCTAGCTTTTTTCATTTTTTGACCTTGCATGTAAGCAACAATTTCTGGTAGAGTGCCAAATTTCAATGCATTTCTTGCCTCTGTAATTTTTCAGTTATGTCCTGCAATCCTGTTTCTTTGTTATTTTATCTGCTCTCTTTGATTGCCTCTTTTTCATTTACTCAGCTTTTACATTTATAAGGTGTTTCATATGAAAATAAATTTATGAGCCACAAAATAGTTTAGCAAATTATGTGTTCCTTTTTTCAATTTGCCCTTTACCAGCAATCACCCTCAGCATTTCTTACCATGCAATGTTTTTCAGGTCTCCACACCTCTTTTCCATACTGCCTATCCAAATATTCAATGGGTTTGGCTGGCACATATGTATGAAACCATTCAAATTTGACAGCTTTGAAAGGGAACATTGTCTCCAAAGGTTGTTTCTTGAATCCGTGGAAGGCAATGCTAACTGTTTTATTGTCAGCCCAATATGCCCAGATGTCAATATTGTTACCATTAATTTTACTGAAATACAGCTTTACTTTGAATTCTTCAACATTATCAACAACATATCCATATTGTTTGTGCAATCGTTTAAAAGTGCTCCAGAACTCAGTCGAGTTCCAATAGTCAATATGAACGATGAGATCCAGGTCTCTATCGTATGGAATCATTTCTTTGTTTCGTACCCAGCCAATGACACCTCCACTAATCATAGTATGAGATACTCCTTGCTTTTTTAGCTCTGTAGTCACATGATCAAGTAGCGTTAAAACGTGATGACGACAGCAAGGTGGGGTGTTTATCCTAACGTTCTCCTTAAAGTCATAGAATGGATGTTCTTTGCACTCTCTCGTATTTTTATCACACCCAGTGTTAAGAGATGTATTACCGTCAAATGATATTCGTTTTATGTTTTTGCCAATCCATGGTCTTGGACAGGAAGTGACGTTGTATTCTGCTATGCTCGCATGATAAACTATTGTCCAGTCCTCTCTCTTATATTCCCACTGTGGGCAGTTTGTGCTCCGCTTTGTACTTTGTGTAATCATCACCTTTGTAGTCCTCATCTTCTTGGCACCTGATTTCTGCTTTATCATACCTATTCTTTGTATCTTGTTCTTGGCATAAACCCTTGCTTTATTTGTCGTTTTCTGTTTAAGAAATTTCTTTTTAGATAGTTGTATGTGTCTGTGCTGTTTCCTTTTTGGCACTTGTGGTGGATCTAAAATGAAGGAATTTACATTAAATAAACCATAATTATTCCTTTGTTATATGATAACAGAACACATTACTATTTAGAACACGTAAGAACTTGTATGTATTCGTTTGACTCACCAGTAAGTCTGTTCTTATGTGATGACGTTACATCTATCATATATCCTTGAGATGGTTTTATCATTTTCTTATGTTTTCCTGAATACTTGGTAGACAACCATTTGTATCTGCTTGTCCTGAAAACACTCGTGTTAGTTCTTTCATAGCTTTCTCTTCTGCTTGAAGTCAACCAGAATTTTATTTGATTATCAGGATATCGTTTTTGCAGTAACACCAGAATTGCTGCCATAATCACTGAAATCATTATCACTGCCCTCATCACCATTCTTGGCCTCATCTCTTTTTATTTGGGCTCTACAAAGCTAGTTTGCTGTCTGAAATTAAAAATACCATGCCAGTGTGAGAAAGTGCTGAAACTTATATTGAAATGAAGTAAAATTTTAAGT
Organism: Cassiopea xamachana; assembly: GCA_900291935.2. Taxonomy (NCBI): domain Eukaryota; kingdom Metazoa; phylum Cnidaria; class Scyphozoa; order Rhizostomeae; family Cassiopeidae; genus Cassiopea; species Cassiopea xamachana. The sequence goes on along the minus strand of OLMO02000257.1, from coordinate 16,846,878 downwards.
CGTAACCTTGTTCTAAAAAATAGTCTGTGACGTTTCGACTGTTATGGTTAGTTTTATCATTGAATGAAAGTTTCCTATTTGAAGTGTGCCTGTTAACGTTATGGCGATGCAAATGAAAGCACTAAATTTATTTGCATTGCTTTTAAGTGCTGCCTCTGTTTGAATTCATTACTCGCATTACCTAGTGGCATTGTTTTTGTTATATCGTTATGTCCGAGGGGTGTATCAGGCCTCATTAAAAGTGTCTTGTCCCTACAAGGGCAGATCTACGAAAAATGTGCCTGCAGAAATAGTAGAATGTAATAGATTCCCAAATACATATTTTGATGAAAAGTGCCTGCAGAAAATTGAAGTTTGACATTTTGTGCCTTCGAGGGGCGCTTGACGCTCGTTTAAATTAATGAACTTCAAGGTGTATCATTCTTAGAATAGTGTACGAGATTTTTGCGACTTTGTTGTGATTTTTTCTTGAAGTGATATGCCCCTCGGTTATGATCTATGCCTTGTACTCGTGATATGAAAAGGATCCTGGGAGCATTAGCATAGAAATTGTCTCTTTGGCTTTTACCTACACACTCTTTTACCGATACTTTAGTACTAGGGTTGAGTCTGCCGATTTCCAATAGTTTTTATATCATGGGTTTTGGGACTTACCGATGCTCTACATAGCACGTTTCCATTCGAAATTTAGTGAAATTTCTATTAGCTTTAGAATACAATATCAACTCCATGTCTGTACTGTTCTGTTGGCATTTTGCTTGACTTCAAGTTGTTGCCTCTTCTCATCAACCCAACCTTAATGAAGAATTGCCATCAATAGGGTGTTGAAGGCATAATTGTTTTAGGAATAAGGTTTCTAGCCCCCTCTAACCTTGTGCAAATCCTGGTCTGTACACAACTGCATGAAGCGTAGTGTGCAATTGTATGCTGAATAATATATTCACTTATGTTTTTAGTAACTATCTTTTGTGTTTGTTATTGTTTGTACTATTTTTTAAATTTAAATAGTTAGTTCCAGATGCTGTATTCCCACTAATATAGAACGAAACTTTTCTGTTTTATGAAAATCAAATCCTTATCGATGACTTTACATGTAATATGCGCTTGATGGTAGTGTTTGGAATATTGAATTTCATAGTTAGTGGCAAAATAACCGTTGTAAGACAAACCTTGGCAAAACTTGTTTTAGAAAGCAAATTATATCTTGCTTTCTCTTTTTTGCCCTCTGTTATGCCTTGAAATTCACACCACCATTGCTATTATCTTCTGCAAAAATAATTTATTTTTGAAACAGGTAATCAATAAGTTCAGGTTTACCAGATGGTTTACATAGCTGTATACATTTTGATTTTTAAACTGCAGGTATTCTCTTTTTAAAAAAGCATTTAAGCACTGCCAATTGTGATCATGTGCTATCATTATGCTTAGGCCATGTAAGAAGAATAATAACAGATTAATTTGCAAAAGTTGTTGTAAAGTTGTAAAGTTGCATAATGTCATAAATTTGTTTTAATTTCAAGTAAGCACATATAATAGTGTTCATGTGCTATTAGAAATGTTTGATGGAAGAATTAGAAAGCTTTAGTTTGAAAATTTTCCAATTATTTGACCTTCACCACCAACTTTATCTTCAGATACAGTGATTGCAATACAAAAACCAAGATACAAGAAATTCGGACTATAGCTGCAATAAGTTGTTGGCATTTACTCGCGTCTGTGTGTATGCTTATATTTCATTAATTACTTTCTCTTCTCTTTACACAGGCAAGAACTGATAGCTCACAAAACAATTCACCGCTATGTTGTGCGTGCTAAGAGAGGAACTGTTCAAAGTCAACGAGATGGTAAACAATCTGGCAAACCTCCAAGGTATATTTTTTGTAGGATACTTTTTTATACACGTTTTTTATAAGAAACATGCCTGTAAGAAACATAAGGCTGAAATTAGGCAAGAATTAAGAAACATGCAAGAAACATAGGCAGGCTGAGTTAAAAATAGTACCTTTGAAAAACGGTTTTACTAGTAAATAAATCAAATTAGTAAGGCAATAGAATGAACATCCATTACATGCCTCACAAAACCTGATCATCCTTTTTCTTGCATCACAATTGCTTAATCTGGATTGTTATTGTCATTGGAAGCCTCTAACTTGAAGAAGTATTTAAGAAACATTTCGGGCTGGGTTTGACGAAGGGCTAAGAAACAGCCAGGCTGAAACCAAAGAGTTCATTGCTTATAGTAAAAGAATATGTGTACTGCAGCATTTGAGGAAAGATAAAAGAATGAACCAAATTTCTTGCTAGAAACAGATAACTGTAGTTGCCAACAGTTCATGCCTGGAAGGAATTAGTGCAAGAAGCCAATTCCCACGAGAGCCCTTGTCTGTACAAGCGATTGCTCTTATTTATTGGGAATTGCATGTGTGATCAACTGTTTTTGCATCCGAAATTCTTGTTACTGAAGCTTTTCAAATGTCTCATTTGGAAAAGCAGGATAGAGCAGAGTTGTGGAAGCAAATGGTGACAGTCACTGGTGTTGCAGTTGCGACAACGAAGTTCCTATTTAGCATGTGCGATTACACGATTGATAGTGATGTTGGCACGGGCGATTTTTCGCTCGTGCTAGGGATTTCACACATGTGCACGTGCAATCGTACGTGTCTCCGTGCAGGGAGTGGTTCAGTTAGTAAAGATAGATAGGATCACTTTGCTTGGTATATTGAGTTAAAGCTGTTTGTCATTCGATAGTCTGGTGTATTTTGAATATTACGATTTAGAGAAAGTACTTCAGATCACGAACTCTGGAGCTACCAAGCTAATTAATTCCAACAAAGTAGAAAGAAAAGAATTACTATAAAATTTTCTCTAGGAGAAAAAAAAATAGAACTATAAAAATCCTAGTCCATTAATAAAAACGTTGCACAATCTGCAGATGCAAGTACTTCCTTTCCATAATTTCATTTTCTATTTGAAATTAATTAGTGTGCCTTTGTCCTAAATCTCCTCTGGTAATGAGATCCATAAATGGTGACCTGTGTACTGAATATTTCAGTTTCATAATTTACTGTCTTGACATTCAACAATTGCAAATAATTTTTTTACGTATCAATATTATGTATCAATGAAGTATTTTCAAGCCAATCAAAAAACATCAACCATATTTGCATGAATGATTTTGCTACCTTATTACTTTATCCCATGTTTTGATAGTTCGTTATGTCCAAAGATAATTTGACCTCTTTCCTGATTCAGATCTGCTGGAGCGCACATAAGAAGACAGAATGAAATTGCATTAGTTTCGGTAAGGTGTTCAAAATTTTGAAAACAGAAACTCGACTATGAACAATTATTTTTTAATAGTTTTTTGTTATATCATTAAGATTGTTAAATATATGAAATCTTTCTGTTTTTCATTTGTTAGTTGTATCATTTATTTATAGCTGAATAACTCCTTGTAGTAAATGTTGAGGATTAAATGACGTGTTTCACAACATACATTGGAGCTGCAGCCGGATGGAACTGGTGTAAACCGGTCTGTTGCGCCTAAGAGTTGTAATGTATTTTCATTCTGCTCAAAGTATTATCTTGTAATTGTGTATTTTGTTATTCTAACTTTTTTGACCGAGATGTAAGAAAATATTTTAAAATATCGGAGTATAATTTTCCGGCATCTGCTTCTAGGAGATTAGGGCATTGCTTCAGAAGTGGACAGAACATGTTGATCATGCAGATAGAATATTTTTGTCTTGGCCACAAAGAGCAAAAACGATACTATTTGATGGTAAAGAACCGATGCTTAGAAAATGTAAGTACGTTTAACTAAATATTCAGAGCCCATAGTTAAACTCTATTGGTTACCCTTATCTTGATTCAGGATATGACTGTTGCTAGTTGGGGCTTCAGAGGAGGTAAAGTTCCAGAAACTGAAGGAGCGAAGCGATGCAAAGAAAGTTATGTCACTGCGTACGATGTTTATTGGCTTATGATAGATCAAATTGATATCAGGCTCTGAAGTGAAACTACTCTACTGTCTCTAACAGACAGGCCCCCTTCTATTTGTCTCAGGAGAATTTACCCTCCCCCCGTTGCTCATTAGCACCACTCTTCTATTTAGCAACTATTTCCTTTTCAGCTGATCCCAGAGTTACCAAAGTGCCGTTTGTTACTGGTAAGCCCACGCTTGACGAATTGAAAAGAACTCACCAACTGCTTTCAACTTTTACTTTATCAGGTTAGTTTATTCTACCTTTAGCGTTGTTTTAATTTTATTTTATACGTTCGATTCCATATATGCTACCGTAACGTTCATAAGAATTGGTTCGAAGCAGAATGAGAAGTAGAGCGGTACCAAATCAAAGGCTTTTTTGATATCGGTATCTAGAATTAAGGGGCCGCTCATTGTTTATGCCTCAGTTTGGGACTGAAGAGAAATTGGTTGGGTAAATGGTGTTCAGGCAGCTTTAAGGTTGGATATATCATTTTTTCATCATGAAAAGGTTGGGTAGCATACTCTTAATTGCTCTATATTGGTTGGTTAACCATTATTTTTATAGTGCACGAGGTTGGGTAACCAAAATAGTAACAGTAAACAGCTGTGTTCGTATAGCATTTTGTACTTTTTTGTATTATTTTTGTCGTATTTACTTTGCAGATAGTCCTGACGACAGTAGTTGACAGAGGCTTGCAGAGGAATACTGAAGTTTTGTGATAGCATCATGCAAGTACTGTATTTCAGCCCAACTTCAAAATTGGAGGGACATATGGAAGGTCTCAGTGATTGTGTCAACCGTGAAATTAGTTCCAAGTTTGATCGAAAACGTAAAAGCACAATTATAGCATGCTTGAGATATTTTTGTTTTGAAATTTGTGAAAGTGTGAAGCGCCGTATGATAAATGAAAGATATGTAATGATATGGCATGTAATCAGCTGCGAGCCACAAGCCATACGAAGGAGGATTAGTGCGTCCTATTCAGCCGCTGTCTTGACTAGAAGAATTCCCAATGGCGTTAATGGGAAAAGCCTTGCTTTTCACACATTCGTTATAGGTCGTTAGCTTTTCGTAGACAGAGAAACAGTGTGCTCCTTGGAACCGTTATGTTATGTAATGCGCGAGTTGGCGCCAAGGCCCAAACCCATCAGTCTTTTTTTCTCTTGGTTGTTAATCTACGTCTGTTTATAAACTTCCGCACACGTTTTGGTGGTTTCCCGGTCTTTCGTACGCTGACGAGTGTGGAGTAAAAAGACTTCAGTGTACTAAGACCCCATTCACACTATATCGGATTCATCTTGTACCACATTCTTGACCGAATCCGATATCAAAATTTTACATTGTTCACACTACTCCACTCCGCTTCATTCACGTCACTAAAACTTTTCATGGCAGCTGTCACTGATTGAAAATTGATTGTTGTAGATCGCAATCTAACTCTATTTGTGCTGATTCTAACATATATTCATGAACTCAGAATCTTCGAAGAAAACTCATTGATACATCGTACGCTTCATCATATTACAATTCCTAACATATTATGTCTTTCTTTACTTCAACTCAACTCAACTCAACTCACTCAACTAACTCAACTGATTCGATTACAAACTACGGGGTTATATATTTCTAATTTCTTGGCAATACATGCAACAAAACAAGTAAATTAGGAATAACAGGAAAGTTATACTTGCTTCTAAATAATTCCAACCTATTGCGGCTCTACTATTAGTCAGTCCATTAAAGCACCGCTATGTTAGTCAGCTCCTTTGAATTACAAATATGTATATATATATATATATATATATATATATATATATATATATATATATATATATATATATATATATATATATATATATATATATATATATATATTTATTTGTAATTTGTGATTTCTCTCAGCGATACGGAGCATATCGGATTCATCCGGTATAGTGTGGATGGAAGGCCTATTTGATATAGGAAGTAATCCGATATGTGATGAATCCGGTATAGTGTGAATGGGGCCTAAGATTTCGTTCTAGTTGCTCTTGCAATCTGCAAATGTCACTTCAAATAAAGATTTTTCACTTGAATAAAATGTAGTTGAAACATTAAGAATTTAACGCTTTAGGAGAAATTAGGACCTTTGTAATAAGGTTATAAAGTAAATTATATTGAAAGTAGGCATTCCTTTTTCTGCTTGATCTATGGCACATAAAGCAGCTTTTACTCTATTTTGCATGATATTGAAATTGTGGAATATGCTATGCAGCGATTTAAATGCAAAGAAATAGATAAGAATTGTGATATTTGAACACTTTTCTTTGCTAGCTTTCAAATGTACGTAGTGTGTAATTAGCAATGTCATCGAGTCGACACTTAAAATATAGAAGTTCCTCCAGACTCATTTCTTCGCTCACTACTTGCTAGGCCAAGTTAAATTTTACAACGTCAACGTGTTTCAGTAATAAGAGAATGCCTCAAATGGCATTAGTTGAGCAAAGCCATTATTGTGGAAGATGTTTTCTATATTTTTCAAGACTGAAGTTTTCTTTGTATGTATCTTGGCATACATTGAGGTACAGTTGAACCTCGATAAGTCGAACTTCCAGGGGAGACAAAAAATTATGTTCGGCTAATCGAGGTTTACATTCCCGGAGGTTGAATTTTGCTTCCAAATGCCCCCGGATCACAATGGGTCAAGGGTTGGACATTCAACTAGGAGTTAAACCACTATAGTTTAATTGGGCCGTAGTAGCACTTTTTCATCTATTCAGCCAAATTTTGGGGTTGCCCTAAGTACATTCAATTCATTGGATTCTTTCGTAAATCCATGTGGTAAAGACACAGTTTTCATAAAGATTAAAAATCATTTAATTTTGATGATTGAGTATCAATTAAATCCAAAAAGAAATTAAGTGCGTGTATTGTGTGCCAGTGCGTTGTACTTGACCAATATTAGATCCCAGATCCTCAGATTTTCGAAAATTTCATTTCTTTTTTACTTGCCAGGCACTCTTCAAACGAGCTCTCAACCACCTTTTTTGGACCATACAACCCAAGGTATGCTTAAATGTCTGCGAAAGCACTGTTTTAGCCGGCTGTGCAGAGTTGTCAAATGCCCTTAAATGCCCTCATTGGCAATTTGGACAAAGAAAAACGTGCAAAAAACTATATTTTATTTCCTGAAAGCAGATGCCTCAAGAAACAAATGCTCGTTTAAAGTGAAAAGGCAAGCAGAATCGTCACGAATTCCTTACGACCTCCAAACTTTTGAAGGTGGTGCGGTTTTGAGATGAATTTAATAAAAGAACGGGATATTTAGTATTTACCTATTAATCAATCGATCAAATTGATCAAATGTTGATCAAGCTTGCTGACAGGACATTTTCGAACGCATTTTCTTTGAATTTACCGAATTTTTTCGACTTAAGCGGAGTTTACTCGACTAATCTAGTTATTCGACTTACCTGGGGTATTTTCTGTACATAAAGGATACCAAGACAAAGGGAAATGAGAAAAAGTTCGAGATCGGAGGAGTTCGACTTTGCCGGTAGTCCACTTATCGAGGCTCAACTGTATATGAATGAATTCGCCAGGCTATACCTAAATTTTATGAAACAGATTAGCTTTTAGACATGCTTGTAGTTGATTTCTAAGCTTAAACCTGAGTTTTTGGACATTTGGCAATTTTTTGCCTTTGATCTAAATGAAACGTAAGGTTTCCCAAAGATAAATACGACTGTAAACTGAATTTTTATTGCTTTTAAACACAAACTTTCCAAAAACCCCTCCTATACCCTGAAGATTCTCCTTCTGTTCAAACAGTTGGCTACACCCCTTCGTATCGCTACACAGTATAGACCATTTATCTTCCATTTTTGTGTTTATCCAGGGCTTTAGAATGAAATCTTTGTCAGGGTCGAAATTAATTTAGATTTGTAGAAAATTAAAACAATTTCTCAAAAAGTTATTTTTTATATTGGTTGTTTGTTCATAGACAGACAGGCTCTACTTTTGATAGCATAATTCCACTCTATTACATCAATTTCAACTCATCAGGTTTCAATCCATTCAACCTGTCAAGTTCCTAACAAGCCACAGAGCTCAAGGACGCTTACAGCACGGGGGCAGCGGGGGCTGTTGCCCCCTGCCCTCCACCAAGGGGGCGAGAGGGACAACATTTGCCCTTCTGATAGAAGGCGTTTGGATTTTCTTTCTGTACTCTAATTACCAATAACAATCCCAAAATTGCATTTTCAGCCATCTGGGAATTCTAATATTAACAATCTTCCTCTGGGCCCAACCTTGGTAGGCCCATTCATTTGACACTGGGTATAAGAGATTCGCTTGAAACTTCTTTATGTTATACAAGTGTTGCCGTAAGCCCTTGAGCCTCCCCCCCACCCCACTTATGAATAGCGAGGGACACGTTGATGAAAACTTAAGAAAGTACAACGATTATTGACAGCAGAAGCAACCTAATAATGGTGTTTTAGGAAGACTCATTTCCAAGTTGCCCACTGGAGAGCATGTCCCATTTCGTTCAGAATTGCTTCATGCGCCTTTGAATAATTCATTGTAATGAAAGAGATTTATATATGACATGACTTAAAATTCGTATCTTTGGTGCTCTTTGGGTAAATCTTGCCCCTGCCCTTTTCCTTCTGCAGGCGTCCCTGACAGAGCTCCAACGTGTTCTCGAAAGTAATGAAAACACTTCACTGCAAAACACCTGTTACTTAATTTCAGTGTATAGCTACTTGTCCTCTAGCCCATGAAACATTTGCGCTTGTGAAGTCACTAAACATTACCTACTCATAAAATTTGGTATTCTGCCTAGAATAGAAAAAATAGCACGTGTTCTTTCCACCCAGTGTTCCATAGCAGCTATCAATACACAGCAGAAAAGCTACCTGACAGGTATGAGAATGATTTGATTGGTCAAATCGAGGCCAGAACTCAATGTGGTCACTGTACAAATCAATGGGCTCATTGTTCTTTCACGGTGTTGCCACTGGGAGCGAATTTTGAACGCTCGATCATAGGTCTACTATGAACAATGCAGAACACCCAATTTACTGAATTTTCATTTCTTCCATTTTTCTGCTGAGTGAGTTTATTCAGAGGAAGAAAATATGCAACTGGAATGACCTTTGAAACATGGCATGATAGTTTGACCATTTTTATCAAAACCACCTGCGTCATATTTTCGCAGCTCAATTTTTGGGCGAAGATTCTCTTTTGTAGAGTTAAGTTGCAGGACGTAAGCTTAGTGTTGTAATACCAGGTGTAGAACAGAGTTTGGCGGGAAAAAGGTTCCCCTCCAGCAAACTATCATTCGTACAATATAAATTCCGGACATAGTCTATGACGTCAGGAACTTGATCACATGGAATAACATTTTAAACAACAGCCGCAACACTCAACCTTCATTTGTCGATGGTGCAACGTGGAAGGAGGTAGTGCTCGAAAATGGCATCAAAAGCGATCTACGAAGCTGATGCAAAGTCTTTGATTTACAAATTCTGCCAGCATGAGCATCTTAATCGTAATAGTCTACTTAGGGTTCATAGGACATCATCGATTGATGAGGAGGTGACTGCGAACGAATGGCTCTCAAACCAGGTAAAAGTCTTGACAAAGAGCAGCTGAAATGGAATTATAGAAACTGTTTCGTTCTTTAACTATGCATGATATATAAATAATGAAAGATTCTGTCAAGCTGTAGAGATGTTAGCTTTTGAAATGTTGCTCTGCATAATGCCATGAAAGTTGCACATTGCTTTTGCAGTTCATTTGCTCAGGTACCCCTCCCCCTTTCGCAAAACAATTTCGGCACGCCACACTTTTGGTGTGATGTATATGTCAGTTATTTCAGGGTTCACAGTGAACCTGGAATACCTGGAAAATAGGCAATCTTGACGAAAAGTCAGGGAAAATCTGGAATAGTCGGGGAGCTTTCTATACTTTTTGTCCAAGTCAGGAAAAAGTCAGGGTAGACAGATTATTTAGTCAGCATATTTTCATGAACTTTGCATCGTTGTTGGCAAAGTGGTTGTTTCATTTGTTGTCTGTATGTATGAACATTATCACTTCATGTAAATGTGCATTAGTAAGTGTGCATTACCGATCTTTCGGGCTCTATTGTCTTTACTTATTGTTGTAAATATGTGAAATGGGAGTCGGGGGAAAAAGTGGGGTTTTTACTACCAGTCGGGGAAAAGTCATTGAACTGTCAAGGAATTTTGATTCACATATTGAGTACGAACCCGTCCATAGTCTTAGCTTTTAAAACAGTTTTTGCTCGCGTGCGTCCTGCCATGTGATTGTTCGATGTGAAGTATGAAGTATTTTGTTTAATTCAATATCAGCCATGCATGTCATTTGATTTGTGTGATAGAATGACTTGCTGCCTGCTTGTTGATGAGCAATCTGCTTATTGTGTTTATGCCTATTAATCTAGGCTAGATATAGCTATAAATTCTTTATTTACACCACTAATAACATCTCTGGCTACTTGCTATTTTAGCTAGTTTTAGAATAGCTTTATGATTGGCACTAGAGCTATGTGCAAATTATGATAGTGGTGTGCAAAGAGTTTTCCTCTTTCATAAATTGGAAATTTAAAGTTGAAATGCAGATTTCTGTTTGGCAGTATTAGCTGAAGTGTTTATAGGTGATGGTGGACTATAGATGAAAAAGTAATTGCTATGTGTAACTCACACTTCATAGTGCCTTTCCTTTGGGTATATTGATAATTTTTATGTAAACTTGGAATTTTTAAAACCACTACAGCCTGATTTTACTGAGAATTATGTAAAGTTCTGATGTTAAAGCCTATTATTTGCAGCTCAGAAAAGGGGTGGCCAGCCTATAGCCTATATACTTCATCCTCCCTGCATAGGAGCCATCTATGGCTTGTATGAATCATAATATTATAATGCATTGTATCATCTTTGGGCTTTTTTTATTACTGTCATCATTAGATTATTGTCTGTTTTTTTTTACATTTGGCCTGTCTCAAGAAAAAGTTTGATTGGGTGTAGTTCACCCATCTAAGGGTTGCTCACCCCTGTCCTAGAATGATATTTTTAATAATGATGCAATTTAAACCAATTGTAGAAGCTAGTTGTCAAGCCAGATCAGCTCATCAAAAGAAGGGGAAAGCATGGATTAATCAAAATCAATGCATCTTGGGGAGATGTCAAGCAGTGGTTAAAAGAACACATGCAGAAAGAAATCAAGGTTTGTACTTCATTTGTGTTGCAGCATGATGCAGTCATAGTTGCCAAGGTTTGGAAAGTAAAATGCCAGCACATGGGAGTGCTGTGTGGGGGCACTGAGTAGCTGTGAAGGAGTTTTCTTTGGTTTATCCCAGCATTTCTCAAATAGTGGGGGTGATGCAATGGTGGAGGGGGCACAATGCCATGTTGGAGAGGGCACAATACCATGTTGGAGGGGCACAATGCCATGCTGGAGGGGGCACATATGACCCCATCAGCTCTATGCATCATAGAATGCTAGAGATTTTTCCAGATTTTGTTGTCGCTGGAGCTGGCTGGAGACACTCTTGAAATGCTGGAGTCTCCAGCAGAATACAAGAGACTTGGCAACTATCTGCAGTCCATTTTCTATCCCATATTATTGTGTTCTGTTGGAGTCAGCTTTACTTGTGTTTCTTATTCTGATTCATAAGTTCAAAATTTAGAATCATTTTTGCTTTGTTACTAGTGATGCTCATTGTTTTTTCATAGATAGGAAAAGCCACTGGTTACCTGAAGAGCTTCATTGTTGAGCCATTTGTGGCTCATGAACAGGTAAGTTTATTTTCTCAAAGATATACTCAATTAGTTCTATTTAAATATATCTCGAGAAAATGGTTTCAAAAAAGCATTTCTAAATGCTCTTTTTACATTCAGTACAGTAATATATGTCACTTTGCTATTCATATGCCAAACACAAAAGAAGTAAGCACCACAAACTTCCTCACTCTTCATTACTAATTGCTGCCTCACTCTACACTGAACCACCCAACATTTGCCTTCACAACTTCACTCTATTTTACCCCTCTTCATTGTCTACTCTACACTAGCTTACTCTTCTTAACCTCACTCTTTAGTGCCTTACTCTTTACTATGTCACTCTCAGTTTCACATTTTAATATATTTTACTTCCTTGCTTTGTTTCTTTTGTCTTCCACCTTTTTACCAAATGCTATACATTACAACATAACCTAAAGAGGTTGGAAGTCATAAGGTTGATTTGTAAATCATATAGGTCACAAGTCTGTCTATACATGCTGGCTTCTTAGAAGCTTCCATTTGCTATTGTACAATTAGCTGCCTAGACATTTCAACTTTTTTTACAGGCTGTTGGACATTCTGTTTTGATCTATTTATCTATTTTGCTTCCAGAGTCAAGAATACTATGTCTGTATATTTACTCAAAGAGATGCTGATGTAATTCTTTTCCATCATGAGGGTGGAATAGACATTGGAGATGTTGACAGCAAGGTACATTTTGATTTTTGAATTTTCTTTTATCATCTTAAGGCAGTAAGAAATGACCCAGTCCATGTCACATGTGACACAATACTGGCAATCTATTTTCCTTTTAAAACAATATAAAATTCCACTAGTAAACAACAGCTGCTCAGTAGGAGTGTGTGGAAAAAGTGCTGTATGTGTCACAATGGAAAGTAACAACAATTTGGCAACTGTACTCACAACCTGGTAACTAGTGTTTCCCATGAGATGAATGAAAGTGCAATATATTATTTGCTTTCAAAAAAACCTGCCAAAAGCACTATAACAATTTTTTTTTGGAAAAAAGGAAATTTAAAAGAAGTTAGCCTAAAAAGTCAGTGTCATATGTGTCACATTTTTTGTCAAATGTGTCACAATTTGCTTATCCCATACAAAATCCTGTCTTCTGTGTCCCAGAAAAAATGAAAGCCAAGTATAGAGTTATGGTACCCATTATTTTCTGAGACTTAAGCTATATAAGAATCAATAAAAACAGGTTTTAACTCTTGTTTTGAATCTGAAACTTGACCTCCAGTTTCTTTTTACATGGAATGGGTCTAATATGCTCTAGTATGTAGACTCCATTTCCAGTTCAAACCAGATAATATCATGTCTGTTCCTGCTGTGAATAGGAACTCTGTGGTATCTCAATCATTAATATTAGAGCTCATAACATCTTAGAAAATACTGTTGGAAAAGTTTATTTTTTTGAGATACACTTTATCTTTCATATGAAATCTTCCTTTGAATCTTCTTGCAAAAGCAAGGGCTATATTTGCTACTCTGTTGTCTACAGTAGCCTATTGGGGTTACTTTGTGGCTTGCAATCTGTTTCTGAGAGGACTTGATTTTGGCTTGACTACCCTAAGGCATGATGTTCCCCATACCAATGACTAAGTAATTTAAGATTTGGGCCCTTATGAGTAGCAATGCCATGAGGGAATTATGGGAGCATGTGCCCCCAGTTCTCCTCAGGATTGATTTCTCATTCCTCCACATTCAACGAGGATAAGTTGAGCAGGTTGGATATTTTGAGCAAGATTGAAGTCTTTGATATTTCATGCTATTACTCTTTACTATTTTACTTTGTCTTTGATTTTGCTCTCTTTTACTGAAATAGTAAGGGGTGAGAGGAATGTGATGTTATAATCTCAGTAAGAGGATTATTTTTTTACAGAGCAGCAAATTTCAAATACCTTTATAGAGAAAATTTGTAGTTAAGTAGGCAATACCACCAAAGGGTGTAGCCTGATAAATTCCCCCACTCTGTAATGGCTGGGGAAAACTCTAACTCCCATGGGTCTAGGTTGGTTGCATCATCACATGGCCACAGGTTCTCACATTTGTATAAAACATAGAAATTGAGCATTGTATTTTTTAAATGATGATTATTAGCTTTGGCTTTCCTTTACTCTTTTAGGCAAACAGACTGGTTATTGATATTGATGAACAGATATCACCTGCAAAGATTGAAAAGTCACTTCTGTTAAACATTGCTGAAAACATCAGGTCACCACTGGCTACATTTATTCATGAGTTGTTTGACTTGTATGTCAATCTGCATTTCACATATTTAGAAATCAATCCACTTGTTGTGACAAAAGATGGAATCCATGTGTTGGATGTTGCTGCAAAGCTGGACCAAGCAGCAGAATATCTCTGCAGCACAAAATGGGGTCAATTGGAATTCCCACCCCCTTTTGGAAGGGAAGCATACCCAGAGGTTAGATATGATTGTTTATATATTTTGAAGTAACAATTTTATAATTTATTTAATAGATGTTACAAATTTTGAATATATCTCCTTGACACAGATCTATATAAAGACTTTGAAGACCCTGGTAATAGAGACTTTACAGTTTCCATAGGATTTGCACACAAGACAATTTATTTGGATAGATATTTTTCAACATATGTATAAAATTTCTCTGTTAGAGGTTTGTAGTGAATTACTGTCTATTTAACGTTTGTGACAGAAGACAGAGATTCCAACCTTTGGTATTAAAAAAGAAACAGGAAGTTGTCCATAAATACCACAATTATTTATCTCTGCACAGTTGTTGTTGCCGCTACTCGATTTGTGAATTGGATCGTAAAATGATTCCGTTGGCAGTAGGTAGTGTGTTTGAAAAGAAGAATGGGAACTTATCGAGCAAATATCGAATGTACGAACGAATTGGAAAATACCAAATGTAAACATCATATTGATCATGCAAAGCAAAAATACGCGAACAGTGCAACATAATTTGGAAAATTTGCTAATTTAGGAAAAAACGGGAGGTCATGGCGTGAAAACGGGAGGTCGAGAGCCTGGTTTGAAAATGGGAGGTTCCCAGCCAAACTGGGAGAGATGGAATCTCTACAGAAGCACCCATACAGACACTCAAAAGCATACCACATTAGGGATATTTTGGTTCAAGTACTCCTCTCTGTTAACAAAATCTGTTGGCTGGCTAAACTTTTGTTGATAGAAACTTGTCATAAAAGGATGACTGTAGACTGTGCTAGACTTTGATAGCACAGGTTGGGGTTTTGACTTGATCTTAGTTTATCTGACATTTAAAAAAAACTCACCTTTAAATATGAACGATCTATAAATGTTACAAGTTTTTATTTATTAGAGGGAACCCTGATGTAGTGGTAGCTGTTAGTTTATATTAATCTCATTTTTCTCCTTTAGCAGACATTAGTTAACTGTCATAGCATTTTTAAAGAAAATTTCAGTGGGCGACAGATCCCACTTTTGATAAAATGTAGAAGATGTGCGTTTTGTATGGAATCACGCTATATGGAACCAGCATGTATACGGCTTCAAATTTAAGAAGCTTTTTGTACTGAAGACAATATCCCTAACGACTTTTTAAGCATTGAATATTATAAACTGCAAACAATCGACAATCGGGATTTCCTTGAAACTTAGTCACATAGGTATAGTTGGGAGTCTGGGAGATTGCACCCAGAAAAATATTTAAGGCCACGACCACTCGAACACCTTCTTGCAGAATGAAGTTGTTTTCATCGTTTATCTTTATGCTGAGAAGCAATAATTTGTATTTCTGATTTTTCTTCATCGAATTAAACTGTGAAAAGCTTGAGTTGCAGTGTGACGTTCTTATTACGAGCGATCTTATTACGAGCGATCCTTATTACGAGCGATCCTTATTACGAGCGATCCTTATTACGAGCGATCCTTATCTCACAAGTGCTATAGTAAAATATAATGCACGCCGGAACGATAGTGGAGCGAGTGGTGCCAATAGGAGCAAAAGGACAACGACATCCATGGACACCTGGAAATTTTGCCACAGCACGAAAAAGCGGCAACATTATTTTCACATACTGAAAGCTTTTTTGTCCGACACTCATCAGAGTATGAAAACGTCGGATAATGATCTTAAGGTTAACCGAAATATATATCCAGATGCGGTTACGAGTGATAGGATGCGTCTAATTGGCGCCAAGTGTGACCAATTAGGACCTATTAGCCATTGTTTACTTGAAGAGTCCCAATGAGAAAACAGGCTCTTTTTGTCCACACAAGACTGGGTTTTGAGTCTTGATGTAAACAGATTCCAAAACACTTAAATGAAAAGACGATCTTGCTTGCCCAATGATCCGAAAATTGTCATCTGTATATGTTTTGGCGCATTCTGGATTTGCAATAAGGTGTTGTTCTATGGCCGACTCACAATTAATTTTAGACTTGTTGTTTTTACATATATGAGGTGGCTGCTCTCTTACGGCATTACTTTTCTTCCGGATGCTGGTGGGGACATATTGTTTTATTATGTCTGCTAGTCTCTGCGTAGTGCGAATAACTGGAAATAGCTCCCATACTATCATGTAGGCGGCGTAAGAGGTTTTTGCCCTGCAACACTGGATATTGCCCTGCGAAAATATGATTGGAAGAGAGAGAGAGAGAGAGAGAGAGAGAGAGAGAGAGAGATGGGGGTCTAGGGGCTTGCCCACAGAGACACATGTTAGACCCACACCTTCTAGAACGGCGGAAAAAGTCCTTTGGAACATGGAGCAACATTTGCTATCATCATTGATCTGTGTACTTAGAAGGAAGGCTGATCCTTTAACCCGGAAATGAAATAGCAAAAAGCTACGCTGGCCCTTCCTTTTGCTATTGCAAGCCTGCAGACCAATGCTAGAAGCGAAATCTCACGCCATAGTGCGGAACGACGGATAGTCTTCATTGGAGTATGCTCTTAAATTTATTTGCGGCAAATCCCTTTGATACCATTATTGCCCTGCAAAGACGACATTCAATTGCCCTGCAAATTGGGCTGTTTGACCTGTTGGTAGGCCTCACGACCCCCACGCTTCCCAAGAATTTTCGTCCCTGGTGGACAACTCTTTCGGGCACAGCCTAGCATAGGCACTTTTTGGGACCCAAGGCACCTTTGATACAATTTTGTTACATCCCTTAGAGAAGGGACTATATTTAACACAGTTATGTAAATAGCTCCCTCCTCTCTCTCTCTCTCTCTCTCTCTCTCTCTCTCTCTCTCTCTCTCTCTCTCTCTCTCTCTCTCTCTCTCTCTTCCAATCATATTTTGCTTGTTTATATAGCTTATTTGTTTTCCATTGTATGGTATTAATGTCTAAAATGGTTTTTATTGTGTTTCAAATAGGGTACTTTTGGTCCCTCTGCTTCCCCATATGAAAGGTAGGAGGGGCCCTTTCTCCCTTCTCCCCCCTCTCCGGCGTCCCTGAAAAATATATTGAAAACGTAGCACCTGGTAAAATATTTTTGAACCTCAGGCACTTCGCTGGCCGGATGAAATCCAGGAATCCCCAGTCTATAATGTCCTGTCGTAGCAATTGACGCTTTGCTAGTTACTATTGTCACAATTTCTGCTTTTTGGGCGACAAGTTTTTGTGTACCTAGCGAAATTTGGTCGCCCAGTCGAATAGTTAAAGGATACTATGTTAGCTGTAGTAAGTAGCTGCTACATAAGAAATTGTTAATAGTGATTAAGATAATCATCTGAGATAAATTCCACATGTTTGTCTTTAAGTTTAAGGCAGCTGCTATTTTTTAAGCAAAACTGGAGCCGCAGCTATTGTGTTGTAATGGTACTTAATCAAGACTGAATCTTTCGCTAAATACCATGTGTCACACCACATTTAAATGCCCTTTGGCATGAACCTACCTACATGGCAGGGTTTATACGGTCAGGGAAAGTCAGGGAGAAAAGGGTCCTATTTGCTTAGATTAAGGAATGTCAGGGAATGTCAGGGAAACTTGCAAAAGTCAAGGAAAAAATAGCATTTTCATGTTCATGTTGTAACCCGGGGAAAAGATTTCATTTTTGATCAATACAAAAGCATTAAAAGTTTTTAGTCTATATTAAAAGTTTATCCTTTTCAATGTTACATTTTCAACTTCGTAATATGACCAATCCAAGAAAACTATTGAATTTTTGTATTTTTTAAAGCCCTGGTCGCACGTTTTGTTGGCAGTATGCTAGAAGTAGCAGCTGTCAACAATCGAGGGCCAAATCTTGATTCCTCAGGTCAGGGAAAAAGGTTATTGTTCCATAGAAATCAGGGGCAAAATATGGGTTTTTGCGATGAAGTCAATGAATGTACTCGTTAGCCAAAAGTCGGGAAATTTTTTCAAAAAGTCCGTGTAAACGCAGCAAAAATATATTTGCTTAGTATGATTGGAAATAACAAGAAATTGTTATCATATGCTGGTTAGAATATCACGCTTTCTCTTTATTATCAAAAGTAGTTAAAGTTGAGCTCCTAAAGAAGTTACTTTGCTTTAAATTTTTTTTGACAAGCGCTAGCTGTTACTTAACTCTGGTTTGGTAGTATTTCTTTTGACATAATTCATCTTTGCCATTCTAGGAGAATTACATTGCAGAGCTGGATGCAAAGAGTGGAGCTTCTTTGAAACTGACAGTGTTGAACAGAAGTGGACGGATATGGACAATGGTTGCAGGAGGCGGTGCCTCTGTTGTGTACAGGTAAAAATGGGAATTTCTAATGTGAATGCACTTGGAGCAGGTCTCACTGGGGTAAGAGGGTGTGACATCTCCCACATTTAGCCTTTATCAACAAGTAACTCAATGTTGTATTACGGCCGGTAAATTTTTGTTGCCTGTGAAATGAAACACAGAGTAGCAAGCTAGAAACTAAACTGATGGAACTTTGTTTAGCATCCAAGAAATTGGCTTGTAGAAGAGTGCCTTGACACTTGTAGCAGTTCCATTAGATAATTCCTGTAAAGGGGAAGCAAAGTATCGTAGCTTGAAGATGGAGTCACTTGCATATTTAGCAATGTTCTTGGAGACTACTACGAGCTAAGAAAGGCTATCGAACGAACCATATCAGTTACAGAAGTTGTGTTTAGTAGATAATATGATCTATGCTCACAGAACAAATTGCTCCTTTAAGAAAATCCATGAGGGCTCCGACATTTCTAAAGCTTGCGGTACATCTTTCAAAGAAGACGGTAGAACATCACACAGTAGCTTCAATACTAGCACAGCACGGTAAGAGTGTCAGTAGATGAAGTACTGCAGCTGCAATCGTTATATTCACATTTTCAGAACATCGATTACTAGAGGTTTTTGATGTGAATATTGTAAAATTTGCAGATACATGCAGTTTTGCATGAAAAAAACTTTCTGTATTCAGCTTAGATGTTTCTTAATATGTCATCAAATTGAGCCTTAAATGTTTCATAATTGCTGCTTAAATATTTAAGACCTCCAATAAAAGTAGTAACACAGATTAGGCAATTTTGATGCAAGAAATAGAATGTTCAGGTTTTCTGCTGCATGTAATTGTTGTTATATCTATTTTGTTTCTAGAATGAAAGAAAGTTTTCTTGTAAAAACAGGTTTTTCAAGTTATTTTGTGAAACCCAACCTGCCCGTGTTTCTTAATCAGTTCTTTGTTTTTGACTAATTCCAGCCTTCCGTTTCTTATAGACATGTTTCTTATAAAAAGTGTAATTCACGAGAAAATGTAAATGCAATACATCACTTAGCTTTTTTCTATAGAGACGCTTAAAGAGCCCCTCTAAAGGCCGGTTACCATTAGAGCGCTTTCATTCAAAAGAGCGCTGCGCCTGATAGTTGACAAAGGTTCAACTTCCACACGATAGTCTCTCAGCTCATTATATTCATGCTGCGCATGCCTGAGAGTAGAACGCTTTGCCCTCGCGACCAAAAGTGCTGCAATGGAAACTGGCCTCAATGATGATGTTGCAGAGGTTTTCTCCCCCTTTCTAAACAAATTTTTATTCTACGTCTCCACGGATAACGCTCAGATAGAGGCCTTGAGAAGTCTTGGGGCGATTCCACATCTAAATAAACCAAGTTTACGTCTGTTACCAGCTTTGCACGACCTTTCCTAGGCAACTAAAGACCACTGAACAATATTTTCTCGTTGCGTATACTGCGTTTTCCAATAAACAGAGCACTACAACCCGAACTGGCCTCATGTGGGCTTTCCAGGAACTGAAACGATTGGATAGAGTTTTGTCCACAATGTAAATCAGTTGCTGTGGAATTGCTCTATGTTTGCTTCATAAGAGAAAATATAAGCTTTCTTGACAAATTTTATGCTGACCATAAAAGCTCTATTAAGTTCCTTCTCTAGTAAGCCCTCTCTCAATTAAGCCCCCCCTTTCCTAGCTCAAATTGCAAATAAGCCCCCCTTTCCTAGCTCAAATTGCAAATAAGCCCCCCTCTCTCTTAGAAATAACTTATTAAATGTGCTCTTAGGGCATGGAAATTACTCTTAGATGAGATAGCATGTATTTAATAAGGTCCATGTACAGAATTACTTGTGCATCTTAGAAACCTACAGATTACTGATCCTTTTGAAGAAACCCAAGAGAAAAAGTTTGTTTGGAAGATGTTTCAGGATTTCCAATTGACCTTGTTGATTAGTATAAAGATACAGATATTATAATTAACTAATATAAATGAACTTTCGAAGTTGGTCGGACTGATTTTTCAATGAAGCAGCGCAGAAGGATGCAAAAGACCATTTGTATAAAATTTTTATCTTGAGTTAAAGATAAGTCCCCCTCTCTAATAAGCCCCCCTCCAAGACCACAAAAGGTAAATAAGCCCCCCTGGGGCTTAATAGAGCTTTTGCGGTAATTTGCACAGGCAATAGTGAAATAAAAGAATTGTTTCCGTGCTTTGAGTTGTTTTAGAGAAAGTAACATTTATTTCAAAATTGTTGAAGAAGAACGAAAATATCTCTATCAGTAGCTGATACGTAAATCCACCTTGCATCTTCTGCTAAAAGTGGCCCGAAGGAACCCCATATTAGCTTTCACCTGTCTCCCACTTTATTTCATCTTTGCTGTACATTTTCGTTAAGTGATACAATTTGTGAACTTGGTGGAGCTGCGGAGCTAGCGAATTATGGTGAATACTCAGGAGCACCCACAGAATCTCAAACATTTCAATACGCGAAGACAATTTTGAAACTAATGACTGAAGGAAAGCCACACCCAGATGGTGAGGTGTATTTTCTTTTACATACTTGTATAGATTTATCTTGTATTCTTTGTTTGTATCCAACTGCTCTGATTAAGTGACATTATGCCTTTTGTGCTTTGCTATCCCGGCCAGGCCCAAAGGCCGGTTTCCACTTGAACGAATGCACCGAGGCGGCCGGAGGTTCATCCATGCTTAGGATGTGATTATTGATCGATTGAAAAGTTCAACCAATTTGAACTTCTCAATTAGCCGATTTGGTCGACGGTAGCCGAGGGGAATCCGCATCTGAACCTACTACGCATGCACCAACCCCAGGCCGCCTCGGTCGAATCGGTTCGTTCGTTTAAGTAGAAACCACCCTTTAAACTTTCGCTGCGACAGTATTCTATTTCATGTTTTTACACAATGTCTTATGTGCGGCGATATTTACGGTGATAGTGCAAATAAGATTATGCGTTTTATTTCTTTTCAATTGTATTGCGAACTTGTTCTATTGTTCCAAGCATGTTGTCGCCAGTTGTTAGCGGACAGTGACAAGGATCCTTTCAACTTCTGATTTGGAGGATGACCTTCCATCGCTGTATCAAACGTAGATCATAAACCCACTGGTCAATGAAGTGACATTTTCCAGCCCCTTCATTTTGAAGCATTAAACACAACTCTATTCTCGTATTATTCTAAGCTTGTGGACCTTGAAATAGCCTGGGCAGAGGTTAAAGCAGAAGTTAAATGATAAATATTGAAAAAACTCTTTAACATACGCCCTATTTTCAGCTTCTCAAAAACTGCCATTTCCCTTCATGATCTATAGTTAGTTGAATTATCATCTAACTTTGACAGTGTACACTTTTCTTGTTGTGTCTCGAAGGTCCAACTAGGAATGGATCATATATCAGACTGGAGATTTCTCCAATATTCTAGGTCTTCTAGGTATTATTTGAAGATTTCTCTAATATTCTCTATTTAATTATAATTAGTGCAGTTTTGACTTTTAATTTCAACAATGTCAAGTGAATGTCATTGATTTTTAGGAAAGATCCTGATAATTGGTGGTGGGATTGCAAACTTTACCAATGTTTCCGCTACTTTCTCGGTTTGTCTTTTCCTAACTATGTTTTCATCTCACTATAAGAAAATGATTAATTGAGCAAAAGTTGTACTTAATTTTGGTTGTTACTGCACGTATTTAGTTAAGATATAAAAAAGCATGAATTTGATAATATTAGTTGAAGAAATTGTTTTGTTTCAATTTTAGAATCGTAATTAATAAAAGGACATGAATTCACTTAGATTGAAAAGCAAAGGCAGTAAAGCGTTTTGTTTTGTTTTCAAAGACCCCCAGATATTCAGCTTAAGGCTGCTTTTGATTTCTACATCGAACATAACACAAGTAGTGTCGCAGTTTATTTAATTTTTTTTCATAAACATAGGCCCTAGAAAGTTGCATCTCAAAATCTTGGAATTTTTATAAGACAAAGAAATTATTCATCACCATTTGTAGTTAAGTTCCTTTCTAGATTCGTGCTACCATTCTGTTTTGACACTCATTTGTTGTGTAGTGAGCGGCTAAGTTAACGAAACTTTGACTCATCTAAAGCCACAGTCGATTTTATAAGCGACTTCTTTTTGATGTAGTGTTTTGTAGATGGCAGCCAACCTCTCAATACAACTGCATTTGTTAACTGTAGCTGGTAGTTTTAATTCACACTATTGTTCTTATTTTTACCAAGGGAATCGTAAAAGCTTTGCAACTGTTCCAACAACAGCTTATAGACCACAAAGTAGAGATATTCGTCAGGCGTGGTGGTCCCAACTATCAGGAAGGCTTGCGTATAATGAGAGAGCTAGGTACAGAACTTTTTTATTGATTTATCACAGCTTAGTTTATTCTCATATTAAATAACAATGATTTGTTTTTGCCAGCTGTGAGGTTTCTATCCACCAACTAGCCTATTTCATATTCAGGGTCCGTACGGGTTTTGGAAAGTTTAGGAGATTATGGAAATTGAAAATGCCATTTTCGAGGGCCTG
Source organism: Cassiopea xamachana (assembly GCA_900291935.2). Classification (NCBI taxonomy): domain Eukaryota; kingdom Metazoa; phylum Cnidaria; class Scyphozoa; order Rhizostomeae; family Cassiopeidae; genus Cassiopea; species Cassiopea xamachana. Next base: position 16,823,865 of record OLMO02000257.1, on the reverse strand, counting down.
GAAAGTTTTAGAAAAAAGAGGATTTTTCAAAATGGCTATGGAAAAGTTTTGGATTCTTGTTTGGTAGAATTCTTAAAATATCTCAAACTGGGTGTAGCTTAGTGTCGTATTAAACACCGTATATGTTATGTTTGTTCATTTTATTATTTATAATACAAAACATAATCTACCAAACAATTATAAAATATGTCGTCAAAAAACAGCGTTTTTCTATTTTTGTGGAATTTCAAAATGCAAATGAAACTGAATTTCTTGGTTTTGTATATTTGGTTATTTAGTTTTAGAAAAGTTTTGGAAATATTGTTAAATGAGTTTGTACAAACCCCTATATCGTAAAGGCGTGGTTGCGCAGAAAATTTGGCATTCATTTTGGCAGAACTTCAGTTGAACGAAATCCCAGTAGCTTACTAAAACCACTATCTTGGGATTTATCCCACCTTTTGAATCTACAACCCTAGTGTTTCACTGTAGTTAATTTACCAGAATCCCAGCAGTTTGCCAACTCCACTGCCGTAAGATCAAAGCAACTTTCTGAATGCTGCACCCTATTATTTCTTTATGGTTCAGCTTGAGTTGTGAATTGGCGTCTTCACAACTTGTTTTGAAAGTAATTTTCCTTCTCCCTCGTCGCCTTGCGCGTCATCTTGCTGTATGTTCCGAGCTTCTTTAAGCCATTATCCGACATATCTTGCGATGATGAGTGCCCGCCAGTAAGCACCTTCAATATGCTAGAGTTAATGGTTTACGTGCAAATTTTATATATGTATACCTTGATGATTCAGTCTAGTAGCACCATTATCAAATCCACAAGAGTTTACCACTGTATTATGAATATTGTAGGAACATCACTAGGTGTACCAGTGCATGTTTTTGGAACTGAAACACACATGACAGCAATTGTTGGAATGGCTTTGGGTAAAACAGTGATTCCGGATCAAGAGCCGTTTGATTCAAACGATGCTGCTACAATGTTTTTTGATTCTGCAGAGGTTTTGTCTTGCGAATTTTGACCGTTATATTCACCTTCATTTATATTTCTTGCACAGCAAATTCTTGGTGTGCTATAGACAATATTTAAATCTATGGGAGTTTCACTTGTATTGATATTGGAATCTGGGATTTTCAAGATATTATTTTGTAAACTAAAGGACTGGTTTGCTTGATTTTGTGTACATATATTCCCTGTACAATGTCATAATGTTGTACTCTAGGTTCTAGACAGAAATTACTCACGCTTCTAGCACAACATAACAACTCTGAAACAAAAACAAAAGACTTCAGCATTTACATAAATAAATAAAGAGTCTGGGCTCTAGTCCTTATAAATGTGTTCTGTATCAAAGTTCTCTATATGAAAGCACGTCTTTTAGGAGGCAAGCTTTTCGTCCTTCAGTCTGGATAGTTTTTAACATTTCGTCTAATCCAGTCGTGAATATTTTTTAACTGTTTCTTAAAGCCTAAAACTCTGAATAGCAATAAAAACCCACATTAGGTAACTGTGTTGAAAAAACAGAATGTTCAGGTTATGTGACGCAAGTATTAGATGCTGTTTCTATATTGTGGACAGTTTGATCAAAAATATTTGTTGTACTAATATTCGCTGTACGAATATTCGTCCCTTATAAGAAGATATTTTGCACTTTATCTGAGATTTCCAATGCGCCTAATAATACCATTTGCTTTTAGCATGGCAAAATCCAGTCATCTTCATCCGAAAAAGCGCTGAAAAGGCCTCGAATTGAAAGTGATGTTGCTATGGCAACCTTGGATGGAACCTACGCAATGGTGGTTGATAGCAAAGATGCTCCAACGACAGAACTTTTTGATATAAATACAAAGGCTATCATATGGGGAATGCAGCCAAGAGCTGTTCAGGTCCTTTTACTTTTCAATTTTCTGGACTCAAATACCTTTTTGATTTCCTGATTCCATTTTTTAATTTCAGTTTCATTTTTAGTGATATTCTTCACAACATTTTTAAAAATTGTTTTCTTATCACTTTTATATTTAAGTGTCATTTTTAGCATTTTTGATATGAAATAATATCTATTTCGATTATTATTTTTGAAGTGACTTTTGGATTTCATTTTGAAGAACTTTATCGAATATCATTTCGGAATATAGTTGCTTAATATCAATTAAGATATCATCCTTTGAAGGTCTTTTGATACTCCTGAAAATATTTTTCATCTACTTCTGTTCGTATTATTGATATTAGAATATTTATTTCGACTATCATTAATGAAGTAAGTTTTGCTATCTTTTTTGAAGAACATTTTTGAATATCCTTTTCAAATATGATCTTTGAAGGTCTTGATCGTCTCAAATATCTCTGCCATCTATTTCTTTTATATTATTGATTACACTTGGGCACATTTCATGTAGATTCGAGCTGATGTCTTAATATTTCTTTCATTGGCCCTCTTAAATGCAGAAGTCTCAATCTTCAACTGATCCTGTTTCCCTCTTTAGGGGATGCTCGATTTTGATTACGTGTGCTCCAGGGAATCACCTTCTGTTGTTGCAAGTGTTTACCCATTCAGGTTAGTACTTTTGAAATTTTATTGAAATTATTTTATATAGTGGCAATAAACGTATTTGAATACCATTAAAAATGCTTTTCGTTCCATGTTTTTACCCGTAAGTCTGTTGCTATAAACCTTGCTATGGTGAACTCCAAAGAAGCGAACATAGGTAACTAGATATTGATGCTGAAAATAAAGCTTATTATATGATTTAAATTTATTGAAATTATTTTATGTAATGGTAATAAACGTATTTAACTACCATTAATAATTTGATATTTCAGTGGTAATCACAAGCAGAAGTTCTATTATGGTCACAAGGAAATTATGGTACCTGGTGGGTTATAGAAAAAGACATTTCAATTTTTTTCTATTATAGAGTGATTCTTTTATTGTACCAATATTAAAATAAAAGAGAAAGAAAGAATTTAGGAAGGGCTGATGCGTAGACTAATTTTGTATGAAAGACTAGTTTGATTGATTGATTAACTTGGCTCCAGTGTAAACGGAGCCTTAATATTAGCACTGAACTGCTTGATTAGTACAATAGAATGTTAGCACTTGAGTTCTTGGAATTGCTTTGTCATGTAATGCCATTATGAAATAGGTTCATTTGGAATACAAGCCTTTTCATATGGTTTAAAGTACTTTTATTTTGAATATCAATTGAGCTACTGTGAAATGCTTACCTGGAATATGCAGTTAAAATATGTTTTTATTATAGTTTATAGAGAGATGAATGAAGCATTGAAGAAGCATCCGGATGCTAGTGTTATGGTCAGTTTTGCATCACTTCGTTCTGCATATGAAAGCACCCTCGAAGCATTAAAATATTCACAGGTAAGACGTAGTTTATTTTTTCCGCAATTGTGTAAAGGCAGAGTTGCCACAAAATCAAGGAATTCGGGGAAATTCAAGGAATTTTATGTTCAATAAGAGAAAATCAGGGAAAAAGGAAACATTTTTCAAAAAATCAATTTGAATCAGGGAATTTCTCAGTTTCATATTATTTCAGGGCAATGACTTTCCTTAAACGCAATTGCACATTCAGTTGATTGTAACTGTGTCTGTATCCAATGTTGTTCTGCTTATATGCTTTTACCTACCCTTTGCTGTTAAATCCTTATTTATTATATTACCATTGTATAACGTTTGATTTATTACGTAATATTTCATTGATCGCTGCGCAAATTTGCTCCCACTGAGCATTAAAACCTACACATATTGATTCCACACGGAGCAATGATAGTTGCTGATAGTAAGTAGTTAATATTATTAGCAAATAATGATAAGTTGTATAATATAAAATTGATAGGCCATTTGCCTTGGATGAACATTTCAACTTAAATAACTGGTATCAATATACATCCTGGAAAGATAAAGAAAATGAAGTAAAGAAATGATAAAGTAAAGACGGGTTAAAGTAGAGAAGAGATCTAAAGATGCCAAACCTGAAGTAGGATATTTACTAAAATGTTTCCTTCGAAAGGATTTTCAAACGAAGTGCCGGCAGTTGTGTCCTTTCCATGCTGTGTTTCTGTGCCACTAGCAACTCAGTGTTACGGTAAACTTGTTATGTTAATTGTTTTTTTTGCAATGATTACTTTGCAGATTCGCTGTATTGCTATCATTGCTGAAGGGATCCCAGAAAGGCTAACACAGAAGTTGAACAAGATAGCCAGAGCTAAAAATGTTACCATCATTGGACCGGCAACGGTATTCATTGTTATTATAAAATTTTAGCGCAATTATCTTGCAATTGCAAGTGTGCGATTTGTAGACTTGAAATGGAGCAAAAAGTCCAGACTGCCTCCTTCACCGTCCTATTACACGTTTTTTTTATAGGAAAACCGTCATTTTGTCTGAGCCTCAATTTTCTTAACTCTTCCTGAATTGGAGCCTAAGATTTACTTAAATTTTTCTTAACTTTTACTGAAATAAACTGGCTAAAATGGTTTAACTTTCGTTGTTAATGCTGTGTACTTGAATTTGAATTCCATCTTTAACATATTCTGCATGCAATAACGACTAATTGTCGATTTTTGTCCAATAAAAATACTAAATTGTGGAAATGGAGCTTCATAATTTTCTCAAGATTTTCTTAAGATTTTGACCATTTGAACCTCATTTTCTTATAAACTTCTTACTTATATAAAAAAAACGTGTAGTATTTTCGCGCAATTCCAGCGTTGATGGCGTAATTTTGTTGAACCTCATATGTAAGTAGCTAAAAGCCATTTATATGTCCAACTTAAAAGGGAGTTTCAAAGATTGTTCTTCGAAATACCGTTGTTAATGCCAGTACTTTTGTAGACAACTTACAAGGAAAATACCATACAAGTAAGCTCAATATTTTATGTATGACCACAGACTATTTGATTGACTATTTTATTTCAGGTTGGTGGAATAAAACCTGGTTGTTTCAAGATTGGTAATACAGGTGGAATGCTTGACAACATCCTCGCGTCTAAGCTGTACAGACCTGGAAGGTAGGGAATCACTTCCTGACTTTCATTTCATTTCAAATGTTTATAGAGGGTAACCCTTCAGCAAATGCTGTTTTTCAAGGGGCCCTCTAAATCACAATGAAACTTCATCTATTTATATTTTGTGACAATGCATTTATTTCAAACAGTTTTTTTGACAACTGGTTGGCTGCAATAATATTTTGAAGAAAAGACTTATTTCTGAGTAATGGATTTACCAGCTTTCATTGTAAAGTGTAAACATTTTTTTGTAGTTAAAAACGTTTTTAAAAAAATTGAAGCTGGAATAACCAAAATTTTAAGAAAATCACAAGGCTCTATTTTCAAACTTTAGTTTATTTGTTTACCAGAAAGCAATAATACATTCAGAATGCTGAAGATAAATTCGAGTAAGGGTTAAGGCGAGTATTTAAGGGGAAAGTCAGTACTGAACTGAAGTAAATTTGTTTTAGTCTGTGATATTGCAATAAGGGAACCGGACTAAAATCCATTAACATTGGTATAATATTGCATTTATTTTCCTTTTACAGTGTTGCTTATGTTTCTCGATCTGGTGGATTGTCAAATGAACTGAACAATATCATTTCAAGAAATACTGATGGGGTTTATGAAGGAGTAGCTATTGGTGGAGATAGGTATGTAATCTAGCGTTGGAATGTTGAAAGCAATTATTGTTTGTCTTGTCTGGAAAGTTTGTGATTGGAGGAATAGATGTCTCTTTTGGATGAAGCTTGAAAAGGTAGAAATTGTACATCGCAGTGAACATCATCAAAACTAGGGACGTAGGAAGGACCTAGAAAGTGGGGTGGGGCACTTTATAAAGGGGCAAATTACCACGCCCATTAAATAGCCACGCCCACAAATCACAGGGCAGATAATCTGTGCATGACTTGCACCTGTGGAGCAGTGGCCACCACTTTCACACTTTGGGGAAAGCGTAATGCCCACGAAAGCCAAAGTTCATGTAATCAATAGCATGTGCTGGACCGATTGATCAACAAATCTCATTGTGTAATGAAAACGAACTATTACATAATGCGGCAATACAAGGTTCGTACAGCCATGGAAAATCAGGGAAAATTTTAAGGTTTAAGGTTATGCTTAAGGATTAAGGAAATCAGGAAAAATAAGAGAAAATCAGGTAGCTTTTCTATAGTATGGGAAAATCTATATTCTCCTGAAAAAAATCAAGGAGATTTTATTTATTTTGAATATTTGTGAAACCGCAACTAATGACTACACATTATACATGGCAGTATTGATAATTTAGTTGAATAGTAAGACGTAAAAAGATGAAACTAAAATTCCGTTAAGGTGATTTTATTTTGAACATGCTTAGAAAAATTTTTCCCTGACTAAATATCAAAGAAAGTTCGTTGATTCGAAATCTTTTTAGCACTTAGTCAAGGAAAAGACATAGTATTTTAGAATAAAACAGGGAGAAATGTATATATGTTCATCCTATTAGTCAGGGGAAACTTTACAAATTGTACAGCAAATCAGGGACTTTTTTGCTACAAAAGCTATATATTTATCCTGCAATAGCTATAAACCTCTTTATACTCAGTATTCTCTAGAGTTGTAGATATTTTTCAGTGGTATTTACTGTACAAGCACGCGTACACACACACGCAAGTACACGTACGCACGCGAAAATACACGCACTTACACTAACGCACATGCACACAGACACGCGCACACGCATCCATTGGTTAGTTATGATGGCTTTGTCATACACCTTTTAAAGTTTACTCTATTTCTAAGGCAGCTTCCACACTAATGCGTTTTTGTATGAAAACGCATACAAATAGATGCGTTTTTGAACTTTAGATGCATTGAGATACATTTAGATGCATCTAAATGTATGCGATTTCATACGACAACGCATTAGTGTGGACGCTATGTAACTTTTTCAGTTATATTCTCATCCTAGAAGTAAAATACTTTCGAATCTCGCACTCTTTTTTATCTTAGGTATCCTGGCTCAACATTTATTGACCATATTATGAAGTACGAGAGTAACCCTGATATCAAGATGATTGTTCTGCTTGGAGAGGTAAAGCAATTGTTTTATTTTTGCAAGAGTAGTTTCTATGAAGTAGCTGACTTATTTGTCGATTTAGTTTCCAACAAAAATACTTACATTAAAAAGTTGATTTTATATATATATATATATATATATATATATATATATATATATATATATATATATATATATATATATATATATATATATATATATATATATATATATATATATATATATATATATATATGTATATATATATATATATATATCCATTCTGTTGCGTAACTTGCCTGTTTTGCTACTTTGTACGAAGAAGTGGTAGGGGTTCTGCATGCATCTGAGCTTACTAACGCAATAGAAACTAGTTTGCTTCATAATTTTCCCTTCCCTTAGAATATATGTTGGAAAGATTTTAGATGGTTAGATATAATATATCAAATCAGAGTGTATCAAAGGGAATTAGTGGTTTATTTCTTGGTTTTCTGGTTCATTGGTTCCTTGTTAAACTTAAATATGTTGCATAAAAGATTTCTTACGAATCATGACACTCAGAGAGGAGTTCTGTGTCAGTTTTGTATATCTTAGTTTTAGCAAAAGGTTGTCGCATTATTTTTCATGAAGATGTCATTTTTCTGCTTGTTTCTTTTGGGCGCAATTCCACATTTTGAATGTCATTTCACGCAATCGATCTTATGTACAGGTTGGTGGCGTTGACGAATATCATATATGCAGCGCAATCAAGGAGAAGAGGATTACAAAGCCAATTGTTGCGTGGATCCTTGGAACATGCGCAGATATGTTTACTAGTGAGGTATAGAAGTTTCTTACATGCATTCTAGGGCCTGAATATTAGATAGATTTATTTATTCCTCTGACGTTTTCAATTTTTGAAGTCTTTTGTACGACAGTACAATTTTCTTTACAGTACCTTTAACTTTGTCAGACTACGTCACTTTTTATTGTACTAACTATCGCCTTACAGTATATTTAAAGCAATTTTTGGTAATTCTACTCTTATTCTTACGACGTTCAAGTTATGACGTTCTACGGAAGTCAATATATTATCATTTGTTGCAAATAGCTCATCTCGTCCCGTTCTCCCCCGGTATTGCTGGACGTGCTTCGTTTGGTATTCTATTACCAATTTTGCCGCTTGTGTTTACTCATAGGAAGTGGAAGATGTGTTGCAATTAGAAAATCTATGATTTTTCTTGCTGTTTTTTAAAGGTACAATTTGGCCACGCGAATGCTTGTGCCAATGCAGAAGGTGAAACTGCCGTGGCAAAAAATAAGGCAAGGATAAGAATTTATGTCCATTCTATCTTGTAAATTCTATTTTTAATAATACAGATGACTTCACTTGTGCTTTGTTGCCCTTGCTTCACGCCTTTTGTCTTATTGTTTTATGTGGTACTCTATTGTGACATTGTCTTTTGTATTATTTTCAATTTTATTGTCTAATGTTTTATTTTCTATTATGCTATTGTTTATTGTGTTTATTCTGTTGTGCGATTATCTATTGTGTTATAGTCTATTCTTGTATATTTTGTTATTGTCTATTGTATTTCATTCTTTTGTACTGTTGTCAATTATGGTATTGTCCATTGTATCATTGTCTTCTGTGTTCTTGTTGCTTTGTGCTTTAGCTGGTATGTCATTATTTATGAGTTTGTTCTATCACTTTAGGCACTGAGGGAAGCTGGCGCTTATGTTCCAGATACTTTCGATGATTTAGGAACTCTCATAAAGTAAGTTGTTTCGTTACGTAGTTTTGTCATGCATGTATGCTAATTGGAGGACCAACACTATAATTACGGATATGCATCTGTGTCTGTACATATAGTGTTTTTCATAAGAATCAGTTAAGTTGATGACTATCCTGCCTCTTACCTTTCTCAAGACGGACTGTTTCATAAACCATCCCAGATTTCACCGACTTTCCCATCAAGTAGAAATGAATTTATTTGAAAATATTATGTCCCTGGCGTCCCCGATTTTTCCATCTTTTTCTGTTGAGTAGGAACAAGTGAGATAACATACTGAAGCTTGAATTTTACCCGTAAGCATGTAATCTCTGTCCCCTAATAGTAGGGGGGCTTATTAGCAAGAGGGGGCTGGCAATTCTCCCAGAAGTAATAAATGGGGAGGGTATTAATAAATGGAAATAGGTGGATTTTGTCATGCAGTTCTTAAATAGGAGGGTTGTCAATAGTTGACAGGTAACATTAATTTTTTTAAAGTTTTTCTTGAAAAGATAGTATGGTACTGAAGAAAAGATACTATACTAATTCATATAACATTTTCAATCTTAATTCGTTGCGTTTGATAACTTAAAAGGATGCTTTCAAATTTCGTATTCTTATTTTGTTCTATTTTATTATTTTGTCCTATTTTATTATTTTGTTCTATTTCTGAAAAAAACTAACTTCTTTTGTTACTAAGAAATATACAGTACTACTATTTTCATTTTGTTTATTTGTTTTTGATTTTTGGGGTGTCTAATAAATGGGGGTGGATGGAAAAAAGTTATTTTTCTATTTAGGGGGCTTAATAAATGGAAATAGGTAATAATTTTTGTAGCATTTTCGAGTTAGAAAGGAGAATACTATTAAGGGACAGAGAGTAATTTGAAAGTAGATCAATCTCCTACCAAAATTGGTTTTCATATTTGGGTTACTTTCATTGTATTATATGAAGAAGAACTTAACATGCGATTTCATTTTATCATTTAGCAAAGTATACAAAATGTTAGTAGAGGATGGACGCATAATTCCAAAACCAGAAGTACGCCCTCCAACTGTACCAATGGATTATAACTGGGCCCAGGTACTACATCTTCAACCTGCACAATTCAAGTATTCATGAGTGCCCCTAATTCTATATCTTATATACGGTAGAATTTATTGTCTCTCCAGTGGAGGCCAAGTGATATGCAATACGTAGATCCTATTTTTACCTTGGACGTCTAAATCTGTGCACCTTGATGACTTGTGAGAACGCTAGCTCAAAGTGTTTGTATATAATATCCATTCAGTTGATATCAATTTACTAGTTATAAATGGTAATAATGGGAATATTTCCGGCACACTGATATGACCTATATTTTATACAAGTTTCTTGTTTCCAGTAGAAGTAAAAACTATGCCTTGCTTAAGCCAGATAAACTAGCTTCAAGATTGTATGTTTCTAATAGTGTTTTGTATCAGAATTTCCTATTTATTTGGCAAGCATAAAAGAAAGTTCTATCAAGCACCAACTTCTTTCTTAAATGTGCTTTTAATCTGCTTTTAATGGTAACATATCTTCACGGAATTGGGACCATTGCGATGGAGTTTGTGATGTAGATAAAGATGCTGGTAATGTAATTAATGATCATTATTAGCAATTTATTCCGACAACAGGAGCTTGGATTGATCAGAAAGCCTTCATCTTTTATATCAACAATTTGTGATGAGAGAGGCCAGGAGTTATTATACGCAGGAGTCCCCGTTCAGGATGTTTTCAAGGCAAGTGTTATATTTCGTACCATTTTGCATTGGTGGAAACGCTTTTATTCAATAGAAGGAAACATCATTATATATGAAAACTATATAAGAAATCTATATCTGTCCCACCTATGCCAGAGCTTGTATTTTACTTTGATTAAACATTTCTTACTGTAAAAAGTAAAATACTGGATTGCACGGGCAAATTTGCCATCTGTGCAAATTTTCCAATCAGAAAGCTTTTGGGATCTTTTTCGTGGCAGGAGCCAATATTTATTTTAACCAAAGTTACGCGCTTTACACTGGTGGCGCAAAAGTGTTTTGTGTTTCAAAATTTTGTTAATTGAATGCCATATAAAGGCCGGTTTCCACTTGAACGAATGCACCGATTCGGCCGAGGGGCCGAGTTTAAGCATGCGTAGTAGGTTCAAATGTGGATTCCCCTTCGGCTGCCATCGGTCGAATCAGTTAATTGAGAATTTCAAATGGTTTGAACTTTTCCATCGACCGATAATCCCTTGACCAATCAAATTTGATTCGGGCAGCCTTGACCGAATCATTGCATTCGTTTAAATGGAAACCGATCTTTAAGGTGTAGCACAAGATATGTACTCGAAAGTTCGCCCCCTCCCCCTATTTAGGCATTTTAGTGAAAATTCCTACACCCCATGTCATTTTTTTACCCTTTTACTAATGTGTTCCAAAGAGTGATTTATTTTCCCATATTTGTAGGATAAAATGGGAATTGGTGGAACTTTGGGTCTGCTTTGGTTTCAACGAAGGTATGTGATTTCAATATGTTGTCGCTGGTGAGATTTGTTGGAGTGCTATTGAAGAACCTTTTGATTCTTCCTGGTAGACGTCCTTGAATAGTTGTGCATCAACTGTGTTTATATGTAAAGATAAGAATTGTTTTTGTATTAGTATTATCATATTCAAACCAAGTAGTCAAGTGTATACTGCCTACTGTCTAGTGAGGTATATAACTGTATTTAGCATATTTTCAATTATATGAAGTTTCCATTATTAAAACTCTTTAATAAGGATTGGCTCTTCAGCTGCAGCTGTTTATCAAGAGGGCCTCCATTTTATATGCATAATACAATCAGAAAAGAACAAAATATCAATTAAAACCCTGATTAAAACCCTTATTAAAAGCATGTTTACGTATATATATATATATATATATATATATATATATATATATATATATATATATATATATATATATATATATATATATATATATATATATATATATATATATATATGTTTATAGAAAGAAAGGAG